>CM032669.1:56419758-56463816 GCA_019095985.1 Streblospio benedicti
CGGCAAAAAATAGCGTATCATTCCTATAATTATCATTTTGATATTCAGCACCATTTTTTTAGTTACGATGGAAAATGTTACTCCATGAACTTGTTGTCAGGACAATAGTGTATTATGATTGTCCTGCACATACATACACGAACAATTGAAAAAATTCAAATTCATCATAAACACACCCTCTACTTTCAAATCCACCACCGCAAAACCAAGTTGTGTTTTCCAGGCCCACCTAGTTTTTTCATACCTGCCCCTGGCAGTGTGCTTTGATGAATGATAGCTCCCTATCAGACTCAACAAAACAATAGTAATGGAATCAAAAGAAAAAAATGCACATACTTAAGAGTTTCTGAAACTTTGTCAACAGAGGTTAGTTCCATCATTAAATTATAAGAAATTATTAGTATGAAACATACAATATGCTTTCAAATAGATTCCTGTAAACTAGAAATTGTTCTGGCTATTAAATTTGAATCATTTTGCGGCTATCAAATTTTGCAGTTTTGATGCATGTGGAGTATTATCTCACAAGCGTATTAGAGGCTATATATACAACATAAACTATATACTCTACTCTGTCTCAGCCAAATGTTTATACCGGGATAAGGAACTATTATTAAAGTGAGTATTGAATAGATTTGGAAAACATACACAAAAGAATTAGACATCTTCGTTGTGTACACTGTATTCAAAGATATGATTAGGAGTACACATACAATGGTGCAGATGTCAAAGACGTCCAGAACATACCTACTTGAGCGAGCAATAATCAACAAATTGATGCAATTCTCAAAATTATCAGCATTTGAGCTCCATGGTTACTCAATAATGACGTGGGCTTCTTTCTCTAAAATGAACTTTGGATTTTGTAATGAAACAAAAATATTTTGCTGGCTATAGATGTTCTCTGACTATCTAATTTTGAAGTTTTGCAGCAAACGGCAAAATTCACCAATTAAATCATACACAATCATTTCTAGTTTTACATGGAAAAAAATAAAGGTATCCAAAACAGGAGTTTATTATGTAGAATATTATGAAGCGAAATGGTTATTTGCTTGAACTATGCATAAATTGGACTGATCAGAGTTCCTTACAAGTTCATGAGTACATGCAACTTCAGTACAATGTATATGCATTTTACTCATTCATACCACCCCATCTGCAATGCAATATCGGCCTGTGGACATAAGTACTCGTACATACTACAGCAAAGGTCATTTTCCTCACATACAATTTTTTATCTTAGATAATCTATCAGTTTTCCTTGTGATGTATATCATTTGCTGACATTCATTTTATCACATAAAGAATTGTGAATTGAAAAACATTACAAAAACATTGGACTGATTAGTGGGTCAAGTCTTCAAGTCCTCACAGTCTCAGATATATTGGCTCTTTCGCTTGCAGGGTGTATACTACGATGACATTTCACATTTTTCTGAACCCCTCCCTCTTCAAGTATCCTATTTTTAACGTCTCTGAGTCTTATTTAACAGTAGTCAAAACAAATCACTGACACTTCTTTTTACACGCTTTAATGTGTAAAGCCGGTGAAGAGAAGTGTTAGTAGACGGCCTGCTGCAGTTCAAATCATAAATCTAGCAAACTTGTCTCTGAGTCTGTATTATGATTGTCCACATTCGATCGAGCTCCCAGTGACTCCAATGTGATAATTTTCATGATCCTATGGGCCCCTAGTACAGCGCCGCCTTGAAGGTTGTGGGGTACTGCTGGTCCAGGAGCCGGAACTGGTTTGCGCATCGGTTCCTCTCTGTTTTCAGGCCAAGCTCGTGGTACACCAGCGACTGAAGCCAACAACATGGGACGGGTTTCACTCGAAGTGGATAAGAGTGAATGAAAACTTAAAGTTTAATAGTTGAAATTTTCGATGTGAAACAATTTTTGCATAATAAGATGAATTCTAGCACATTTTGAGCATTTTGAACATTTTAGTTTAGGTAAACATCATAAGAGCAGTAGGGTTTGCTGCGTTACCTGCATGTAGTAGGTGTCCTTGGTCCTGAGGTGGGCCTCAGCTGAGCGGTACCAGTTGACCACATCATCCAGCGCCTGTGCACATTTCAGCAGCACTGTGGGCAGAAACATACACGTCGTCATGCTCAAGTTTTTGGCACCGTCCACACAACCGTCTATCTCCAAGGTAACACAGACATTTTACGTTACAATGAGACATAGGGGACGAATGTACCTTACAGGGTAAATAAATATTTGTTTAGTGAATGTAATTACAGTTCTTTGGTGGTACCAATAACCTGGCATGGCATCTACATGTCTACAGTGTAACTTCCACTTCAATAAAGAGACCATAACCACAGTGAGACCATTTGTCACAGTTCCAAAGTTTCATGAAGACACCACAGAAAACTTCAATCGAGAGACATCTCTCACTTGAGACTAATTAGACCATAAAGGTTTTAAATAAGGTACAAAAAGAATCTAAAGGTTATGTCCTATGAACTACCTGGTAAACTAATATCCCGATAAACTAATATACTGGATTTGACTGGTTTTATGTATCAAACCTGCATGTATAATGTTCATAAAATTTCCTTTGAGTAGTTATTTTATTCATTTTGTTTAGTTGTATATTATAAGCATGCTATGCTACTGGTCGTTCACATATATTTCATGTATATTTCGGTATACAAAAAATTTTGCAACGCCAACCTTCCCTCTCATTTGACAGTCTTCATTTTAGCAAATAACTATTCTATACATCACAATCTAAAGTTCCGGATATAAAATAAACGAACATGCTCTTCTGTTTTTTGTTTTTCACAAAATGGCTTCTTCTATGTTTACCTTTACAGCAGAACATGTACGTGGAGGCAGTTCTTGGAAGCCAAGTCTTGTCTCAAGATGCATCATTATTTGTATGCGAGCTTTCAGAAGATTGTGTTTATGTTGCAATGCAAATGCTAAAGTGTGATAATATTGTGGTTGCAATATAATAAGTATAACATATTAACTTTAATTAATGTGTGTATTTGGTAATAACATAAATCTTTTTTGTATACATTGCCCTAATAAAATTAATGCATCTTCTCATCCTGTAGTGTTTAGTATGTTCATTTAGCTTGATTAGTTAATCCATTAATACACACAATAGCAGAAATATCAAAATATCTCTTTCAATATACCAGTATATATATTTTTTGTCATAAGGTATTTTGTGTGTGTCATTTAAAACAATGCGATAAGCAACCCAGGCTTAGATATATAAACCTTTTGAAAAGTTTTTCAGGCAAGCATCTTATGACTACTGTACACATTGATATCTAATATTATCAGCAGAAGTAATTGTTGAATAAAATTTGAATCCTAAATCTCATCCCCCCACCCCCAAAAAATAAAGAAATAAAAATAAAATAATAATAAATAAAATAAGTAAATAAATAAATAGAAACTTGGAGAACTGCCCTGGAACCACATGTTGAATGTACTTTATACATATATTAACTATTTGCAAGTACAGCTATTGGGTAAATTTCGTAATGCACTATCTGTTCATAACTAAACTTTTATTTTCAATCATAACGACTTAATAGGTCAACATGTTATACATTTGATGATGGTTATCTAATATCAAAAACAGCTAAGTTTTCTGCCAATGTATACTGCTATATTGTCAATTTATTCTTTAATTATTTTTGTTTGGTTCACCATGGAAATAAGTTAATGAATAAATTTAAATTCAATCTTTGGTGTGTCAACCATGTTATAATTTACACATGTATTTGTACTAGTTAAGCATTTGACGTCCTCGAAATTTAGCAACGAACGTTTATTCCCGCCCTCAGTTCCCTTAATTAAGACTCAATTTCTTAGAATAATATGTAGAGGACATTTTCCATAAGGTGAAAGAAACTTCATAAGCCATAACCAAATTTCTAGACAAATATATCCATAATCCTACTGATCTCGTTCACCATAGATCATATAATATTTATGACTCATAAGTAATATTTATCTTACGAAAATATAAGTAAGGGATGATGTATATTTTGTCACCGATATTCCATTTCGAGCGAGGGGGGGTTTCAGTCAAGTTTTGGATACACCACTTCTTTTGTGGGTCTAATATTTCAACGCACGTGCTAAAGCTTTTCATACCAGAATTCTAATATTTTCTATTTAATTGTGGCATTAAAAGGATACAGATATCACACATTCATTAATATTATGATTCCATTATATGATGTACAATCCAGATATATAATAAGTATTATCTTATGGCATAGATAGGTAATATTTGAATGAATATCGCGAAACACTATGTAGATATCTGTCTTTGCCAAATAGTAGCTCTAGTCTAGATTGCAGAAAAAATGCATCAAATTTTCAAAAATTTTTAGGGAGATCCCTCGCCCCCCCGCCGCAGAAGGGGGTGTCCCCCCTCCCGCACCCACCCCCGCGGCGCTTGGGCGGCTCAAGATACGCGGCGCCTCTCGGTATTTATTCAAGCCGAGTTTATTACATTTAACAATTTCATTAAAGATTCACTTGACACATCACAAGAAATGTGCAAAAACACGATTATCGCAGAAAAAACGGCTTGTAAAAGAATGCTATTGCTACCTAATTGAACGAATAAAATTTATCCGACACGATTAAACACTAACACGTTTAAATAACGATGTAATTTAAGAAAAATGTAAAAATATACCGAAGAAAATTTGTAACATCCGCCATAGCGAGGTGCTTTTAAATCCACCGAAATCGGGCTTACACGAGAAATGATGACGTATTACAAAAGTAATCAATGATTAGCCTTATTACTCAACGAAACATAGTCTCCACAACAGACCTTCATCCTTCATATCAGAAGGTCTGTCAATCAAAACCGCATCTGCTGTATCATGTACCCTGATTGGTCGGCGCCATATTTGGTGTGTGACGTCATTGTTACGTATTTTTTTTTATATTGTGATTTTTGTCGTGACTTTGTTTATTTTTATTTATGAATGGACTTTTTTAGTATTTATCTTGTATATTTATTAGTGTTTCAAATAATCATGGATATTGTAAATTGAATTTTATATTATTAAAGACTGTGATTGGCATGCCTCTAGTGGTTTGATTTGGACTTATGGTCAAAATCTGGCATTTGTAACTCTCAAAGACACCGCTTAAAGGCGCTGTTTTATGTATTTCCAATGTTTTGATACATGTTAATACGTAGTTCCATACGCTGTAGATTGAGGATGCAAATGCAACCAATCAAAGTCCCGATACTGCACTTCAGTTCACGTTGACAGGCGTATTGGTGCCTGAGCACCTTGTGCCGAAAGTCAAAAAGCGTCTGTAAAAAATTGACTAAACGAAACATGGCAACACCGATCATACTGCGATGCGATTAAGAGTAGCGCTACACAAGCTCATTATCATAATTTATGCATATGTATGCTTTTTCAGAGAATCAGCCTTAATCAATCACGCATTGTTGTTGCAGATTAGTAACAGAGCTTTCGACACGCAGAGAGTTGACAGGGCGATAATAAAGAGCATTATTGTCGTCTTGATCAGGGGAGTATTCGATAGATTTCTTAAAATATGTAGAATATTATGGTCTCAAAGTGTGATAATAAGAATCAGCATCAATACTTAGAATAATAGAACCTTTTAAGTGCAACCGGCTGGTATAGGTAACAATATATTTTTATTTTTTTATGTCGATGAACTTTATCGTGCTGGTGTACACTGATTTCCGGGTAAAACGCAGTATGTTGCTTTATTACGAGTGAAATTATAGCGTTCAAAGTATGCAAACATCGAATTAAATTCTCCCATGAAGTTAGATTTGGCCACGAACAAATGCAGAATAAAATACATATATCACAACAACGACATTACTATATTTATTGCTTAGTGATGATAAAGATTAAATGTTGTAAAATTAAAGAAATGCCAAATTTTCGGGTCTGACGTGTAATTCAATACGATTTCCACCAACAAACTAAAATCTCGAAAATCACTTCTAATAGAAACATATATAAAATTACCGTGAAGCAACCTCCTACCCTCCGCCCCCCAACCTCACTAATACAATCATTTAGCACGAACAAAGTTCGTTGCTAAATAATAAATAGTTTATCACAAACGTACACGGGAAACATATTCACATGTATAGATAATAAAACTACTTTTCTCTCCTGGTGACTTGGCACAAGCCACACCACCATAATGTTTTTTTTCTACCAGATTCCTTCACAAGCCGAAGTTGGTCTTGTGGAAGGCATTTCGCGTGAAACCACTGGTGGCAACTTCTACGCAAGCACTGCCACCATCTCAACTTGCAAGTGTCCTCACTCTCAGAGTGGCCACATCCGCCACATCTTTCGTTAGGTTTTATCTGAGAAAAATAATTCCATTTATTTGTATGAAAGATATTATTTTTACAAAGATATGTATGATTATGTTATGCGTGTTTTATCCATATTTTATACATATTGAGTTTATAAGATACAAAAATTCAGGACATTTGATTAATTCATAAAAATCCTGAGTATAGAAATATAATAGATCACCTCTAGTTTCGATACGTCAGTAACTCTTCTGCAGCTGGCTGCTTTTACTGAACAAATGTCCTCCAGGAGTTTCATCTCTTTGTCATCATCACTTATTTCCTCTTCAATTTCTTTTGAACATTTTTGTTGTCTTTTGTGTCTTCACTGTTTTTCTCATCATCTTTATCCGGTTCATCATACTCCATTTCTTTGTCACTAATTTCACTTGCGTTCATATCATTACTTGACTCGCTTTCACTGTCACTATTGTCATCTTCCTCATCCGAATCACGCACAACAAAGTTGGCTATGCGAGGCTGGATAGCATCCATAGCACAATATCTTAAAATGTATAATGTATACATATAATATATCCTAATTTGTGTCATATATTTAGAATATATATATGCATAGACAAGAGCACAATTTGGAGTATTAAATGATGATGAGTTTCTCCATCCAATTACTAATACTAAGAGCTAAGTTCATCATGCAATTATAAATTAAAGCAAAATATGCATTTCTATTTGGAGAGAACTTTTTCAATTAGGTAAATTTTACTCACCTTTCTTCTTCCTTTTTTGTTCTTGATAAGAATCCTTCGGACCTTGCCACATATTGGTTGATTTTAATGGTTGATTTGACTTTTTCATCCACTTCTTTGAGTAATATGCCAATGTCCTTGGCTACAAAGTAAAAATTCAACATATGTATTTATAGATGCATACGCATACATCACAAGCAGTAAACTGTTACCAGTAATATTCAAATATAGATCTTTGAAGGGTTCTGTATTGCATGACATATATAAATTTCACAAAAAGCATTACAAAACAAGTTACAAATAAGTCTTCAAGGTGAGAGTTGTATCACAGTATGTTAATCTTGAAAAGAAAGTCAGTGATATAGACTCGAAAGATTTGAAAGGCCGTGGACTCAAACTCACGCTCCTGCTAACACCAGACCAGTCATTATGTGTCGGACAGGAATGTCAAATGGAAGATCATTCGAAAAGATATCCATGCAAGATATTTAGTTAGTTATGTAGTTATAAGTAGGCTACATATTTGCATATATTTTTCTCCTGAAGAGGTGTTGTTAGAACACGAAAATATTAGAGAATAAAATTTGATTTAGTCCAGCATTTGAGTATTTTAGGATTTTGAACTGTGAATTGGTAGAAAAGACGGTAGCCACAAGATGAATACTGAAATAAATATTGAATAAATTTTACGTTTTGACTTAAGTAGTCTGCTGCGGTCGACCTCACCTTTGACGAATGCCCACAGCAGTTATATTGTCTTTAGTTCTGAAAATAGCAAATTTGATAAATTTATCTGCTGAAAACAGGTATTGCTCAACTGTTCATAAGACTATAGTTTCTTAATATTGCTTTATATATACTGAATGAAAAAAAAAAATAATCCACAAATATTAGGATATATTATATGTATATATCATAACAGTGACTCTTCGACTTCATGTAAGTACCTGGGTGGTATTGTGGAAGTCTTAACACTTCATTTCCAGCCTTTGCAAATTCAGCATCAATACTATTTTTTTTTCTGGGGACACATTTCTAGCATCTCTGACTTATTCAATTCTGTTATTTCTTCGTCTGCCAGCTTGATATCTGAAGTGGAGAAAACAAATACATGTCTGTGCAATGTCTTCATTAGCTGAAATGAGATATGTAATGTTGAAGTATGTATTAGTAGTTAAAAACATCTATTAAATAGCAAGAAAATATATTATATTATTCTCATTGTATAATAACCATGGATATTGTTTAAATTAGCAGCACATATGTGATATCATAATTAGCCTTCTTCTCTAGCCAGTGCCTAATGTCTCTTTTATTCCACGACTTTGTGGGATTTTTGTCCCCAAAGTTGCATTTGTTGTGGCAAGGTGGGTTGTTCATGACAATCCCCTGTCCCTCCTTCATATTTGGAATTAATTTTTCTTGAATATGCTTCAAAAACCTAAACAACATAAAAGACAATTCATTACTATAATACATAACACCATATAATGATTTTCATCAATTTACGATGCATTATTAGAGTAATACTTACATATCACCACAGAACTCTCCATGGTAATCACCCGTTTTTTCACTCTGATAGCTGAGCAATGCATTCTGTAGTGGACCATCACTATCTCCAGTGTCCACAACTATCCATCGCCCAACAGCACTACTTACTTGCTTCCGTCTAGTCCTATATCAAATATGAGTATGTTGCATTGAAAATAAATTTGTCCTTGAATATGGATCCATATACTTTTTAGATTCTGAATTTCATGATTTATGTGGAAGGTTCATAATGGTTTACAACACAATGCATGAACACATGGCATGAAAAACTCACTTTCCGCTTCTCCACCACCACTTTTTACTGTATTTATTAGAATGTATATAATCAATATATGTTTCGTCCATGTAACATATTGGCACATTATTATCTTTCAGTTCTTTTAATCTTCTTTCCGTAAGTAGCTGTAGATTTAAAATAAAAAAACACTTTATCAAATATATGCAAATGCAAATTTAATTTAGTAATCCAACACTGATCAACAAGTCTATTTTATAAGTTATGAATTTATTATATTAATTGGCAAAAGGTACAAATAATATTGATGCAACATTGTTTGTTATAGTTAGACCAGTCTATATTAATTTACCTAATTCTTTTATTCACGCACGATGTGTTTGGACACTTCTCCATTCATATCAAGTACAACATTTTTGACTGTTACTAGTTTTCCCAGCTCCATTCTTCTTTGTATCTGTAAAAGTAATGTATACAACCGGTTTTGTCTATGTATCTGTAAAAGTAATGTATTATATGTATGTATTGCAGCATGGCAAATGGTACATGCAGCATTGTGGTTATATAATTATTTACAATGTTTATTTACACTGTTTATGTTGCACAAAATGGTGTGAACATTCAATCTGAACTTAGTCAAATATTTATTTATACTTTAAACAGAACAATAAAAGTTCACATCTACTAAAATAATATGCAGATCCATATTTTTAGATATTAATTGTTTTCTATCATTTAAATAATTGTTTATTTCAATTGAATTTAAAATTTATCTTTGTCCAGATTGCATTTTCTGAAAAACTATCAATCCTACATTGTCTGTCAGTTTTCTCTTTCTCTTTTTTTCTTGGTGAATGGTGTTGGCTTGCCATACATATATCAAAATCTTGGTCTGGAAAGCCCTGCCAGATGACAAACTCTATCTTTTATTCTTTGCTTGCTTACTAAAACTTTTCCAGTTTTTTTTTTCTTTCTCAAGTACTGAGGACATGTGAAGTAAAATGTCTTTATTCGAATTCATACATGATTTCTTATTTTTTCATTCCTTTCTTTTCGTTCATAATGATATATACAAGTAGTAGAAATAAATACTATCCAAATCAAAATAAAAGTATCCACAAAATAAACAAATTAAAAGAATGCTTCTCTACAACGGCTTGAAGCGAGACCACTTGCTAATATCTACGTCATCATTTTGAACGCGCTTCCCATGATACTCATCGAGTATGTACGTAAATCGTCCTTCAATATTTCAGGAAGTTGTACACAGAAATGACTTAAAAATATTGGAAAGTAAGATAACTACAACTACGTGCATTTTATGGATGATAATTTGTAGACATATTAGGTTGTGAAATACAGATATCGGATGAATAGCTTTGGATACTGACTGTTGGATATGAGGAGCAAAAATGCAATATTTCTTGGTTCTTGTATACCAAAAAATATGTGAACGATCAATATCATACTGATTTTAACTGGATTTACTAATAATTCACGTATCAAGCATGCATGTATAATGTTCATAAAATTTTCTTTGATTGTATTTTTATTCATTTTGTTTAGTTGTATATTATAAGCATGCTATGCTACTCCTGATCGATTAAATGCTGATACTTATAGCACAGCACTGGGGTACTTCTGTGGGGATAGGGAGCTGGTAAAATAAACAACACAACACAACCACGTCAGTTTTAGCCCAAAGAGGCACCAAATGGTGTCAATACCTTACATTTTTATCAGACTTTAACGATTTAGACCTGAATAATAAGTGCAATTCCTTAAATCAATGACCGACAAAAGGATCATCTATGAATTTGGTTATTAGATCAAAGAATCATTTGTATTACACAGCCATCTATTGCTTGAAAATAATTAACTTGTCCACAGAGATTTTAAGGATATATTTTGCTTACTCTTTCGCCAATGTGGCGAATCATTTTTCATTTAAGAAAAATTAGAAAAACGAAATTTTGAGCATCAAGACTAAATGTCAGATAAAAGTTTTTACAATTTGTTTAATCATTTCAGTAAAGAAATACAACGACTTTGGTTTATAGTTTCACATATAGCAACCGGTGCTATATGTTTTTAGAATGATCTTAATATTATTGCAAATTCCATGGATTAAACGTCCGTTGGTGTTTTAATAATAAAAGTACGAATGCAGTGTGACTAGGTTAGTTTTTAACATTATGCAGCTGTTTGAATTCATGTAATGATAAAAATATGAGCGAAAATGGAAGTATATCCACACCCCCCTCCCCATGCATGACACCTGTACTGAAACACACAAGCAGGGTTTCAAAAGAGGGCATATAGTTTCCTGTCCAGTCCCAAGGCCAGGTCAGAAAAAATTGCTTTAAAATTAAGAAAAATATAGTGTACATGTGTTATCAAAAAGTTTGTATCCATTATTGGCCAATGTACTTCATTGGTTGATGAAAAAGCTTCATCAAGGGGGTTTTTCCTCAAGTTTTGAAAGTTATATAACCTTCATCAAATCGCTTTAATACATCTAAATTAAACACAATTTTATCAGATGTCATTAAGATATTGAAAGTAGAAATATTGTCAAAGTAACTAAAAGTAATGATGTTTGTGTTATCATTACCTTGTTAATTAATTTACATAGGTTTTTGCTTGGATAAAAAGAAATTCAATTGGCTAAAGAATAACTTAGTTCTTTAGCCAATTGGCTAAAAAAAATTCAATTGCCTAAAAAAAAATGTCGTCGTTTAGCCAATTTGAGATGGGTCTAGCACTAGCCCAGTAATGTGCTATGATGATTCTAGGATTTGTAATGTATCCTAATCATTTATGTATTTATATCTATTCTGATGAGCGCTGTTGGATAACCAACAGTATGAAACTGAACAGTCAATAAATGTAGAAATCAAATGATGTAACTTTTTATCACTTTATATTCATGTTTATACATTTCTCAGGTTATTGGCTTGTATTCACGCGTATAATTCGATTTTATATATAACATATAAGCCAACTAGGCTGGCTGATATAAAATCCTTTTTGTAAACATGGGATTCATAAGTTCACAATTTGTTTGAGTGTCAGTAAAGAAATACAACACAATACCTATGCGGCGGTGCTCTGCAACAGCGTCGGCCACACCGGCAATCTGACAGCGCACGGCCAGCGCATGCGCACTTGCTCGCTGAAGCAGTGTGCCGTGCGTGAGGATGCGCATCATGGTGCCCTTCATCAGCAGGCGCAAAGCTTGGTGTGGCATCCCCACATAGTACTGAAACACACAGGCAGGTGTGAGGGCGTTGTGCAGCAAGGCAGGTGAGAGGGAAATAACAGGAAACTACTGTATACAGTATTGGACAGTTTGTTGCCCTGCTACGTGGGGTCTGAAAATAATAGCTGTATCCTTGTGTCTTACTTCTCAGAATATATTCAAAACGTTCTTGGATAACTTTTTAATACATCTACATGTAGAAGAAATGTGAATTTCCTTCGTGTCCATTGAAACAAAACTTCAACAAGTGCATACTTTTATACATTACAGCTATTATTTTTGAAAAGTGGCTTAAACACACACAGATCGCCGTGGAATTTTTAGCACATGTAGATCAGACATTCCAGCCAGTCAACTGGCATACAGAGAGACAAACAGGCAGGCAGACACTGTCACACAGACAGCCATTACCATACTGAGACAGATATTCTACCAGCAAGCCAGCCAGCAGAACAATACACACTCAAATACCCAGCCATATGTATAATGTGATACAGGATAGCCCATTACTTGCCATCATAGCTGGTCATTACGTGCAACGTTTATGCACAAAACGAATGGTCAGTTACACAAGTAACACAGGAATTCAATAAACATTAAAACAAGCCCTTGGGTGTAACATCTAAAATACATTGCCTCAGATTTACAGTCGCATACAGTTTACCTTGATTGCCAATAGCGAGCCGCACTACAAACACATAACTCAATGAGGAAATGGCCGTTTTGGTGGTTGCACGTATAGGCCGCGATTTTGGTTGCACGTACAGGGATGGTGACTGACCTGTGCGTACGCGAGCTGCAGCTTGGCCTCGGTGGCGCGGAGGCTGAGGTGGTGCTTGATGCACAACGCGAGGCACTCCAGCAGCAGCGGGATGGCGCTCGTCGCGTTCCCGGAACACACATGCAGCTCCGCCTCCAGCAGCAGCAGCCTGGTGCAAATAGTGGAGCGGCTCAGTGATAGGCCTTCAAGTGCCTTTTGACCAAAAATACGGCATTTTATGGGGCCAAATGTTTTTTTAAAATAGGGTAACATACGGATAGGGAAAATTTTGTAATATATAGGGTTATTATAGGGACATATCCCTCGATTTTGCAACTTTTCTTCTAAATATAGCACAAGAATACATACTTACTTATGTGGTAAAAATAGAGACGCTTACCAGTCTCTTTATTACAGTGAATATACACTTTAATCAAGTCTTGAAAATGACTGCACTACAGAATGCTTATAAGGAAAACTTTGACATACCGTATTCGTTCTTATTAGCGCACAATGCGCTTGCAAAAAACTAATTTCAAATAAAAAGAAATGTCAAATATTTTCAATAAGTGCACCCCGACAATTTTTCGCCGTTCATGCATTTTTTCTTATATGCTTACCGCGAACATTCTTTCACAAGACAACCAGGTGTGTTTTTCACAACACGATTGGCATGTTAGTCTTTTTCACAACGCGCCCGGCACATACCCGCGTGTTAGCCTTACAACATGGCGATATAAATATGAAATCTTTGGGGGGGAAAAAGCAAAATTTGATTAAATTAATCTGTGTAAACACGGCTGTGCGCTTAATGGGACAGGTGCGCTAATAAGAACGAATACGGTACTTGATATTTCTTTCATTAATCCCCTGTGAGGAACCAATTTTCATTTTCTAAATTTGACACTCGGGTGATCTCTTATAAGGTGATCTCTTAGACCATGTAGATCAAATGCCATATTTTCTGCATCAATACCTTATACACTCAGAACCTGTCAAAATCCATTATGGATGATATGTATATTGCATGGTACCATAGGAGTCAATCCCTTCATTTCTTCTCCTTGAGCCATCAACAAATTTCCAATTGGTTGTCTAAATTTCAGGGCCAAAATTATTATGTATATGAAATTTGGTGTTATTAGGGGAAGTAACTGTAATTCAGGACAAGTATGTTTAGTATTTACCCTGATGTCATACATCTTCTTGCCATGGATTTCCAATACTGTAAGGATATCCACATGGGCTGAATAAAAACCAGTGCACTATTACAATCAGACTAGCTTCAGTCGAAGTTGAAGGGAATTGAGTGACGAGTTCCAGTTATCTGAGCTTGTCTTTATCAAGGAAGTATTATAACCTATATTGAATGGGCGAGGATGGCAGAATGTAGATTGAAACATTCCATAATGTGATTTGTATTCACATCTCGCAAGAAATCATTTTCATACTAATTTGAGCACAAATAGGTATAGTATAGTACTGTTTGACACAGACAATTCAATAGAAGCTAGAGGTGGGACCTGCGGGCAGTTACTTTCATAATTGCCAGCCCTATGAGCAAGTGTCACAAGCTTCATCCCCTCCCTGCCTGAAGCTTGTGACAGTGCAGCAGCCTGGTGACTCACCGTGCGCGTAGTTCGGGCGTCTTTGCTCCGCGCAGTCCACTCTGTGTGTCCCCGTCGGCTGTCCCCCCGTGGGGGCTGTCGGCCTCCTGCAGGCCACGGACCCGCTCGAACGCTGTGCTCAGCTTGCCAGTCTCCTTCAGCAACACGCACGCTCTACAAACACAAATAGCACTTGGGACACTACTCCAAATGATGGTGAGACAGGATCACGAGTGAGGCATTACTTGTGGATGGAACAAACACGCATGTTTCACAAGTGATCATTCGTGATACACGAAGCATCACCAGATTCCCAGGGCCCAGATCCTGTACCAATGGGAGGGAGACATTAGATAGTCTACAAGGTGCTAGAGGCAAATAACCCAATTACATGTGTACGTAGACGAGCATTTGAAAGAAGACTGGGCAATGAGAGGGAGCCCCATTCAGGTTCAGATCGGACGGACAGATATACAGGACAGATATAGCGGGAGGTGGCAAAGACAGCCATGTACCAGCATGATGTAACTATAACAGCTAACTGTAAATATGGAGAATTGTTTCATTCGTCATTTCTTCCTACCACACAGGCTAGACGATGTAAATTCTGATGCACAGTAGGAACCGTTTATCTCACAGCATGAACATTTGATTTCTGCAAAATTGGAACAAATGAGAGCCTCTCCATTCATCCTATTTCACATTATTTATCATTCTAATATGATGACTAGAAATTTCTGTTAACTTGAAAATTTTCTTCCCTTCTTTCAAGCTTGAGTTAAACGGGTCATACTGTAAGTAGACATCAACATGTATTTATAGTGGAAGGCCTTGTGTACTTTCATGCACATTGAAAGAAAAAAGGTGCCAACATGCATAATTTCAATTGTTATACCCTAGGTCAAAAAACATACATGTTGGCAATTTTTTTTATTGCCCTAATGGGGTCACAGGAGGGGTCAAACGGTCAAATTTTCATAAAAATGGGTATATCTCCTTAAATATAGCAAATATGAACATAAGTTGTATTCATAAGGTTAGTATACTAGGTTACTCTACTACTTACAATTCAACAAATAACACTTACACACTGACGTTGCGGCTTCCATCACTGAGCCTTTGACCTAAGTGACAATTCTGGAGAAATGACGTCACATTGGTGCGAGTTTGATATCTGCCAGGTGGAGTTTCGCCGGAAGATCCTAGAAGCCATGAAGATCCACCGTCTGAAGCTCAACCTCAACCAGGGCAAGAGCATCCCCCCCCGAACCTCCTCCATCTGCTTTCTGCCAGGAACTCCACCTGGCAGATATCCAACTCGCGCCAATGTGACATCATTTCTCCAGAATTGTCACTTAGGTCAAAGGCTCTGTGATGGAAGCCGCAACGTCAGTGTGTGTGTGTGTGTGTTGTTTGTTGAATTGTAAGTAGTAGAGTAACCTAGTATACTAACCTTATGAATATTCCTACTACTAATAATAGTCTGCATAAAGATATAAGTTGTATTGTCATTAAATAAGAAGTTGGGTATGCTGAATCTATTTATGACCTTAAATTTGAGATTGAACACATCCTTCAAGGTCAAATCAACACCCGTAATGCATGAAATTTGGGTATGTTTTTTTTGCCCTAGGGTATAAAGATCAAAATGATGTATGTTGGCAGCTTTTTTTCATTCAATGCACACAAACTCATTTATTGTGACACAAGGCCTTCCACTATTAACGATCAAGTAAAAATGTTCATTTACTTGACAGACAGAAAAACAGACAGACGTATAGAAAGCTGGATATACAGCCAGCCAGCCAGAAGTATGTACAGACCGACAGACTTACGAGTATTCGGCATCGCTGCTGCTGACTGCCCGCATGTTGGCGACGGCCGTCTCAGCCACACTGTGGCGGCCATTTTGGATCGCTCGCTCGAAGATCAGCTCCTGTTCCTGGAATGGACAGCAGGCTGCCTCAGTTCAAGTCCCACCATTAGGGCCACTTGAGGCAGGATCCCAGGGTAGGGGAGTGGGGTCTTCTGTACATAAGTAATATACCTATCCTCTGCCTAAGTGACCCTCTTTTTGGACCTTCCAGATAGCACTTTTGACTAGCATTTCAAGCTAAAGCCAGTTTTGACGTTGACACCCAGCACCACAGAACTTTTGCAGTGAAACTACATATTGAATGCCTTAAGCCTTGATATCTAGAAGTGTAACAAGTTTGTTAACCCTGTGGCAGGTACTACACAGTGGTTCTAGAATTTTATAAAAGCGGGTCAAATGGCACATCCTCCATCAAAATGTGCTTCAACCACCTCAAAAAATGTGCCGAATTTTATTTGATTTCAAGATTATTATTGTTTTTATATTTGAGTTTTAAACGTGATATAATATGTGTTAGTACATAGGACATATCCTTTGAATATAAATTAATCACTAATAAACATTATGTGATTAGTGTGAGATGAAATATGAAAATCCTGCCATGGAGGTATGGGACCTATGATTCATCAGGGTCTGGGGTAGACTGAAGCCCTCAAACCCCTAGAGAAGTTTCATTGACAACAAATCTGGCCTACATAAATTTTCATTCAAATTATCACACATTTGCAAGTATCACACAAAATAAACATGGTCCTATTTATTATCAAAAACTAATACAGTTTACCTGTATTCATTAACCATCGTTGACAAACAATAAGATAAGGGGTGCAGAGAATTTTATATTTAATCAACAATTCTAGCATTTTCAGATCACTTCCTCATGTAAGAAATAGTGCAGGAATTATAAATTGAAGAAAGGTGTACTGGTAAGATCGAAGCTTCTATTGAAGATAAAAGAAGCTGGATGGTCTGAATCATGAAAAAACTGAGGTGATGCTCTTCGGTTCAAATTTTTCCTCGGCAAAGTCAGTTCAATGATATAAAATATAAAATCAAATCAGACTATTTCACACAATAAAGGAAAAGCAGCATATTGTTTGTAGAAACATTAACGTAGTTCTGAGAGCTTCGACCGGATTACAACAGCGAAGATTCCACCGACAGCTCCACCTACCTAGGCGGCACAATCTGCAAGGATTTCTATTTTTTATTATTATCAATCTTTAATTAAATTTTGATATATTAAGTATCAAAATTTTCATCAGTTACCCTGCCATATTATTTGTCAACATCAGAAGATTGGTATGTTTTGTATAATTTACAGAAGACTGTATTAGAAAAAGAAACCGAAGAAGGAGAAATCACAAGTGATTCAGGTTCAGGTAAGAATAGATGCTAATTAGCATTTGTGAAGCAACTTGTCTGTGTACAAATTACAGTCGTTTTTTTTTCTGAATCTTCTTTTATGCTGTGTGATATCACAATAGTAATGTTTTTTGTTTGATTTTTGTTATACAATTGTTTAATTTTGAATTTCTATTTAAACGTTTGTTGTTTTTTGACAAGAACCTACATGGTTCTAAAAACGTTAAGATAAAAAATAAAAATTAAACAATTGCATAGCAAAAATCAAACAAAAAAACATTACTATTGTGATATCACACAGTATGTACTCGATTGAATCGTGTAAACAAGGCTCTCCCCGGCTCGCAAAAATGTACTCTATTTGAATGACGTGTTGAAACAGCTTTAGTCTCGATCAGCAAGGCCCAGTTTGTGCGTGCTGTCGCTTATGCGGCAGCAGCCTCGATGAACGAGACTAACAGTTTCTGCTGGTTGTCGTAATATGTGCACAATGCACCTGCACCTGCAACACGACCTGTGAACGGTATATGAAAGTGAAACTGATAAGAAATATTGAAAATTAATGAATTTGTGCCTTAAATGCCCAGTAACGTAATGGTGCAAAAATACAGGGACAAGTATTCAAGAAAATACAATGATATTACTGCATCGAAAAAGAGTGTGAATCACGCCAGATATGGTGAAAATTCACGGTGCACACAAGACACGAGGGCATTAGTATTGTTGTTCAATACATGCCTGACTTTCCGAGGTAGTGTGCATTTTGCACATCCCGTGTGCTCTTCCAACAGATGCTTGTGCATTACTTTATCAATTCTTGTCGGATTTTGGTGATCTGTTTTTTAATTGATTCCCGTGATAATTAGATTTTTTTCCAATTATTTTTTTTTTCATTTCATACCAGAGTAGTTTACAATAATTGCCCTTATCATTGTTTTTTATAAGTAGAAGAACATTAAGATTTTATTAAGATTTTTTGTATTTTTATTATTAAGATTTTTGCTTGAAAATTAAGATTTTTCATGGCTGTGATTAAGATTTTCAACGCTGACGGGTTCACATCTCTGCAAGCAGGTGGTGAAGATAGAGCTTCCAAAGCCGTTTAAGCCTGAGGAGACGCCAAAGCCTATCAAAACAACAGAAAAAGGTATGGGAAATACAATATTGTAATTTTGCCTCCACACTATTGCCATGATTACGTTGTCACAAACAAATTAAACCTTGCATTACCATTAAAACATTGCTACCTGAATGATTTATTCATTGTTAGATATTTTTAGTTAATGAAATCAGGAATAGGATCGAGGACCAACACACCCCAAAGTTCGGACAGTTTTAAAAATCCAACGTAAACACGTATTCATTTGAAGGCTCGCCTCATAAATTCAGGCATGTAGCACTCCCTGCAAAAGTGGTCAGACAAATGGGCGAAGCATGCATAGTGAGCCACAAGCGTGAAGGCGCGCAGACCTTCCCCCCACCCCCACTCCGAGAAAACGGATTCTGGTGAAGTTTGGGGGAATATTTCATGCTTTTAAACTTGCTTGATTCATGAAGTTTAGTAAGTGAATGAGAAAACATCATGGTTTTATGCAACTTTAAAAACATAGCTTCTAAGTTCTTATACAGTTGGTTTTACTAAGGCGGCCTGGCTATGACCTCAATCTAGGAAAAAAGTGGTCCGACAATATCAGGACTGTCGGACCTTGTCTGACGGCCCTGAAATTGACAATTTTTTCAACCTTGGAGATCCATGTAGATCATAATTTATTAATCCATGTCGACCTAATTCTTGATTTAACGTTGTGTCATGCTTTTCGTAGGTAGCTGGTTTGTTTGTTAATACAACAAACGTAAAGATTCTTTTTTTCGAACGGTATTTTTCTTCCACAGAACATTTTCAATTTTAGGAATAAATCAATAATCAAATTGTAAACTTATAAAATCTAAGTAAAGATGTGTGTTTTGTGCTATCAATTTAATGGAGAACATACCTCGTTTCCACATAGGTATTGATGTATTTCATCACACCCCAAAAGGTAAGATCGTCAGCAAACTGAATTACTGTTCTGGTTTTTCTTTGGGAATGTTATATTGATGGTTGATTTGATTTGAACATTTTTTGTAGGTACATCTACGAGTAAACGAGTATTGAAAACAGATTTTTTTTTACTTCCATTTTAAATCGTTGCAATTTTTCAGGCCATGCAGTTTTATGTAATGCATATTTTCCTTTAGATTTTAAATGGAACATAGACTATGAACGTATATTATTGTACATCACTATTTAATGTCACACGTTCTCTGATTTGTGTTATAAGCTTAGCATGAAAAAGTGCGAACTGAGTCTGCAAATCTTTGGCCATGCTCGGATTGATCACCTGACCTAATTTCAATCCTGGGGTAAAAAGGCCTGTGATTGGTCATATTTTTTATGAGCAATAGTTATGCTTCCGAGGTCTGTTGACATCTGATACAGAGAGTGAGTAATGACTGCTGTGTTTTCCAGCCCCCCGCGGTGCAGCCTTCATGCCTGTGTCAACGGGCTGAGAGAGCTCAGGCCCAACAATGGAGAGGAAATCTCATAGTAATAATAAAAGTAAACGATTTTCTCAATATGCATTTTAGCTGCACAATTTATTTGAATTTCTGTTAATTTTCATGTTTGATAAGAGTTTTTAGTGGAATTCATAATTGTTAAACGGTAAATACCTTGTGTTTGAAAATTACCGCTTTTTGTTGTTGTCCGTGAGATGAAGTGTCATAAACAAAATACTATCTCAGGAGATTATGTGCCAAAAAAAGTTTGAAATTAAAAAAAAAACACCATATAGATCACCAATCGCTAAAACCGGCCATACACATAAACCGTGAATTTTACTTCTGACGTGAAATTTAGTGACCTTTACGATGGGGAGCTCACGTCATACGTAAAAGAAAATCAATGTCATATAAATATTGAAGGTGGCACTGGCTATTTATATCCATAAGGGATTATTATTTGCATCATTAGTATTTTTGTAATCATCAGATACTTTTTTGTGATGAGGGTTTAGAAAATATTGACATTTTCATGTACCATCTTTATCAATAAAATTTCATTTAGAATAAAAATCACAGTGAAAAATCCTGCGATTATATAGCTATACAGCTGCGAAGAATTCAACAATAATCACTGAACATAAATATAGCATTGTGAATAGAAAACTTTATATTGTGTGTGTATGCATATTTATATATTTATGCTTATTCTATTGAAAATTTGGTCAAACATGTTTTACAACGCTTACTTTTACCCTAAAGTATGTGTTTAAGTATGCGTGTTTAATTGTGCAGTAAGCAAAATATGTGTGAGCTAACTATTTTGTTCTTACGTAACGTATTGTATATTATTGTGTATTGCGTGCTCACTGACTATTATTAAAATGATGTATTATATGAATAAAAAAAATAAAAAAAAGACAATGGAAGCAGCAAATGATCCTTCAAATCGCCGAAATCCTCGGGCAGGTGTTAGATCGACATCAGCAACAATTGGTTCTGGAATATCAGCAACTGCTGCAGGAGCAGCGAATGAAGCAGAGAGAGCAGGAGCAGTGGGTGAGGAGTACCCGGTAAGTAAAATGTATAACTAATATCAATATTAATAGCTAATAGTAATAGTAATTAAAATCTATAACTTTCTCATTTGTATATATTGTATTTTTTATATTCAATTCTATGAACTTATTTCCAAAATAATATAAGGTAAGAAGTATGAAAATGATATATTTATTTATTTATTTAAGTCTCAAGTTAAAACATGTAAGTAAACATGTATTCTACAAACATTAAAATCAGATATTACATATTTCAACCACTCAGGTAATCGGCCCTCATTGGACATTCCCTGATCCCAGGGTTCCACCAGCTGGGATCACAATAATGCCCCTTTTACTATATCTAAGTCTCATGTTTCTTATTTAGGTTTATAATATTGTACAAGCCACAAAGCCGACATATTCCAAGCAATAAATGGTAAGTTACACTACTTCTGTGTAGCTATGACAGGTCAAGTGATGTCAACACACACTCCTTGAGCAGCGAGATGTCCAGTGTCCTTCACCTTTAGACTGGACATCACATTGACCACAGTCTGACCTTGTCCGTTTGCTCATAGTCCACCCCTGACCCATGATAGACTGCATGTACACCACCAGGAGCCGGCGCTATAAAAGCTGGCAGCAAACAGCGCTCAGGGCTCACTTGTTCTTTGACAACTGATCTATGATCCTGACTCTGCTATTCATTCTGACCACCTCTACCTTTGCCGACCACGCTCGCCTCTCAATCCCGATCTCGACCACGACCTCACTATTACTCCCTGATCTGACCCACGTTGCCGACTACGCCTGCCTTCTCGACCATGACACTGACCACCTTAGATTTACCCCGGGAACAGCCGTGACTAGGAAGGAGACTATGTAAATAGCCTACTATATTCCCACTGTAATATGTATATTAAATAATCTATGTTTGATAGTCAATAAAGAGCTGAATAAAACTAGTATTTTGTCACTGTCCTCGCACACGAAACTCGCATCTCTCATCCCCGAAAACAAGAAAACTGCTACATTAGCTATAAAAGGCTTATATGTAGTTCATTAGTATAACATGCGGACTTGTGTTTTTACAGATAATTCATTGCAACTTGGCACGTTGACTGCAAAGCTAGGCCAGGGGAAAGTAGAGCCACATCAAGAAGGGAAGATCGATCTATCATTCATATGTCCAGACGGCAGCCACTTGGTACTGCCAATGTCATCCGACAGAATCTCTTTTTGAGGGCCTGCAGGAGAAATGTGGACTCCAGATTGAAAGCTGCAGGACTCCATGGAAGAATGGCTGCTCAGAAAGAGAGGCTAACAGCACACATGCAGCAACGTCTGGCCTTTGCGCAGGTATTTTGACTTGTTATTGTAATTTTAAAGAATGATATATAACATACGACTGGATCACCCATATTTCCATAGGAACAGAACTAAATAAAACAATATATCTGATAGTTTTTATCACCGATGTATAATATATGCCTACTGTTTGATTCATTTCAGAACCACCTCAACTGAACTGTGCAGCAATGGGGGACTTGATTTTCTCGGACCAAAAGACCTTTTAAGTAGGGAAAAATGGTTGAGTTCATGTACGAAGACCAATTGGTCACCTACTGGATTCCCACTACATGGTGGAAAGTGTGCACAGTAGACACTTTAGTGTTTCTGTCTGGGGTTGCATGAGCCAACATGGTGCGATGGCTTTTGTAAGCATTAATGGCAACTTAAATTCAGAAAAGTACATTGAAATACTTGACAATACAATGATGCATGCTGCGCATCAATGTTTTGGTCCCCATTTTATATACCAGCATAAGCTTGGAAGATGTAAAGGATGAAGTTGCATCATTGGATATGTCAGAATCATATGGACCAGATGAAATATCTCCTAGGTTTATTAAGGAAGGAGGTTAAAGTACATTAATGCATTACATCGACTTCTTCTAATGTCACTAAGTCTATGTAAGGTATCATTAATTTGGAAAAAAGCTAATGTAGTAATGATACATAAGAAAGAATGTAAATCCATAGTAACTAACTACAACCCTGTGTCACTCTTGAGTGTAATGGCAAAGACACTTGAAAGAAAAGTGTTTAAATATGTCTTTAATTTCTTTAGAGACAATTTTATTATCTCTATCTATCAATATGGATTTTTGCCAGGCAGATCCACTATAACACAATTACTTGAAGTGTACATCTCATTTTGTACAGCTGTGGATCGAGGAAAGGAGATAAGAGTTGTCTTCCTTGATATCCCAAAAGCATTTGATAAAGTGTGGGGGAAAGGCCCACTGGCCAAGCTCAGAAAACGTGGAATTCAAGGATTTGGTCTCTGACTATCTTTCTGAAAAATGCAGAGTTGTAGTGATTGGCCAAACCTCTGAATGGGGTTGTACAGAGGCAGGAGTGTCACAAGGGTCTGTACTGGGACCACTTTTATTTCTAATATATATTGATGATGTGACAAATGCAGTAAGGCATGCAAATATTTGATTGTTTCTGAGGCAGGGAGCGGGTCTGTCTACTGGTCAATACAAGACATACAAACAGGGCTGTAGCCAGTGGGGTGCCATGGGTGCATGTGCACACCCCTTAAAAAAACATAAAAAACAAAACAATTTCCTATGTAGAATAATTCCATACATATATTAAAATATACCCACACAGAAAGAAATTTCTCCTTGCAGACCAGTACCAACCATGAACCAGAGTAAAAACAGAAACCCATAATATTAATAGTACTACAGTAAAAGTCCCCAACAACAGAGCAGTGTTCAACGGAAAATACTAGCAACGGAAGGAATTGCTGTGCATTAACATTTTCCCTTATATAGATAAGTAAAACTTAGAGTAATCAACGGAATGTCCTTAGCAACGAACAACGGAAGGCATTTTGGGTGACAAACAACGGAATTGACCTTATTTTGCTTCGTTTGTTATCGTATTTCTTTATTCGAGCCAATTATTCCCGCTATTGCACGTGGTTTCGTTATGTCGTAACAAAGACGTAAACACTCTAACCGGCCAATCACAGCACGTTCCGATATGAGACTCGCAGGTGCGCGGTCTATTTAAATGACACTCTGTATTTTGCACATGCGCTGTGTATACGGGAATTCCATATCGGAAAAAAAACAATGGCAATATTAAATAGTAATCTAAGATTATGGATGATATACTAATGAAAATCTTAGTTAGAAGATGCTAACACAATAAATATTCGTGTATCAGAGAACTGCTATCAACAAACGGAGAATGCATTTGTTGTATCAAGCAGGATTCAATAAGTAAGCTCGTGACTGAGCGATAATGGATGCCGATGCAATATGTGACATTATGTTCAGATGACTTATCAGCGGAAACCCTCTCCAACGGAAGAAAATTGGACTGCAAAGTGGGTTCCGTTGTTGAGGAGATTTACTGTACCTTACAATATACTGTTATGTCTTAGAATATACTGTAAAGTCTTCAAAAATGGCTCTGATGAATGCTATGCATTACACAAATTTGTAAGCAAATAAATTTGAAGCTATATATATATATATATATATATATATATATATATATATATATATATATATATATATATATATATATATATATATATATATATATATATATATATATATATATATATATATATATATATATATATCACTTTTTACGATTCTCAATACATAATTCAAGATAGTGCTCAACGTTTGGAGCTTTAATAAATTATAGTAAAACTATGTTAATCAAGTATAGACACAGGTGATGCAAGAGTGCTTGATATATATTCATGTCCCAAACACCTCCTTCTGTCTTTAAATGCTTCAATAGTACTTACAGCAACCACAAAACACTTAAAACATCCAAACGGTACCAGAGCACAAATAGTAGCAATAGATAAAGATGGACCAAATATTAAATTACAAAATTGCAGAATCGTT
Organism: Streblospio benedicti; assembly: GCA_019095985.1. Taxonomy (NCBI): domain Eukaryota; kingdom Metazoa; phylum Annelida; class Polychaeta; order Spionida; family Spionidae; genus Streblospio; species Streblospio benedicti. Next base: position 56,445,017 of record CM032669.1, read on the forward strand.
AAAATACCACAATACACATTTGAAAAATACTCTCCCCAACAAAACAAAATAATTGCCACTAGAAAACAATATCCCATTATCCTATTATATGCCATAACAATACACAAATGACAGGGTTTAACCTTGCAAGAAGCAGTTGTGCATTGCACAGATATTAGTGTACCTGGTTTATTAGGGGTGGCAATTAGTCGAGTCCGTGAACTCAAAAACATCAAAGTTCTAAACTTTGCAGCTAACAAAATCTCCACCTACTGACCTAAAGATTACAACTATTTTGGAAACAAACAGATCACATCCTTATGACATCAGTATACAATGTTGTAGCAATAAATTTGTTGCTGACATCTTTGCTGCTAGAGATGATGAGGATGATGATACCATTTCCTTAAAACTTGGCTCTTCTCTTGACAATGGTGATGATAATGTTAATGAGGATACCATTTCCATAGAATCTTTTCATCAACTTCAATCAGTCAATACAGAGGAAGCTGCCAGGCAATGATCAGTTCTTTTATTTGATGGAATATATGTAACAATAATTTCTATCTCAAGCCGTTGTTTATATGGATATATACTGTGTGATATATAAAGTGTATACCCTAAATAACTCAGTGTGATAATAGTGGCTTTAGTGTAAGCTATATGTAAGATATATAATGGTAATGGTTCACATGATTGTGCTATAATTTTGTGCTCTTCAAATGTGACAAGTTTCTTCTATATGCAGCAGTATTCCTGGATATATTTTTTGATACTTATATATATGAATAAACAGTGATCATTGTGCAAGTGTGAGAAGTGAAGTAGAAAACATTAAAGGAAGATAACAGCTGTTTTTTTTTTACATGCATGTTGTACCCGCTGAAAATTCAAGCAGACGACATTATATAGTATACCAGGCCCAGTGTCTTGGCGCCAATCCCAGAGAAGGCAACAACCAAGGAGGTAAAGCCCAAGGAACCTCCTCGTGCCATGCCCGGCACTGACGTCTATCTCTGCAGGCATGAAGACGTCTACCAGACCTACTAATGTGCTATTAAGAAGTACATTACTGTAGATCTACATCTCCGCCAACAACAAGATTGACTTGTCCAAACGACTTGCTTTCATAAAGGCGTACTTGACCAAGGTGTCCGTCGAGTGCGGCGAACTGTAAATATCGTGCAACGGAAAAGCTTCTCACATAAGGTAAGCTGATGTATTCTATGGAGGATCTAAACTATATGTAAATTAATAGGTCCCAGATTTTAATGTGTGCATTGAATAGTAAGCTTGAAATCTTTGGCACAAAATTTAGTCTTGGTATTTGAGTATCTGATTTTGGCTAGATGGCATGTATATTTTACATTTAAATTCGAATGAGATTGTGTTTAGAGATATGTTAACTAGATCTACTAAATCTGTATAGCCATATATTGATTTTTATCAGAAGTCAACTGATCAGCACACTAAGGGTTAACAAAAATTTGTGTCAAAATGTGGCACCTGACTATGAGTTCACTTGATATAGATGATGAAATAGAATGAGTTTATTTGTACACATATTACAAACATGATGCAGACCCACTGTTGTATTTCACACCATTAGAATGAAAAGGGATCATATTACTTTTAGTTCTGAAACACAGAGTCTGCTGCGGACAAGAAAGAGGCCACGATATTCACTAAGCCTCAATCGCAGAAAGCGAAAACGTGAATCAAGTAAGTTATCATGTCAAAACTTCACTCTCATGCAATAATCACATAACATTCGATATATTTAATATAAATATCCGGTGATATGCCTGTAAGTTTGTTTTATGAAATGAATTTATGTACTAGTACTAGTATATGTACTGGTCTTGACAAAATATTATTTGAGACATTTCTATGTATTGGGTAGATTCTTGTAGTAATTTTTTAATGTTGATTTCAATGTGATAACAAGTTAAAGTGCAAGCAAGAAATATTTATTGGTGAGGAAAGGGACGTGCTGTATGAACATGTTTAGAGTAATCTGCTTGATAATGTTAATGAGGATACCATTTCCATAGAATCTTTTCATCAACTTCAATCAGTCAATACAGAGGAAGCTGAGAGCACACATTGAAGCCAAATATTGAAATAGAACAAAACATAGAATTTATTGACTACATAGACCAGATTTCAACAGATGTTAACAAAGTTCGTCCATTCATAAATAATTAGAGAAAAATTATGGAGAAACAATACAGTGAAATTAAAAAGAAGAGGAAATGACTCTTGACCAATTGTGCACATTTGATCAAGCCATCAAAAAATATTCTTTCTCCTCAGGTTTTACAGAAATGTTAAAGCTTACCACCACATCATTGTAGGAATCTTGTAGGGGGCCTTTTATTATTTCAACTTAGAAAAGATTTTAAAAAGAAAAAAGTAATTGCAAAGACGGATCACAGCAATGCATTTAATACAATACCCAATGCAGGAAAAGTGAGATATATTGGTGGTCATATTATCTATACAATAAAAAAATCTCTATTCAAAACTATCATCCGAAATTTCAACACACACAGCGAATACTAATCTTCAATTAAAATTAAAATTGATACAGCAAATATCACCAACACAAGATGAAATAGTTAAGGAAACAAAATTCCCTTCATCCCTCACAGAAATGTTAGACAAAAATACAACTGGTGGACTGAATCATATTTCTGACAATTTATACATGTTTTTCTTAAGATTGGAGAATGAGAAGCATAGCGTTCAGATGGCAAATGCACCTATTTATAGCAACGCGCCATCAACAATTTTAGATAGTATTGTCCAAAACCAAATCTGATATAAATGTTTTATAGAGTGCTTCAACATCCCTGATGTACAAACACAAATGGCAAATAATGATTCAAACACTTGTAAGAAATCTATACTGAAATATGTAAATGTTACAAAAAGATTACAACAAGAACAAGGCCAAATTAAAGAATTTAAAAAATTTAAAAACCAAACAAAAAGGAACTCGATTCCCAATGTGTTAAAGAACTTCAACATTCTGAGGAATATTTTTATGGTGGTTGTAACTGCTCATCAGTATGTTTTGTTGACGTGGAACGTTAGACGGTTGAGTGTGCAGTGGAGGTCTGCTTCAGTATATACATCTTGAGTAATCAAGAAAAACTCTCAACATATTTTATTACTTTTGCGAATACATCTGGTAAGTTGTAGAACAGAGATTATTGAATGCATCCCAACTTAAAAATAAGAAGATTAGGGCAATTTTAATACATCTTGGGTAGAAGTCGGCAATTTCTGTCTATTTACTACGGACGATGGGAATCTGATCCTCCCCGCATTCGGGTCAAAGTACACCACATGGTCTGACGGCCGGTTTGTCTAAAGTTGTACACCCAAGACACCTTTGTATTTCAAGCTTTGAGAGGTAAGTAATATTTTATATTTAACCGGCGATTTAGGCAATGATCAGTTCTTTTATTTGATGGAATATGTGTAACAATAATTTCCATCTCAAGCCATTGTTTATATGGATATATACTGTATGATATATAAAGTGTATACCCTAAATAACTCAGTGTGATAATAGTGGCTTTACAAGCAGATATGAAATGTTGAGTTAAATACTCCAAGGGTAATTTAATACTTCAAGTGTAAGCTATATGTAAGATATATAATGGTAATGGTTGACGTGATTGTGCTATAATTTTGTGCTCTTCAAATGTGACAAGTTTCTTCTATATGCAGCAGCATTCCTGGATATTTTTTTTGATACTTATATATATGAATAAACAGTGATCATTGTGCAAGTGTGGGAAGTGAAGTAGAAAACATTAAAGGAAGATAACAGTTATTTTTTTTACATGCATGTCGTACCCGCTGAAAATTCAAGCAGACAACATTATATAGTATACCAGGCCCAGCTGTCTTGGCGCCAATCCCAGAGAAGGCAACAACCAAGGAGGTAAAGCCCAAGGAACCTCCTCGTGCCATGCCCGGCACTGACGTCTATCTCTGCAGGCATGAAGACGTCTATCAGACCTACCAATGTGCTATTAAGAAGTACATTACTGTAGATCTACATCTCCGTCAACTAAAAAATTGACTTGTCCAAACGACTTGCTTTCATAAAGGCGTACTTGACCAAGGCGTCTGTCGAGTGTGGCGAACTGTAAATATTGTGCGACGGAAAAGCTTCTCTGTTTCCAAGCCCTCGAAGATGATGTAAACGCCGAAGAAAGAACGTTCTAGGACAAAAGGTAAGCTGATGTATTCTATGGAGGATCTACACTATATGTAAATTAATAGGTCCCAGATTTTAATGTGTGCATTGAATAGTAAGCTTGAAATCTTTGGCACAAAATTTAGTCTTGGTATTTGAGTATCTGATTTTGGCTAGATGGCATGTATATTTTACACTTCAATTCGAATGAGATTGTGTTGAGATATGTTAACTAGATCTACTAAATCTGTATAGCCATATATTGATTTTTATCAGAAGTCAACTGATCAGCACACTAAGGGTTAACAAAAATTTGTGTTAAAATGTGGCACCTGACTATGAGTTCACTTGCTATAGATGATGAAATAGAATGAGTTTATTTGTACACATATTACAAACATGATGCAGACCCACTGTTGTATTTCACACCATTAGAATGAAAAGGGATCATATTACTTTTAGTTCTGAAACACAGAGTCTGCTGCGGACAAGAAAGAGGCCACGATATTCACTAAGCCTCAATCGCAGAAAGCGAAAACGTGAATCAAGTAAGTTATCATGTCAAAACTTCACTCTCATGCAATAATCACATAACATTCGATATATTTAATATAAATATCCGGTAATATGCCTGTAAGTTTGTTTTATGAAATGAATTTATGTACTAGTACTAGTATATGTACTGGTCTTGACAAAATATTATTTGAGACATTTCTATGTATTGGGTAGATTCTTGTAGTAATTTTTTAATATTGATTTCAATGTGATAACAAGTTAAAGTGCAAGCAAGAAATATTTATTGGTGAGGAAAGGGACGTGCTGTATGAACATGTTTAGAGTAATCTGCTTGATAGTGTTAATGAGGATACCATTTCCATAGAATCTTTTCATCAACTTCAATCAGTCAATACAGAGGAAGCTGAGAGCACACACTGAAGCCAAATATTGAAATAGAACAAAACTTAGAATTTATTGATTACATAGACCAGATTTCAACAGATGTTAACAAAGTTCGTCCATTCATAAATAATTAGAGAAAATCATGGAGAAACAATACAGTGAAATTAAAAAGAAGAGGAAATGACTCTTGACCAATTGTGCACATTTGATCAAGACATCAAAAAATATTCTTTCTCCTCAGGTTTTACAGAAATGTTAAAGTTTACCACCACATCATTGTAGGAATCTTGTGGGGGGCCTTTTATTATTTCAACTTAGAAAAGATTTTAAAAAGAAAAAAGTAATTGCAAAGACGGATCACAGCAATGCATTTAATACAATACCCAATGCAGGAAAAGTGAGATATATTGGTGGTCATATTATCTATACAATAAAAAAATCTCTATTCAAAACTATCATCCGAAATTTCAACACACACAGCGAATACTAATGTTCAATTAAAATTAAAATTGATACAGCAAATATCATCAACACAAGATGAAATAGTTAAGGAAACAAAATTCCCTTCATCCCTCACAGAAATGTTAGACAAAAATACAACTGGTGGACTGAATCATATTTCTGACAATTTATACATGTTTTTCTTAAGATTGGAGAATGAGAAGCATAGCGTTCAGATGGCAAATGCATCTATTTATAGCGACGCGCCATGAACAATTTTAGATAGTATTGTCCAAAACCAAATTACAGTACATTCCACCACGTCATTTAAATTTTTTTAAAAGCATGTGCATATTCCGAAATTTATGGATGACCAAATAATTTTTAGAAATCTGATGTTATCGTCCTCCATGACACCTGCAATGAAGCAGTGGCTATTTGTCGGGGTCGTAATGAGTAAGCCGGCGTACATTAGGCTAAACAACATAGAATTGGCGCTGGCGTGTGATAAATCCACGGGTGTCGTCAGAATAGCATGTTCTACTACAAAATGGTGACCGGGTTATGATTTCTCTAAAAATATGAAATAATTATTGGATTTTACATGGATTAACAATGTGTCGTTGAATATTAATGATGTAGATCTGATGTAGGTAGTATATATGACTTTTGATAATAAGACTGGTCACTCGTGTTTCGTTTGAAAGACGCATTTTGCACATCCAGTCTGCTATTTCAAATCTGTGTCTGTCACAGAGTCAGTATTATCTTGCTTGTCACCTACAGCGCCGCAGGGGTGAGAGTGCACGGGGAGATGACATGGGGGGTGGGGGTGGGATCTCTCCCCAATTTTTTGAAAATGTGAAGCATTTTTTCTGGAATCTAGTGTATGATTTACTTTTGAGAAAAGTTGGGTACTTCATATCATTTTTTGGGATAGCACCTCTAAGAAATTATGGACCCCTATTTAAAATCTAAGGGGGCATTTGGACCCCTTTTTGATTTCGTAAATCATCCGGTCTATACTTGCCAATACAAAACTGAACAAAATGTAGTAAAGTTTATGAATGTTTTTCTTAGTATTTATATTCATTTGATAACATGTTTTACTTTTATTCATAACAGAATATTAAATTAATAAAGACAATTAACAACTTGCAATTGGCTAGTGTAAAACAAAAAAAGACACTAGACAATCTCGGCTAGTGTGAAATTCTTTTGGCTAGTGTAACTTTCAACTCACTAGCCAATTTGGCTAGTATGAAAAAAACCTTGTGTCATTCGCTGCTTCATGAAAGCAAATGGTAAGATAATATGAGCGCCAGCGATGCCGTGTGCTGCCCGCTGTCACTCAGGAACTGTTGCTTGGAGCAGACGCTCACGCGAACCTGCAGTGACATGATGGTGATAGGCTTTGAGGCAGGAGGAGGTGGAGTCAGGAAGGTCATGGACTCAGGAACTGGGGGCCACTTTATGGTAAGAACATCGGTCCAGTGTATCTCAACTCCAACGATCTAGTTTATTTTATTGGTGCCGTGACCACAAGAACAAGGGCTCAAAAACCTGCTGCTCCGACGTATTCCATGGAATGGGTAAAAGAACACGATGGCCAGCGACTCTCTGTGCTGCCCGCAGCAGATCAAGACGTGCTGTTCGGAGCCAACGCTACCTCGCACTTGCAGCGACAAGATGGATTCCGTTGGTTTTGTGGAGCAAAATACAAGAGAATGGGCACATTACAGCGCCATTGGAAGCACAGCTATACAAAGAAAATTGAGAAGTTTAAGTGCAAATTATATGTACAATAACTTAGAAAAATTACAATAAGGCTTTACAAGATGGGAAGAAGGTTTGGAACTGACGATTAATGATAGGTATAAGTAATTGAAGTCGAACATCCATACTTCTTGAAAGCAAATGGTAAGATAATATGAGCACCAGCGATGCCATGTGCCGCCCGCTGTCACTCAAAAACTGTTGCTTGGAGCAGACGCTCACGCGAACCTGCAGTGACACGATGGAGATAGGCTTCGAGGCAGGAGGAGGTGGAGTCGGGAAGGTCATGGACTCAGGAACTGGGGGGCCACTTTATGGTAAGAACATCGGTCCAGTGTATCTCAACTCCAACAATCTAGTTTATTTTATTTGTGCAGTGACCAAGAGAACAAGGGCGCAAAAGCCAGCTGCTCCGACGTATTCTATGCAATGGGTAAAAGAACATGATGGCCAGCAATGCCGTGTTCTGCCCGCCTCAAATCAATAAGTGCTGTTCGGAGCCAACACTACAGCAAACTTGCAGCAACAAAATTGATTCCGTTGTTTTTGTGGAGCAAAATGCAAGAGAATGGGCACATTACAGCGCCATTGTAAGCACAGCTATACAAAGAAAAATGGATTGGAACAGTGAATAATGGGTAAGAGAACATGACGGCCAGCGACGCCGTGTGCTGCCCTCCGCCATTGAAGATACGTGTAGTGACTTAATGGGTAAGAGAACATGTCAAATAAAATAACATGATGGCCAGAAACATCGTGTGCTGCCCGGCGCTGCTCAAGAATTGCTGCTCGGAGCAGGCGGCTCATGCGAACCTGCAGCGACACGATGGAAGTAGGCTATGAGGCAGGAGCAGGTGGAGTCAGGAAGGTCATGGACTCAGGAACTGGCGGGACACTTTATGGTAAGAACATCGGTCCAGTGTATCTCAACTCGAGCGATCTAGTTTATTTTGAAAATCAAAATGTGATCAAAGAGCAATGGGTAAGAGAACATTTTTTTTATTTTTTTTAGTTAAACTTGATAAGTGATAGATATATATAAACATAGTAGATATATAGTGACAAAATCATAATTCATAATATATAAAAATATAGTTAATTTTCCATTCATTAAGATCTATGTTTTCTATCATAAGTTTCAAGTCCAAAAGGTTTTCTTTAAGAATAAAAGGGTATGATAATGGCCAGTGACGCCATGTGCTGCCTGGTGCCGCTCAAGAAGCACTGCTCTGAGCTGATGCTCCTGCATCGACACCATGGAAGTAGGCTACGAGGCGGAGGAGGTGGAGCCAAGGTCATGGACTCAGGAACTGGGGGGCCACTTTATGGTAAGAACATCGGTCCAGTGTATCTCACTCAACTCCAACGACCTAGTTTATTTTATTGGTGCCGTGACCACAAGAACAAGGGCGCAAAAACCTGCTGCTCCGACGTATTCCATGCAATGGGTAAAAGAACATGATGGCCAGCGACTCTCTGTGCTGCCCGCAGCAGATCAAGACGTGCTGTTCGGAGCCAACGCTACCTCGCACTTGCAGCGACAAGATGGATTCCGTTGGTTTTGTGGAGCAAAATACAAGAGAATGGGCACATTACAGCGCCATTGGAAGCACAGCTATACAAAGAAAATTGAGAAGTTTAAGTGCAAATTATATGTACAATAACTTAGAAAAATTACAATAAGGCTTTACAAGATGGGAAGAAGGTTTGGAACTGACGATTAATGATAGGTATAAGTAATTGAAGTCGAACATCCATACTTCTTGAAAGCAAATGGTAAGATAATATGAGCACCAGCGATGCCATGTGCCGCCCGCTGTCACTCAAAAACTGTTGCTTGGAGCAGACGCTCACGCGAACCTGCAGTGACACGATGGAGATAGGCTTCGAGGCAGGAGGAGGTGGAGTCGGGAAGGTCATGGACTCAGGAACTGGGGGGCCACTTTATGGTAAGAACATCGGTCCAGTGTATCTCAACTCCAACAATCTAGTTTATTTTATTTGTGCAGTGACCAAGAGAACAAGGGCGCAAAAGCCAGCTGCTCCGACGTATTCTATGCAATGGGTAAAAGAACATGATGGCCAGCAATGCCGTGTTCTGCCCGCCTCAAATCAATAAGTGCTGTTCGGAGCCAACACTACAGCAAACTTGCAGCAACAAAATTGATTCCGTTGTTTTTGTGGAGCAAAATGCAAGAGAATGGGCACATTACAGCGCCATTGTAAGCACAGCTATACAAAGAAAAATGGATTGGAACAGTGAATAATGGGTAAGAGAACATGACGGCCAGCGACGCCGTGTGCTGCCCTCCGCCATTGAAGATACGTGTAGTGACTTAATGGGTAAGAGAACATGTCAAATAAAATAACATGATGGCCAGAAACATCGTGTGCTGCCCGGCGCTGCTCAAGAATTGCTGCTCGGAGCAGACGCTCATGCGAACCTGCAGCGACACGATGGAAGTAGGCTATGAGGCAGGAGCAGGTGGAGTCAGGAAGGTCATGGACTCAGGAACTGGCGGGACACTTTATGGTAAGAACATCGGTCCAGTGTATCTCAACTCGAACGATCTAGTTTATTTTGAAAATCAAAATGTGATCAAAGAGCAATGGGTAAGAGAACATTTTTTTTATTTTTTTTAGTTAAACTTGATAAGTGATAGATATATATAAACATAGTAGATATATAGTGACAAAATCATAATTCATAATATATAAAAATATAGTTAATTTTCCATTCATTAAGATCTATGTTTTCTATCATAAGTTTCAAGTCCAAAAGGTTTTCTTTAAGAATAAAAGGGTATGATAATGGCCAGTGACGCCATGTGCTGCCTGGTGCCGCTCAAGAAGCACTGCTCTGAGCTGATGCTCCTGCATCGACACCATGGAAGTAGGCTACGAGGCAGGAGGAGGTGGAGCCAAGGTCATGGACTCAGGAACTGGGGGGCCACTTTATGGTAAGAACATCGGTCCAGTGTATCTCACTCAACTCCAACGACCTAGTTTATTTTATTGGTGCCGTGACCACAAGAACAAGGGCGCAAAAACCTGCTGCTCCGACGTATTCCATGCAATGGGTAAAAGAACACGATGGCCAGCGACTCTCTGTGCTGCCCGCAGCAGATCAAGACGTGCTGTTCGGAGCCAACGCTACCTCGCACTTGCAGCGACAAGATGGATTCCGTTGGTTTTGTGGAGCAAAATACAAGAGAATGGGCACATTACAGCGCCATTGGAAGCACAGCTATACAAAGAAAATTGATAAGTTTAAGTGCAAATTATATGTACAATAACTTAGAAAAATTACAATAAGGCTTTACAAGATGGGAAGAAGGTTTGGAACTGACGATTAATGATAGGTATAAGTAATTGAAGTCGAACATCCATACTTCTTGAAAGCAAATGGTAAGATAATATGAGCGCCAGCGATGCCGTGTGCCGCCCGCTGTCACTCAAGAACTGTTGCTTGGAGCAGACGCTCACGCGAACCTGCAGTGACACGATGGAGATAGGCTTCGAGGCAGGAGGAGGTGGAGTAGGGAAGGTCATGGACTCAGGAACTGGGGGGCCACTTTATGGTAAGAACATCGGTCCAGTGTATCTCAACTCCAACGATCTAGTTTATTTTATTTGTGCAGTGACCAAGAGAACAAGTGCGCAAAAACCTGCTGCTCCGACCTATTCCATGCAATGGGTAAAAGAACATGATGGCCAGCAATGCCGTGTGCTGCCCGCCTCAAATCAATAAGTGCTGTTCGGAGTCAACACTACAGCAAACTTGCAGCAACATAATTGATTCCGTTGGTTTTGTGGAGCAAAATGCAAGAGAATGGGCACATTACAGCGCCATTGTAAGCACAGCTATACAAAGAAAAATGGATTGGAATAGTGATGACAGAATAATGGGTAAGAGAACATGACGGCCAGCCAAGCCGTGTGCTGCCCTCCGCCATTGAAGAAACGTGTAGTGACTTAATGGGTAAGAGAACATGTCAAATAAAATAACATGATGGCCAGAAACACCGTGTGCTGCCCGGCGCTGCTCAAGAATTGCTGCTTGGAGCCGACGCTCACGCGAACCTGCAGCGACACGATGGAAGTAGGCTACGAGGTCGGAGGAGGTGGAGTCGGGAAGATTGAGAAGTTAAAGTGCATTGATTGCCAATTTACAACGGTAAATCAATTTGATGTAATACGGCATGGGAAAGACATCCATAAATCTGGAGATAGTGACATAAACAATTTTAAAACAATAAAGCCATATATGAGGGACAACTAATATTATTGTAGGCAAGTCCAAAAGGAAGAAAGATTTTGTATTTGAAGTGGGGGAAAATGTGCACATTCTTGTCGATTCTTGGTCAAACAAAACTTGTATTGACCTAAGAACTTGGGTATGTCGATTATAAACATCACATTATATTTGACCTATGACCTTTCCTTCAAGGTCAAATAGGTAGATCGAATTCCAGAAAATTGTTGTTTTTATGTTGATAAGAAGAGCCGCCAATATTTAAGAAGTTTTATTAATAGCATTTTGCAAAATGCTATTAAGAAGTATTATTTAAAACACAATGACTATTTTTCGATAGGAAATGTTTAGAAAAGGTATGTAAATAGGCTAATTAGGTGTGTGCTGCCCAGCGCCATTCAAGAAGTGCTGCTCGGAGCCAACACTCAAGTGAACCTTCAGCGACACCATGGAAGTAGGCTAGGAGGCAGGAGGTGGTGGAGTCGAGAAGGTCATGGACTCTGGAACTGGAGGGACACTTTATGGTAAGAACATTGGTCCAGTGTATCTCAACTCCAACGATCTAGTTTATTTTATTGGTGCTGTGACCACAAGAACAAGGGCGCAAAACCTGCTGCTCCGATGTATTCCATGCAATGGGTAAGAGAACATGACGGCCAGCAATGCCGTGAGCTGCCCGCCTCAGATCAAGAAGTGCTGCGACATGATGGAAGTACAGTGGAACCTGTCTTATGTGGACACCTTCGGGAGAAGTGAAAAGTGTCCACATAAGACAGGTTGTCCACATAAGACAGGTTTGACAGGTTTTGACAGTTTGGTGATAATGTGCTTGACATTTACAGTCTATTAAAGAGATTTTCCTTTTTGTGTATAATAATTAATTATTTAAGTGATACTGGTATGAACATATTAGCAAAATAAAATTAATGTTTATTGTAATTTTACTTGTGGACATAATTCATAGTTATTCATAGTTACTCCCCATCATGCTACCAATTACATGTGAAAGATTTAACATCCAGGATCAACTGACTACCTTACAATTTAGCATGGTTGTTTATATACAAGTGAGTTGGTAAGAAGAATGTCTGCATTAGCACTGAAACAAAGAAATGTTACTAAGCGACTTGAGTTTTAATTTCCTTAATCAATATCTTGCACAAATTTCTGCTCATGTCACATTTTAATTACTTCTCATCCCAGAAATGCAGGAACTAGTAAAAACATACATGTTTTAATTACTGCTCTGCAAACATTAGCACTTATGCACATTGGTTGACCACATACCTTAACTGGTAAGCAAACAAAAACAAGGCCTCTTTGTGGTTAAGGTCACACTCACAAGTCTTTAATCTATGTTTGCACAGGAGTCCCTTCCCCAGTGAATATTTCTTTGTTCTAATACTGCGGGAAATTTTGAACTGTCAACTATAGAGAGGTATATAGGCTATTTGGGAGCAGATATAGTGTCCACTGTCCACATAAGACAGGTGTCCACTATACAGAGGTTCACTGTATATATGTTATATAGGAAACCTGAAACGGGAGAAGTGAAAAGTGTCCACATAAGGCAGGTGTCTACTATACGGAGGTGTCCACATTGACAGGTTCCACTGTAGGCATTCAAGCAATTGGTGGAAGATATGCAATGGGTAAGAGGATCAAGAAGTGCTGTTTGGAGCCAACGCTACCGCTCAGTTGCAGCGACAAGATGGACTCCGTTGTTTTTGTGGAGCAAAATGCAAGAGAATGGGCACATTACAGCGCCATTGGAAGCACAGCTATACAAAGAAAATTGAAAAGTTCAAATGCATTAATTGCCAATTTACAACGGTAAATCAATTTGATGTAATACGGCATGGGAAAGACATCCATAAATCTGGAGATAGTGATAAACAATTTTAAAACAATAAAGCCACGTATGGGGGACAACTAATACTATTGTAGGCAAGTCCAAAAGAAAGAATGATTTTGTATTTGAAGTGGGGGAAAATGCATATGTTCTCATCGATTCTTGGTCACACGAACGGGGACTAATCTGTAGGTCATATTCTGTAATAGGGTCTTTTGGGGAAGTGGGCGCGGCACCATGAAATAATAACCTCAGGCATGTAAAAATTTCCCGGTGTTGACAATTCAATGGCAGGCACTGGCGTGCCCGTAAAATACTAGAATGTGCAGGAGACCACAAACAACTATATAAAATAGCAAATGAATTGAAGAAACATAAAACAGTAATTACCATTGTTCAAGGCCTCTAAGAAATTGCTATGAGCCTTTTTAGATTTTTTAGTAGAAAATCAATATCATTAGATCCATGTTTAGTAAAAGTTCAATTAATTCCAACCAAGGACTGTGAAAAACATCTATTGAGGAAACAGGAAGATTTGAATTGATGGATGCGAATTCCCTGAAGAAAATTATTATTTCGGGAAATTCAAAATTTTGTGCCTGATTCCATTGCAACCAGCCTTTTAAAAGAGCACACTGAAACCCTCAGTGTGTAGAAAGCAAATAATTAGAAATCAATGTTTACTTTATGTCATAGGTGAAAAGAACAAATTTCATTTAAATCAAATAATTAGAGAGAATACGCAAAAATGTCACACTGCAGGGACTTTGTGTGCACTTGGGATCATCCCCTTGGGAGTTTCTTTTGCCAGCCATGGATGGATGTATAATATGGAGTGTTCAAAATAGCACCAAAGCTTATGAATCGATGTGTGTGAAGTGAGTTTTCACTAGTCCTGGGCATTGGATCACTTGTTTGTGTTCAATAATGAGAAGAAATTTTTAATTTTGATGCCTACATGTGTTGTGTTTTTCTCTAGGTTGTCTGCATTGATTTGTGAGGCATATGTCATGATCACAGCGGTGGTCCAGCCTACAGTTAAAGAGCCAGCAGAAAACAAGGAGGGTTGGGAAGTGAACTCTTTTCACAAGGCTGTATGTTTAGTGCACAAACCCAGCCAACGCAAAATATAACCTAATCGTTCACTTTATTGAATGGTTTACGAAACTTTGCATTATTGGTGGTTGGTATGAGGGTTCAAAAATAAGCTTGGGAGCCACCTGAATTTGGACTTATGGACTTAAGAAATTAATAAGTTGACTTTCAATCTGAATGATGTAAAGCAACATGAAGGAAAATGATTTTTGGTTCTTGAAAGTAAGTTGCATATTTGATTTATCAGAGATTATCATGTAGAGTTACTATGTTATTAGGGCAGCATATGACAGTATGAAGTCAATTGCTACAAAGAGCTCAGTATAAAATCCAACTGCAACCCAAAATACCACCCTAGTCCATTTCCACACCAACCATTGAAGCTCCCATCTAATATTGTACATGTGCATGTGCAAGTTTCATGGCTATGACAATTCAGAGGCAATGTCTCCACATTAAGATCAACAACAAATGTATGTGGTCATATGCTGGACCTGCTTATGACACGGGCCAATGACTCTAGTGTACATAATATAGTGGTGCAATATTGGTATGATAGCAGACCACTGCCCAGTTACATTCTCATTGTCAAAGGAGAGACCATCAACAAAACCAGTATCAATTACGCTTCGTAAGATGAGAAAAATACAGCAAGAAATATTTGCACAAGATTTAAAAGAAACATCATTGATAAAACACCCATCTGCAGATTTAGAAGAACTGGTAACTCAGGATAATAAATACCTCATTTGTGTGGTAGATAAACATTCACCATCTATAGCTAAGACAGTAAAAATACATGAAAATGCACTTTGAACAAAGAGGTGGTAAGGTAGTAGGAAACCAATTATCTTTTCACACAGCAAAGCTAGATATTTAAAAGAAAAAGTTAAAGATGAAAAGAAAGCTGAAAACATCAAATGGTATATAAGGCGTGGTAAAACATCTGGGGAAACTATTGAGGCCAGCTCCATATTTGTGAAACCTGAACGTAAATATGAGAACTACCAATTGTTTATGAAGGTAGTCACGTGTAATTTAACATCCACGAAATGCAAATACATATATCTAAAAGAAGACCATGATAGGTCCCAAAAGAATCTGATGGAACAGCATTTGTAGCTGACCCAGAAGTACAGGAAAAGTAAAACTGAACGGAAAAAATGTCTGAAAAATATGATAAAACGAAGCCAGACTGTAAGGTAAGAGGAGCCTTGTTTGATCCGTTTATTGACTGACTTATACAGCTCTGCATGGTCTTATATACCCGAGCTCGTTTCGGTGTCTCAACTAGTGTGGCCTGACTTAGACTTAGAGGCTTGGTGCCCGTAGCAATCTACAGGTAATAGAAGGTCTTGTGACAGTATGCTCATCTCCCAGCCACGAGCGAAGACATCTCCCTTGAGTTTGAAACATGCAGATTTGCCACAGTTAAGGTGTTCAAAGGTAAGGAATACTTCTTTTAAGACTCTGGTAACTCTTTGTACAGTTTATATATATATATATATTCATTTTCTATTTTAAGTAATGTACTAGTTGTTTTATATCTATATATTAATAATTCAATATGAAAGATGCTCGGGGCCGGTGCTGACACGCACTGGTATTGACTTAATAGATGCAGAAGATGTCAAATAAAATAACATGACGACCATTCATTTATAATGGCGCCGTGTGCTGTCCTGAGCCGATGAAGAAACGTTGCAGCGACTTAAAGGGACATGAACAGCAACCACATTCTCTGACAATTTCACTTAATAATTTTATTTTTCTATTTTCTTGACATGTTGCACCTAATAACTTCCAATTTTACAATCATAAACACACGTTTGATAGAAAAATATAAATAAAGTAAAAAACAGAGAGAAAAATGAGTGGATTGACATTGGAAGGTTCGTACTAATAACAGGACTGTAGCCTTTATCACCGCAAGCCCGAAATTTTTCATGTATGCAATGTTTATTAAGGCTGATAGAATAATAATATTGACATCTCCAATGTTTGGGGACAAAACATCTTCCCAGAGTTAAAAAAGATTTAATTACGAAGAAATGGAATGATACAAATAGCTGAAAATGTATATATTCAACAGACTTAGCAAGTACCATTTGCATGACATAAATTTATTATATACCTTGGAAGTCACCTGTGCATGTCTCTTTAATGGGTAAGAGAACATGTCAGATAAAATAACATGAGTGCCAGAGACACTGTGTGCCGCCCGGTGTCATTCAAGAAATGCTGCTTGGAGCTGACACTCATGCGAACCTGCAGTGACACGATGGAGATCAGCTATGGGCCAGGAAGGAGATATAACAGAAGAAACAACACATGCACACGCAGCTCCGACAGCAACAACACATGTACTAGCAGGTTCAGCTTCAGCTTTTGTCAAAGAAGTAGGATTCCATTGTTTTTGTGGAGCAAAATGCAAGAGAATGGGCACATTACAGCGCCATTGGAAGAACAGCTATACAAAGGTAATTGAGAAGTTCAAGTGCATTAATTGCCACTTTACAACAGTAAATCAATTTGATGTAATACGGCATGGGAAAGAGATCCATAAATCTGGAGATAGTTAATCTGTATTATCCTTTTTTGGACCATACAATCTTGCAGCTGAATATTAGATTTCCAACAGAAATCCAACCATTGCTGTATGGCTACTATCTCATCGCAAATACCGAGCAACTGCTACCAGTCTTTGACATAGCAGAGAGACATGGCATCAACATCCACATGTATGCTGATGACACACCTGCTACCATGTTACTGATACCTTAGTGTCGAAATTATTGAACCAGGGGCCGTATTCTTGAAAAGTGATAATAGAAGAGCGATAATGATAATGATAATACCATGATAATAGCTCAAAAAGTGATCACACTGATAATGGGTAGTATCGGTATTCTTGAAGGCATTATCAGCGTGATCACTCGACGTGAAAATGCACTCGAGTTAATCAACGTTATTTTAAAAATTATTGAATGTAAAACCCATTCCTCAATTGTATCGATCTACTTTTATTTTGTAAATCAAAGAATAATGGAAATATAGTATTGTTAGCAACATATATGTTATCAAATATAGATTTTTCATTCAATTGATGCACGTTCTCGTCATAATATTGATCTACACTGGCAGTTCTATATACGTCGCAATAAAGCTAGATCTAGAGACTAATACCGGGAGGCACGTCGTCAATGACATCGGCGAATACTATTTACTGTAGATATAGACTAATATTTTATAAAAAGTGATTACACCTAAGAGAGTTATGTGAAACTATCTCTGATTACACTGATTCATAGTATTTCATCCGAACAGTCAGCCTTTAGATCTAGATCTACATTTTTTGTGCTGCTACGATGACGGGCAGTACTATAGTGCAAGAACAAGACCATAGTATAATTGAATGCTACTGCATAATTGCCGTCAAAACGGTAACACTCATTTTTTTCACCTTTAAAAATGCCAATATAACTGCTTCGACCCCTATTAATAGAAATTCCTATGTATGAATGCGTAAATATAATGTCTTTAACATATATTTTATCAAGGCATCATTTAACTGTACTATGGATATGAAATAATCATTTAGATCTCTGTAACGTTTTTCCTACCTAAACAACAATCTGAAAATCTTGCAAAATCACCTGGTGGGAACTGTGATCATGGCTGTGATACTGCTAGAAGGAGTATCGTTTTTCGGAATGATAATGGAAATGAAAATGATAATGATAATGCTTCAAGAATACAGAAATTCGAATTATCATTTTCATTTTTGATAATGGGTGATAATGAACATGATAATGGACATTATCATGTGTCAAGAATACCGCCCCTGGTAAGTATCTCTTTGTGTGAGTGTTCTAACATTAGAAGGTTGCTTGGTATGGAGATGGATCTAAATATTTTATTTGGAAATTGCCTGTTTAATTTAATTACGAAGAAATGGAATGATACAAATAGCTGAAAATGTATATATTCAACAGACTTAGCAAGTACCATTTACATGACATAAATTTAATATATACCTTGGAAGTCACCTGTGCATGTCTCTTTAATGGGTAAGAGAACATGTCAGATAAAATAACATGAGCGCCAGCGACACCGTGTGCCGCCCGGTGTCATTCAAGAAATGCTGCTTGGAGCTGACACTCATGCGAACCTGCAGTGACACGATGGAGATCAGCTATGGGCCAGGAAGGAGAGATAACAGAAGAAACAACACATGCACACGCAGCTCCGACAGCAACAACACATGTACTAGCAGGTTCAGCTTC
>CM032669.1:56463916-56494737 GCA_019095985.1 Streblospio benedicti
CACAAGCAAAAATCAATACGTCTTTGCAGTAACAATCTGTAGTTGAACGGATATTTGGTCATATTTTGTTGTGATTTTTAGTATTTTCTAGTGAGAAATAAAGTTTATGGAACTTTATTACGGAATACAAGATATATGGATACCTAAGTTGCTGTGCATGATTTATAGTAGTTTTTTATATTCATAAGTAGACACTAATTGTAATAAATGCTATTCACAAAGCCTAAGGGTAATCTTAAGATTTCACAGAAGACTGTCTTCAGTAATGTAAGACTTAGTCAGGCTGCCTGGTAGTAAGTGGATTGACATTTGATATTATTATTATTATATGTTACATATGGATATATTATACATATAAAGTCACACAAGTATATAACCTTACTGTGATACAAAATGCCAGTATTTAAGTGTTCTTGGGAACGTGCAACAGTGACTCCAGATATAAGGACAAACCATACATGGATGGGGTGAAATTTCTTACATTCCCCAAACCTGTCGATGGTGATAATTTTCACCCCAATACGATCAATTGCACGATGTGAATTAAAATGTGCGGCAGAAGAGTGGAGGATTTGAATTTCGACAAAGTGATCAATGATGTAAAGAAGAGAAGTTACTATTATCGTGTTTGCTTTAAAGTAAGTAGAGTATAGATCTATATACCTCAGTCTCTTTACTACAATATTAGGATAGTATACATAGTATTAAGTATTTTTGTATGCACATGTACATTTTCACCAATATGGAACAGCTACCAGTCAACATAGATAAGCATATCTAATACAAGTCACATGTTATTAATCTTTTAGCATCTTGTGGACGGGAAACCATCAGAGTTGCACCCATACCCAGAGCCTGCTGATCCACATGAGAAATCAGTAAAAGGAAGAAAAGGCATCAAACAACCACTTCCCTCAACATCAACAGCTATCCACAGTTCCTCCAAAAAGCCACATAAGGATGAATTGCATGTCGCTGAAATACTGTTGGACATGTCGGAACAACATGATGTGATACAAAACACACCATTGGATTGCCAGGAACATTCCAATCCAATCAAAACTAAGCTGAAGAGAATTGTGACAAAAAGATCAGTTGATCAGGCTCATGTGAGCTGTCCAGTTAAATGTCCCAAATGCAGTGAACATTTCATGCCAACAAAGTTAGAAATGAAAAAGACTTCAGCGTTTTCTTTTATGTCAGAAGTACAAAGAAATGACAATAGTTGTTTCAAATATACAGGAATTCCTACTGTATATATAAATATTGTATATAGCTCTATATGTAAATATATATCATATAATTATAAGTATAAAATATACGACATATCAATCACTGCTCATTAATACCCAAAACCATCTGTATCTAGTTTTAAAAATGTCACTGTCATTCAAATATGTAATCCTGATTCCTGTAGAGTCTATAGATTGAGTCCACAATTATTAAACACAATCTAATTCACAAAATGGCATTTCTTAGTATAAATTTTAATCAGAGAACACTTTTATAACACAGTTTTCTTAGTACTATTCTGTTACTGTGCAGAAACAAAAGCATTTGTTTGTTATTGCAGCAAGCACTTGGCCCAGTGTGTTATTGATCAATACATGATGCTGGGACAGAACTTTTCATGGTTGTAGTTCCTTTGTGGAAATGAGACTTTATCATCTTGCCTTAGATTACTGACTGCTTCTGAATACAACCTGAACACCAGAAAAATGAGAGACCTTTTTGCCCACCACAAAACACATGACAGTGTATAAAAATTTCAACTTCTTGTTAACAAATTCTGGACTAAAAGTATACAGTGATACCAGAGGTTAATCTAAAAGCAATCTTTAGCATATTTTTATAACAAGTAGTCGTCTGAACGCCAAAAATCTCCCCCTCCTAGATGAGCCCCTTTTAGGTCAGCAATTTTAAAATTGGTAATTAACATACATGTATAAAGAATATTGTAGAAAGGAAAAACACAGCTAATCATGATGAAAATAAAAACATTGTAACTGCATCAAGAGTGGGCCAAAGTACACCAAAATTTAATCAGCTCTAGTGTTACATTGACGATAATAAGTCAAATACTTTTCCCTGTAGAGTTCCAACAAAGTATTAACACGTATCGCTCATAAGTTTGTCAAAAGTAGGCCAAAGTACACCAACATCAATTCAGCAGTGGAGACTAATAAAGTGAACAAAATTGTAGGTTAAATACTTTTCCCAGTACAGTGGTAACAAATGTTTCATTCGAATGTTCCATAAATGTTTTAAAAAGTAGACCAAAGTACGCAAACATCATATCACCTTATTAGAGAGTGATACCAATATTCAAGTTTGGTGATATGATGATAGGTCATAAACTGTTACCAGTAGACAGATAAACACAAATTCGAAATAATTTGTTTTTGAAAACACATCATAACTTCATCAAAAGTACGCCAAAAAACACAAACCTATATTCAGCTCTGGAGAGTAGTACAATGAAGCTAAATATGAAGTTTGGAGTTAATAGGTTAAATACTTCTTCCTGTTGAGCGGTAACAAGGTATTTACAACCAACAGTCATAAGTTCGTCATAAGGAGGCCAAGTTACAAACAAAAAATTTTGACAGGTACTTTTTGGTATGTCCAGGAAATCCCCTTTATTGCCTAAGTCATTCAAACATATTGAATTATCTTTGATGTTAACCCATACTCTACTGGCTTGACAGAAAAATGAATTTTCAGTGTGAATAATGAAAGCACACACCTGACACTTTGAATCATCGCACTCATTTGCCACTCCCTAAATATGAGACACACAGAAGCTTGATATCGGCTGACTGTCGACAAAAATGTGCTGACGCGTGGGCTTGCAGAGAACACACCTGTCCAAAGCAAACAAGTAACTATTCACCACTGATTTAAGGTCGTGTTCAGATGGGTGACCAAGCTGAAGGTTAGTGCTGTTAACAAGGCATCTACTGCTAACCTTGGCACAATTATACACTCTCAACTTTATGATAGTGGAACAGTCCTTTTTACAAGTAGGCCATCTTTTGCAATAGTGGCATCCTGATGGCATCTCTTGATGTCTCTTATATATTAGTAAACTTCTTAGAAAGTCTTGTTCCCTGTGTAGGATGGGCCTTCGTGTGCCTCAAATCTGAACATTCAGCCTGGATGTGTGCCAATGCACTACGATTTGTGAAAGGAGCTCTAGCATTACTACTTAAAATATCTTCAACTGATGTTGAGCGCACCACAGAATTTTCAGTGTGAATAATGAAAGCACACACCTGACACTTAAGATCATCGCACTCAGGGGGGATTGCGACTGGCATAATCCCAAGGGACATTTGCCACTCCCTAAATATGAGACACACAGAAGCTTGATATAGGCTGACAAAAATGTGCTGACGCGTGGGCTTGCAGAGAACTCACCCCTACAGAGCTTTTCGTAGGCCTGTACACAAGGCTTGCTATCAGTCAAGATATATGTATTCTTAACTGACTGGATTATATATGCATTGAAATGGTTAACCCCACAGGCTATGGTAAGTGCTTTGATGTTGCAAGGCAACTACAAGACTTCTTCTTTGAGCTTAGCACTGTAAAATTCCGCTAACTTATGGTTGGTTATTTCTTGCAACATATAGTGTGGCTCCAATTCCCCGTTTTTTCACTAAACCATCCCTTATTACCCAAAACTGACCGCTTGCTTTTAGTAGAGCAATACTCTTGCAGTTCTCTAACCCTTTTTGTGCAGTTTCAAATGCTATGCTCAACTCATCCGTCCATTTGATGGGATCATTGGATTGTAAGCCTGCTGTTGCGACATCAAGAGGTTGTAGGTACCCTGAACATTGTGGGATAACACGAGCAAGGATCTTGTATGTGCCAATGAATGACCTTATGGCCTTCAGTCACAGGTTTGCAACATGACACGAGTGTAGCGATCTTATGTTTACTTGCTTCAATTGAGCCAAGTTGCCATTGCCAACCGAGAATTGTGGTGGTTAGGGGGCTAATAACACTTGAAGTACTCTCCTCCATTTGTCTAGCAGCTCAAATTTATAATATAAATCGACAGCGAGCTTGGTTATTATGGCCTCTTGCAGTAGGTCCCCCAACACTCTACACATCAACTCCTCCAGGGCCGTCTCACTGCCTGGCATCCCATTACAAAGCGTGCATAGACTCTGACGCCTCGGAATGGTGTAGCATTCCCACAATAGCGCATAGAGTCTTTGGACAGGGGGATCTGGTAAAATGCTTTTGATAAGTCTGTACATATAATGTACTTCCATTGTCCGATTTGTTGCAGAGTGGAATCTACATTTGGCAATAGAGAAGGTTGTGGTTTGCTGTAGCATCCTACATCAGGGCTGCCAACACCTTCTCGTCGATTTCTGTACTCCCAATGTCCCAAATTTATCAGTATTTTAGGGGTCCAAATTAGTACTCCTGGTGCAAAATTCATTACTTGCCCATATTTTGATTATAGCAGGATATAAGGTACAATGTAAGCTAAAAACATTGGCTGGATTAATTTTATTGTATAAAGTGAAATTAATGCAAATGGTATAGATCTGGGATGGTGCTCTGAGGATCTGTGACACTCTGCAAACGGTGTGCTGTGATTTAATCCTAAAGTGACATCTTCTTGGGTCCTGATGGCAAAGTTGGCTTTAATAAGAGATCAGATCACCCATAAGATTGACACTGGGGATGCATTGCCAACCAAACAGAACTACTAAAGACGCTCCCATGCTCACATTGATAAATAGATCTCCGAGCTTGTAGAGGCAGCCTCTAAGTCACCCTGGGGAGCTCCTGTGGCTTTTGTCAAGAAAAAGAACGGGAAACCTCCGTTTTTGTAATGACTACCTCTGCGTGAACGCATGTACCAAACAGAACACCTATCAGGTTCCGCAAATAGACGAGTGCTTGGATAGTCTGCAAGGCTCCAAGTTCTTCTCTTTGCTGGCTATGGCCGGCGGCTACTGGCAGGTCATCATGCATCCACGGGATGTAGAGAAAACCGCCAGTCTGCCGGTCCGAGACTTGTAAGAATTCACTCGGACTGCTAGACATTAGGATCTAGCCAGTCCGTGAGTCTGGTCAAGATTAGCGTGGATTTTGTAATTTTTTAAATATTTGTCGGACGAAATTACTCGTATTATCGCTCGCATGGGCACGGCCTTATTTGTTCACATTCAGAGTGCCACCACTTCAACTGGTTCACGCCGGTAGTGCGGGAAAAACATGTCTGCGTGCTGCTGTATTTGCGTTGAGATAAATGAATGTTGCGTCGGGCACCAGTAGTACACAGTTGCCAAAATGGTGACTGGTAAGGAAACTGAATGTCAATATGTTGAAATTTCCTGTTATACACTTAAGATATCATAGTAATATTAAAATGAAGTATGTACGATCATTCCTAATGAGGTTTTACATAAAGTTATCTACTTTTCATCCTGATGACACTGCTTCTAATTGCCATTTAATGGATTTATATTATGAAACATGTGACAGAATCTTATAACATGTCATGGGTTAAAATCACATATGCTTGTCTAATCCAATTATGAAAAAAAGACCAAGAAATATAGTAATACATGTAACTAAACTTTATCAATTCTTGTCTGATATTGGTGATATTTTCTTAAAATTGATTCCCGTGATATCTAGATTTTTTTCCAATTAATATTTTTTCACACCAGAGTATTTAGAACTATCAAAACTACGGGGGGGGGGGCTATATACTATATTTGCCCTTATTATTACTTATTAAAAGTAGAAAAATGCTCTTTGAAGGTCAATAGGCCCGTAGGGCCCCCTCTCCAATGCAAAGCTAGATTGAGCTCTGGCTAACAGGTGCGTTGGCGTGGACAAGGCTGAATGGATGGGAAATGAGGTTTACGTGGCATGATCCTACTAGATTCTAGTTAGATTCTGAACACATGCGTTGACGTGGACAGCTCTAAATGGTTGGATGGTTCTGATGTGGCCCCCATACAGACAGAATGATGGAAGAAATTTTAATAAATTCATTTTGAAAAAGTGTATCGCGCTTGTTCAGGACCAGCTGATAATCGGCAGGACTGGTAGATTTTCAAACCAGCCAGTCCTGATAACCGGTATCTTTGTCATACTTAAGTCTATGCCTGGTCTAGACTCTAGAGTATGTAGAGTCCAGCCGGCCTGATTGAGTAAGTTCCACTATAATCAAGACACCAATATAAGTCTAACAGAGTACGCGTCATCCTTTCATGGTGGAGATGAAGAGGATTGAGTGACCAATGTTCAACTAAATTGTTGTTAGCAGTTTCACAACACAATTTAAGCAAAACAATAAAACTAAATAACTATAGTAGAAGCATAATTTTTCAGTTTAATATATTTAAGCTACAGATTTCTTACAAAATATCCATTGTAGTCAGGTGAGAAACTTTATCTTCAAAGGAAAAGAATTTAGAGTAATTTGCGATCATATGAAGTCAACTTAGAAATCTCTCATAAGTATCTTTATTGCTTCAGAAGCAGGTCATGAACAGAGACAAGGGGGCCTATCAACTTTTCCACGTGTATGACACGATTTTCAATGCCGGAAGTTGTGCCGACTGACCATTCACAGAGAGAGGTTTAGAAAATGGCAACATTTGTTGCCGAAACTTTCAACCAGTAAGTAAAAATAATAGTGTTGGAATAAGATAAACTTGCAAGCACAATTTGACAATGGAGTTGAAACAGAAGCCAGAGTTTTCTTGAGGAAAAAAACTTTCATGCCTACCTGAAGCATCCATATGTGTGCGTGCTGGGTTTGAGTGGGGAAGCGGTGCTTGGCTGATATCGTACAGACCCTAAAACACAACGTCCTCTCTACAGAATTGTTACAGTGTGAATACAACATAGAATGCTTTATTAGGAATGCCTGAGATCATGAGTGCTTTAGAGGACACAGGGCAGCTGAACTATGCGTGTGAGTATGCTTAGTACATGTGCACGCATAGTAAAGTACTGACGTTTGTGCCTTTTATATTATACTTATATAAAAAGGTATATACCGGTGTGTAAATATGTATTTAAGTCCAGATACTAAATTACAGGATTAATTGCTTACATATATTTGTGAAATTACATTAAATACTATTCACTTTTTATGAAACTTAAAACATTCATTGCGAAAGAAATTTTATACTGACAAAATTTCGATAAAATACATTTAATACTTGGTGAGATGGTCCCCTAATTTGGATTATGCCTGCTTTGTGGCATCATTGATCTATGGGCATCTATTTTACACTGTACACATGATATATTCTACAATACAATATCTACCCGTGGGTTCAGTTGTGGCTTTTGACTGGAGAAATCCCTCAGGGGTAAACTTACATTAAAAGCAAAAGCAATACTCAAGTTTTCTTACTTGGCTTTGTAAGATGGTAAGTTACACATGGGGCTTCTGATTGTTTGGATTTTGTAGCCCACTTTACCGAATGTTAGGGGCATTTAATTCCAGTATACAATGTATAGCCGTGAGATATGACAATGGCTTTGTGGAAACACCACTACTCTACCTGGTGTGCGTGGAGGCACTCGGCGGCCTCACCGTTATGGTCCCAGGTCAGACGTATTCAGGTGCAGCATCAGCTGTGCGTTCAGCGAACACATTTCCCTGAAAAATAAGGACACCATGTCTAACAAACGTATTACATCTCAGTGAAAATATAGGATGTGTGTTAAAATTGGGTCAAAATCAAAATAAGGACATGTCTCATAATGGATAATGGCTAGTCTACACATCTCCCTGGAAAATATGGACAACTTGTCCTATAGACAGATCAAAATCACATCTCCCTGAAAAATAAGGACATGTTTTATAAATGGATCAAGAACACATCTCACTGGAAAATAAATACATTTTTCCTTTGCACCCTGGTCAAAATCAGATAACATTTTGTGGTTCAGCAGGTTAAAAAAAGAATTTCATCTAAACATGTAGACAGGCTCTCCAGCAGCACATTATAAAAAAGTAGGAGAAAACATTTAAAATCGCCCGCAAAAGCTGTCAAATGAATCAGCAATTACTTGAAATTGTCAAAATTTGACTTGATGCTGTATGTATCTTTATTTATAATGGTGAAAATAAGAAACTAGACAGTCTCCCGAATGTGTACTGTAAATATGAAAATGTTGTGATGAAAAACGTAACAGCTACAAAGGATAATATTTCAAATATGACAATTGAAGAAGACCCCCAGTGTGAATAACACGTCACTTAAAATTTGTGTCTGGCTCTCAGGGAGTATCATAGTGAATTTACGTCTGGCTTCGAGAGGGTTAAGGACCAAAAATTGAGTTTAAATATAATGTATTCACAGAATTAATAATAATACTTTATTTGACTTTTATATGATTGAAAAAATTGTCATACAGTTGTTTTAGGATAATTTGGGTGTGCTGAATTAATTTCTGCCGTATAACATTGCCTATCTTGAATATAAAGGACCAGAAATCAAATTTAAACATAATATTCTCACAGAATTAATAATAATAAATTATTTGGCTTTTATATGATTGAAAAATTTGTCAAAATGCATAATTCTCAATCACTTAGTGCCGTGTTGCTGAATCGCCGCTGCATGCAGCATTTATCAAGGCTAATTTCGTTCAGTCTCATTGTCGTTCACAGATAAAAATGGTGACCAAAATAAGTGACGAGCTGAATACAAAAATAGAAGCAAATGCTCACGCATATGCTAAAATTCATTGCATGACTTTATCCTATCAATCTGCGCTCCCCTTTCCATAAATTGCGAGCATAAATATAAAAAATGCGAGATCTGCGCAATTGCGTGCCCTGGTAGCATCTCTGTTTATTCTAAGGGAAAGAAGACTACAGTAGTATGGACATGTGGAACAGTTAAGCAGTGCAATCAAGACAGCATGAGACATGCACAGAACAGGAAGTCGTGAAGCAGGGAGACCCAAGACTACATGGAAGCAGGTGACAGAGAGGGATTGGAAAGACTGGAATCTCTCAACAACTGACCCTCATGACAAAGACACTTGGAGAGCAGCAATATGTGCAGCAAGACGGATAGGGGTCCCCTGATTTGGAAGTTGCCCCAGCACCTGCACGTTAATCAAAACACCGAAGATGATGAAGATGATCATGATGATGATGAAGAAGATGATGATGATGATGATGATGATGATGATGATGATGATGATGATGATGATGATGATGATGATGATGATGATGATGATGATGATGATGATGATGATGATGATGATGATGATGATGATGATGATGATGATGATGATGACTGATGATGATGATGATGATGATGATGATGATGATGATGATGATGATGATGATGATGATGATGATGATGATGATGATGATGATGATGATGATGATGATGATGATGATGATGATGATGATGATAAAGTACCTAACAACTGTTTAAAAAAATCGCCAGTACTAAAGTATTTTGTAAAATTCAATCTTTTAACATGAATGTTTTGTTATTTGAAAATAAAGAAAACACATGTAAATAAAAAATTATGAGTAGTTTGGAAATTTGTTAAAAATCTAGTCCCCTCAGCAAAGCATCAATCGGGTAGAGTCTAGAGAGAACAAACATTTGGATGCAAAACTACACCAAATGGCATTGTTTTTAAATGTTGTCAATAGTTATTAAAAATAAACTAATGTAAGTCATGTTCATGAAAGCTTTCCTTAGAGTCTGTGCTTTTAGAAAACACGTCGACAACTAGCAATAGTTTTAATGACCCTGAATAAACATCACAACTTGTCAGACAATAAAGAGGGAGCAGCAATCTGGGCTGTAGCTATGTGAGTTTAGTAAACAGCTTACGCACAATAAAACATCTTACAACAGAAGTATACTTTCCCCCTTTGCCAGAGCGTAAATATAACTCTCCTTGAATTGATGGCCAATGATGCAAGAGAAGTAAAAGGACGTCTGTATCCAGGTTGCATACGACAATAACCTTTGCCCCATTCTTAACAACAGCACATGCATGAATTATTATCCTGGTATCTGCTTCCTCTTGAGTAGATATTATAACCATGGCTGATAAAATATTCGAGTTGGTGATAACAATACCATCTTCATCTCCACTTCCACTGATATAAATGCTCTCATTTGAATGTAAATTAACAGTTGTTTGTTTGATATGTTCAATTTGCAATCCAGCGAGGTGCAAATTATTATCCCAATTTGCCAAAAATTGTTTCCAATATGAAGCTGGTCTAATTTCATTTGTAAGATATGATTTACATGGTCTGTCGCTTCTCTTTTCTTTTGTCTGGTGTTTTAATATTTCTTTCTCAAGAGACATCAAACATGGGAATCATCACGTCTGGTATACTTGCACTCCAATGGGCAGGAAATACACTCAGGGATTTAATGAAACATCTCAGCAACGAAGCTGAACTATCAATGATCTATACAAACCACAGTATCCGTGCCACAACAATAATACTCCTCTCCAGGAATGGTTTAGAAGCTCGAAAAATAGTAGCCCAAGAGCATTAGATTTTTTATAAAGGTGAATTGGAAAAAAAAATGTAGAAAGCTGGATCTTTCAGGATTGGTACTTTAGTATGCCTAGATTCAATATCTGAAGAGTCTCTAGCCGTCTCTCTTCAGCGTTTTTCAAAAATGAGCCTTAAAGTTTTGTCTGAATGGGTCAAAATGAATGAGCCATGCCAATCTGGACAGTCACCCACTCTGGACAGTTTCACACGTTTGCATTGTGTACATATTTAAATCTTCTGAATTATGTATACTAGTAGACTACACATTATTTATATCAGCAAATCGTTATACAAAGCTTACTTATTTTATAAATATGACTGTAATACTTCATAATTATACTGAAATATTAATATTTTTACCATCTAATATATCAATGGAATTGGGAAAATATTTTTTCCTTACAATTTCATCAATTACACATTACAGTTTTATTATAATATGTTTACATTAGAAATGTCTCATCTGTCGGAAGATGGTTTGAAGACTTGTTGTGCAATTTGTAATGACATAATCACTACAAACAGAGGTCGTATCCAAGATGCAGGAGCTCAAACAATAATAAAAATCAGTGAGGAATTAGGTGATGGGGTTGCTGACAAAACAAGGGCTGGATCATTTCCAATACCCATTCATGCCACTTGTAGACGTAAATACACAGAGCCTTCTAACATAAAATCCGTTAAAAAGCGCAAGATAGATGATACATGGACATGCAGCGTTACAGATGATGGTTCAACTAGCCGGTCCAAAACAAAAGCATACAATCAATATTCAGACTGCTGCCTTTTTGGCTTAGTTATTCAAAATTTTAAAAATTGCTCCAAGGAAAACCCAGAAAATTGTGATATTAAGTTGAAATTTGACAAGCAAAGCCATTGTGCCTAGACAATTGGAGTGGCCTAAACTATACTGAAGAAAGCAAAAGAGAGAAATAATGCACGGGGAAAAGAGGTTGAATATAGACTGACACCATCCAGTGATCTTGTTGCCTTTGAAGCAAACTATCATTATGATTGCCAGGAAAAATTAGACACATTGATAGATTTTTAGAAACTAATTTTAAAGTTCACAAAATTGACATGCACATTTGTTACATCCCATTATTATGCTAACTTTTCATTTTGTAGACTAGATTTTATACAGGAAAAGCACCGATAGCAACTACTATTACCGAGACTGCTGAAAGCAAACGGAAGGTCGCCCTCTTGGAAGCTGTGATGAAATTAAAAAAGCTTCATTTGAGAAACTAGTTGCATTTCTAGAAAGTGACACTAAGTCTGATTACAATGATGGTCAGTACACAAAGTCTGAAATAATAAGCAAATTGAAATCATTTCAGTGTGATGCAGATGAGGCCTAGACATTTAGAACGGTTGTCAACAAACTCTTGTCTCACTTATTATGATATTATTGTTACTTCCCAGCCTGGCAAGGAGACTATAATAACAACGCTAGATGCTGGGAATCATATTCTAAGAGAACACTGCAAAAACTGTTCATTAACTAATGAAGATATTATTGACATGGCAGCGTCCTTTATCAATGATGATAATTCTTCTGCAGTGTATGATTTAACAAAATATCCAAATTTTAATGATATAGAGCAAACCTATAATTTGACACCAAGTTCACTGAAACAAATTTTGAATGGAGTTATAAAAACTAAGACCAAACTAAATCCACAAATTGTGGACCATAAATATAGAGAACGTGGTTCCCTCCCCATATAGCTGTTGTGTATCGGACGAATCTGCGGTGACGTATAAGGCAAGTCTGATGCGCACTGCAGATGAGTCCGATACACAACAGCTATATGGGGAGGGAACTGCCTTCTTTATTTATCAACCAATGAATCCAAAATAATATATTGCTATTGTAAAATCATTTGGTCATGCATAACACACTAAAAACATTGATTAAAAACTTTGATTTTTTCCTACACTTTGAAAAATCAAGCGGCATGAAACCATTGCTCCATCGATATTGCAAGGTGTAATTTATATACCCAAACACAAAAACCAATGTACTTTTAACCCTTTGGACGCCATCTGTCGACAAAAGTCGACACACGTAAATTACGTCTATACGCCAACAGTCGACAAAAGTCGACAGACTCACTCAAAAAACACTTTGAGTTTGACTGGCATATTCGTAGTTAAATATTCGTGGTTCTAGTCTCAAATTCCGGTGTGTCAACAACAACAACTTTACCTTGACATTTCAATATATTTCTAGAAGGAAATAAGCAGTATAGTGTTAATATTTTAACATGACAACGAATATTTGACAACCTGGCACGCATTTTCTGCTTCAATTTTGAGTCCTGAAATACTCTTATTTGCGAGCGTTCGCAAAACCTTAGCTTGTCATACATCGCTGGAAACCTGAAACCTTCGTCTTTGCTTTGAGGCCCAACATGAAATGTGAAACTAGACGTCAAGGTCATATCACAACATCGAATTTTCAGCCTTGAAAGCGGTATTCTTAGGTTCAATCGTTGGCATAACAATTTTGACAACTGCTAAATGATGCAATAAGCCTTTATCAAGAGCGCTCTTACGAATCTATTGCAGCGCTGCGCGCTGCGCAAGGCTGATATCCCGGAAATCGGCCCAAATCGGTAAGATTATGACAAAATAGAAATATTTGAAGAAGAATTATCATATTATTCGTCATCCATGCCTCATTTTATTGTATCTTGGATACCGGATCACAAATAAAGCGTTTGGGAAACTCCCCAATAAGTGTGGACGTCGGATGTCTAGTATTTCTATCAAAACGGATGATGTTTTTGTCGGATGATCAAGTGTGATGCCTGTCAAAGTTCACAAGTGAAGAAATGAAAGTTTGACCACGTTTTTGGTCCGAATATTGTAAGTAAAAAATATTTTTTTCATGAAATATGGATGGTTTATGTTGTTTATCGTGTATCCTGGATAAAACGTCGCTGCACTTAAAATAACTACCGATTTTACGGCCTTCAAATTTGGTCCACTAGCTGTCAAATGAATCGGATATCTCTCGAAATAGTCAAAATTGAACTTGATGCTGCATGTATCTTTATTTATAATGGTGAAAATAAGAAACTAGACCGTCTCCTGAATGTGTACTGTAAATGTGAAAATGTTCTGATGAAAAACGTAAGAGCTACAAAGGATCATATTTCAACTATGACAATTGAACCCCCCCACTGTGAATAACACGTCACGCAAAATGCGTTCTGGCACTGGAGGGGGTATTACAGTGAATTTACGCCTGGCGTCTAGAGGGTTAATATCGCAATTCTAATGCAATAGAAGTCCTTAGGCCCCATAAAAATAATAAAATGTTTCTCGTCCCCTCCCTCCTGTGTATAGTGCAGCCTCCTGAACATTTTTATTGCCTCCCCAGTGATAAAAAATAAAATGGCCCTCCCGCCTGGCTGCATGACAAGATTTACCCCCCGTCCCTGTCATTTATTTGCTCGATTTATGTACATTAGATATTATACTTCTTTAATTATAATATAGTATACTATATTATACTATAATAGTTTGTTATTGCAACTAAATACAATAAAAGTTGTTTTTAAGTGATGTTTTATGATTTTGATAATAGAAAGATATTGTTCACATACAATCAAAACACATGTAGTTCATTCATGGCCCAATATTCAAAATGAAAGATTTCGCGCGGAAGAAAAATAAAAAATAAAAAGTGAATCCCTCCTCAATTTTTTTATAATATAAGGACGGAAAAATCAGCAAAATAAAAAATAAAAAATAAAAAATAAAATTGACCTCCCTCCTATGTGTAGGAAAATAGGCAGGACGAGAAACATTTTATTAATTTTATGGGGCCTTACCATAACAAATCACAAATATATGTTATAAAATGACATGAATTCAACGTCTTTAAAGCTCACTTAAATTTAATCCAAGATTGTAGTTTCAATTTTGCATCATTTATATTTACTATTGGCGACGCTGCCATTTACACAGAACGTAATTACGTTGAACATACGTCTTCAAACGTGAAACATTCCAAATCATCGTTAAACATACGTTAGGGGTAAGGCAATTATCAAAATAAGCATTTTGTTGCTGTATTTTCATTTATTATATTTGCAATTTATCTATATTATGGATTTAATAGAGAGTAATCATATACATATTCTGGATCAGGATCAAAATATGTTTCTCTTAATAATAGTTTAATCAAATCTATCTTAAGTTAAATTTTATGAAAATAGTCCGGTCTATTTGTTGACATAAAATCTATATCGGGTCTGGACCCGAAACAGATTTCTGTATCAGATCCTTGTATCGGGTTCCTAGCCAATCCGATAGCCAATCTGAATATATAATCATTGGTTGATAAAAGAATTGCTATTGCTCTATACTGACATGATCTATCTGATGAGGTCTGATTTCATTAAACAAAAAGCTCAAATACAGGCCACTTATTCATCTACTGCATAAACACTTTCAATGCACACCCTAAACCTCTTTCCTAGATCTGCCTGATTTAGGCAAACAAAGATGCTGAATGGAATTGTGATTCTGATTGATGGAAAGATGGTGTACTGATACATGATTGATTTCCCAAAAGTTACTCATCCTGACAAGTTGTCAAACGTGTCTTAGCTCAGCAGCTACTTATATGCAGGATGAGTGAATTGAATACGACGCTAGTTCTAGCCAATTTCTACTAGTCTAGAAAAGCGGACTAGTGACTAAACAGAAGACTGGTACCCACCTCTTTCCGTAGAGCGCCCACAGGGCTGACCTCTGCGCGTGGCTGGAGCACATGAGGCCCACCTCTGAGTGCTGACAGTTGAGGATGTCACAGCTCGTCATCAGCTCAAACACTCTGAAACAAACATTAACGTTAAAGACCACTGGCAAAAATGTAACGGGCAAAATGATTGATTCTTGTTTAAATATTTTCAATTGATAGAACTTCTGCTTTAAGTTTCAACAAGGAAATTTTTGCTAAGAAAAATAGTGAATTTAGTATTTTTTGCACTTTCGAAGAAATGGAGGAAGGCGGAAACTTCCGCTGACGGAAGCAATTCCCAACCCTGGTAATTTGTAAGCTAGCAAAAAAATGAAACCAAGTGGCAAATTCACAGTTTACTGGTATCAATTTCAAGCCCCAAGTCAATCAAGTCCTAAAGTTATTTGAACAGGCCCTAATTATTCTTTATTTTGAAGATGTGGCCTGGCTGTCCAGTCTAATTTGCAACAGTCCCCTCCAAACATTTCAACTCATTTAAAAATAACTTAAAATGACTTCTACATTCATTACTATCATGATATAATCTTTTTGAATCCTTTGACATCATCGAAAACTATTTTAGCTCTCCTTATCCAATGTTATATGTTAGGGAACTGTAATCATATCCTTTGTTTGACAAATTTGTTTTCCGAAGATTTTTCCGTACGGACGGAAAAAATGAATATAAAAGTCATGGTCTCTTATACAAAATAAATAAAACATGGCAGTTTTTTGTTGATATGGTAGGAACACAAAACAAAAGTTTAAACCACTTATCTTTCATCTGTGCCGAGTAAGATTGGAAATGCATATCACTTCGCAAGAAACACTAATTATTCGACGTCCACATTTGATTAGTAGTTTCCAAATAGCCACAGGAGGTGAATAATTTAAGTTAATCCAATGAAAATATGACAACTTCGACATTGCCTTGATAGGTGCCTTACCATATGCAGAAAATAAACAGCACAAGCAAGTACCTGCCATTTGATTGGTCAAAATCACGTCCATACCAAGGTTCACTGCATGGTAGTGTCTATCACATGCGTTTTATGGCGTTTAAGCCAAGAATACCATGTTGACGAGCTAGAATGACTTTTGCACCTTGTGGAATCAGGTTCATATTTTCATCTATGTTGATATCAGTCTGGACCGGCCGATATCATTATGAAAAAACGTAATTTGTTGATTCATTGGTGGAATATTAATAATAAAAGATGTATGTAAGTTTTATTTTGTATCGGGGATTATGCTGACTCATCGGCGCATGTGTCAAACAACAAATATAATTCCAGTCCCCTTATAGGATATCTCATTGTTTCATTAGGTCAAAAATACAGTAAACTAAAGTTAACAAAAATTAAAGATTCAAATAAACAGCTCAAAATCAGTAATATTTTACTATCAAATTGTGAACAATGTTATTTTTTTTTACTTGAAATATTATTACATTTGACAATAGAGAACCGATTTTTAAACTTCATTTTGAAAATATTTCTTGAATGCACCTGAACATAGCAGACTGTAATTAAATGTTACATAAAAAAGCAACTTGAGGGGCTAACTTGTATCCCTGCTAGGAGGGTGGGGGAGGGCAGAAGGCGGTTAAAAATATGGGCCGCATGAATCTACGTGTATTTGTATACATATATATGTAAAGTCGTGAGAGCAAGACTTCGATCACGACTATAAACCACCACATTTACATTTATTATCTGTCCCTTTATTATTTACACCATAAAAATAGCAGTTTTCAAGAATATGTGAATTTGTACCTTGTAGGTCAAAACATACATGATATATGACACTATGCACTTTGACCTCTCTAGCAAATATTACGTGAATTCACGTGAGATACGTCCGTAACATACATATGACATAACACAATGACAAGTAAATTACTGCACTCTGTAAAGTTTACCAAAAATACAATAACAGTTCAGTATTTTACATTGTATGCAACCATTTGAGTTATTTTGCCAAGGATTTTATTTACCCTGCTAATTTTGCACCAAATGGTGTTATTTTTATAGAAATCCGTTTTGGTTAAAGGAAGTTATGCGACAAAAGGTGGGTGTGGATAATTAAAATCTACAGTATAGTAGTAATTTTAGGAATGGTGTCTTTGAATTGTTTATGATAATTTTGCTAGTGGTCTGAAAATCAATGCTATAATGGGTTTAAATTTTTTTTCACAAAAAGATCGTTGTGTCTTACTTTGCAGGAGGGGACGCGGCGAGTGCATGGTGTCTGGCAAAGGCCTGGATTCCCATGGACATGACATACTGCAAACGTAACACTGTTTTAAGTACATGCTAGTAATAGATTTTGAATCTGTTGAAAACTTTAAGCATGAGGAATATTATTTGACAATACCTACTTTGCCATAGTAGGCTTATCGGTATCTCTATTGAACTGCACAAGCGTATTATTTCAAGAACTTTTGAATTTTGATAATAAGCCAGAAGTTTTCTATCACAGAATATAAAAAAAGCTGCCATGAAAATTTTGCTTTTATCATTAAATTGTAATTTTGAGCGTGAATTAGGCGTTCGTTTCTATTTGAAATAACGCGCATTTTATCATACCTAGCACTTAATTTCTGATGTAAATAATACCACTTTGAAATAATATGTAAAAATAAGAAAACTTCTATTCAAGTGGTAAATATAACACAAAAAACACAAAGTGTGTTACAAATAGAAAAGAAGCCAAATTCACACAAAGTCCATTGATAAAGTGCTACTTACGGGCATGAACAGTCTTCCAGACTTATTTATCAGTCGCTCAAGCATGAGTCCCGACTTGGATGAACTCTCCAGACCAAGACGCTGCAGCCAGGCCTGAAACAGTGGAAAAAATGTCGTACTACACGTCCTCACCACCCTTGAAACAGTGGGAAACAACTGTAACATACAATGTTCTCATTTTGGTGGGAAAGTGTGGAAGAGCATGTCGTGTACCCACTGGATTTGGCTATTGTAGCGTGTGGAATGCATACTCACCAGGGCGTGCTGCAGACACACATGGTCATTGAACTCCTGGGACAGTTTAATGGCCTCGTTGACGGCCTCCACACACTCCTGCCTGCGACAACAGAAACACAGTGTGCATCATACATGTGTTAGAAAAGTCAGAGATTAGTCTAGAAATTGGCAACAATGAGTCCCTATTAAGGACTTGCATATTTTGAAACAATGAACCACGAGGGCCAATACGATGATAACTATAATAAACTATGAATATTTTTATGGGTCTCGTGGATTGCACAATTTTTTATTGTTTGTAACTCATTGAAAAATGACGAGTCCCGGACTCAAGACTCGCAGCTAGATTAATCACTGCGGTCCAAGGCTTGTGAATTCATTTCCAACCTTCTCTCTTTTATCTATTACTATTGTCAAGAATATTTCTACAATGATGGACAAAGCTGGTTTAAAACGTCTGACACAAGATAAGCAAATTGAAAAACAGTAGTCCCTGTATCAGCTTAAAGCTGGTGCTGGGACTAACCCCACTAACCAGTGTCCGAAGCGAAAGTGCAGTGCCGCCAAGTTGAGTGCAGCATAGCGGAAGTTACGATTCAAGGTGTCGTCGTCGGACCTCAAGGGCCCCGCGGTGATGGCTGGTTGCTGGTTGCGGTCGAAGTAGTGGAAGAACGACTCAACCGCACCGATGTACTCGGTGACTCGCAGTGAGTTCAGGAACGACAGGAAGTGCTGCAACGAACACATTGTAATTTACTTCACATTTCAATTATGCCTCAATGCCTGTCCTTGTTAACATTCTACTTGAAA
Organism: Streblospio benedicti; assembly: GCA_019095985.1. Lineage (NCBI taxonomy): Eukaryota > Metazoa > Annelida > Polychaeta > Spionida > Spionidae > Streblospio > Streblospio benedicti. Next base: position 56,483,025 of record CM032669.1, read on the forward strand.
ATAAGTGTTATATGAATAAACCAATTCTTAACTTTATATTTCCAAATAAATGGTAATTTGTAACATACAAGAGTATATTGTATCTGCAAAATTATCAATAAACAAAGTAATGCCTCCCTTGCCTCTAACCAGGACCCACATCTGTGAGATCAGGGTCCACTTTTGTGGGAGCAATGGGCCCTGGGTCCACTTTTCCAAATTCCTGGAGAGAACACTGCCCACCCCTCAATTTTTTCAACCACAAGATGTAATTTACATACGGTTTTTGGCACCTCGGTGAGCCTTCACATGTACATAGCCCATGAAATATTGTAGGTGCACCCCCCACCCCCCAGCCGCTACCAAAATCTTGCATCTGTAATGAGTGTGCATGTTATCCACACAAATATGAAATAACAAGTTGCGTGTGTGCGTGTCAGACTCACTGCCTCGGCGAGCTGGGGGCTGCTCTTGAGCATCTCTCTGATGCGAGCCTGCAGAGGGCGCGGCGCCATCGCCTCCTGCTCGTTGTGCTCTAGCAGCCCCACCTGCTGGGCGATAAAGAACTCCGCCTGCCGCTGAGTGTACCTGAAAAAACAGATACTTCAGAAGATCGCAGGCAAAATATGTTGGGCAAGTGTGCAGGCACACAGCTTTTCTTGGGGGGTTAGGGAGCATGACCCCTGGAAAGAAAAGTTTGGAATTGAGCTTTTTTTCATAACTTCTGAGGCTATTTCAGACATGAAAGAAAGCTTTAAAAAAGCGTGTTAAAACTCAGTTTCACTTAGGGTTTGACAAAGTAGTAACAAAATGTTTTCTGGTAAAAATACACATTGCACTGATACTGCATGTTTGCGAGTGGCTTACCGTGGGGTGTCTGTTGACGCGCTCGCTCGTTATCGTTGCATCGCCGCTAGATTTGTCACTCCTGCAGGCACAAAGCAATGAACTGAGAACACTTCTACAGGCTATTTATGATTTATTGATAACAGGGTAGGAAAAATCAAAGAAAGAGTAACGAAAAATGTTTGTGCCCTTAAAGTCCCATGAAAAGATTGTGACCAGTGTAAATATCCCCACCACCGTGGCACCTATACATTAATACAGGGTGGCCATTTAAATCAAATTTCTATTTTCAAATTCCCTACCTTTCTCTGATTTCCCCCTGAATTATGACAGAATTCCAAGGAAAAATGTCTTGCTTCAAAGCTTTCGAGTGGCATAAATACATTTTTTTCCCAATGATAAGAGAAAAACATTGTCACTTCAATATCACCAAAATAGTCTAAACTATTTACAAAAACAGAACTTAACATTTTAACTGTAGCCCTGAAATCTTAACCAGAAGCATGAAATTCCCTGAAAACTCCCTACAGGGACTTCATTTTATGAAAACTCCCTGATTTCCCAGGATTCTGCAAGCGGTGGTCACCCTGAAATAGGTACTGGTCAGGTGAGTGAAAGCGAGTGATCTGCTATGTGCTACAGTTTACAATGTATACTCCCTGGGCAGGCAGTTGAAACAAGAATACCCACGACCTGATCTAGATGATTGTCTGATCATGCATTACAGCATAATTAGCATCTATAAACAAATCATGAAACTTACATGTCGTGATCGTCCATCACTGGTTCTGGTTCCCCCGGGGTGAACAGCGGGGTCATGTCCCCCAAATCGGCCATTCTGATAAGGGCCTGTGTGTCCTCCAGGCTGCTGCTGCTTCCTTCGTCACCCTCAGCCTCACTACTCCCATACTGCTCATGCAAAAGACGCTTAGCGCCATTTTAAAATCCAATATTTGCAATTTGTTTAATTTTAGACATCACTGATGGTCTCACTGTTGGTAATTATGTCTTTTTCTGTGTTGGAGACTTTATTTCAAAATTTAAGAATATAAAATAGATTTATAAAAATGATTTCATTAAATTATATTCAACTTTTAACAACGACATACAATTTTTAGATATTTATTATTATAAATATAAAACTAAATTTTATCATATAAACACTTTTAGATGTCTTAGAACCAATGAATGTGCATGTTATTCTCCAACACAGAAGAAGACATAATAACCATCAATAAAATTCCATACTTTTACATGCCAACACAATTGAAAAAAATACAATCCAAACGTTATTCATATGCTAACTTATAATCTGCCTTTCAGACACTATCTGGGGAGTGTGATATGCTCTATGACAACCATGTGAACAGACCACGAAAAAAAGATGGCTTTGTTTTTTACCCACCTCTGCGAATGATGTTCTAGCCCCAAACAGCCCTGTGTCTGAGGAATTTGCTGAGCCACAGCCGGCCACAACAAAGTCTGTGAAGCGGCTGTACAGTTTGGTGATCTGACAGAACGTCAGCTTGTCAAAGGTGAGTTGCAGCCGACGAACAAACGCACCTGGATGAGAATATGAAAATGTACATAGTATACAACCATCCAAATGCTGTTGACAGCTTTTTAGGTTGAGAAATTGTTGATTTGTGGAGCATGGTTGGATTATTTTACAGTATTCACCAGTATTAAAACTGATCGGCTTAAAAAACGGAAAGCAGCAATTTTTGGACAATTTGAAAGTGAAAAAACGTTCCCACTTAAGAGCACATGAACATGCCGTTTTAGCAATGAATAAGAATTGTATATTTGTTGATCATCATAGAGGCAATATATTTCTTAACCATGGACTTTTCCGTGTGAACATATGGTATATCTCCTATGTACTTGGGCGATGATAAAGGTATAATGAGGTTTGACAGCATGCACCAAGGGTATCTCTTGACATAAATTTACAGCTGGAATGTCAAGCGTTCACATCAATTTGGTATGACTCATATTTAGGGGTGAGCACGCAGGCAAAGATTATGTGGGCAGACATTAAAATGATGATTAGTGATTAACCAGATGAAGAGCAGCAAGACATATAACCGTTGCCACCCCTGTCAACCCACCAACGACACCGCTTCGGTGCAGCAGAGGGCGGGCAGTATTGTCCAGAAACAGCCCACCCGGAATGTTCTGGAACATCTCAATGAGGTCACTGACGCCCGATGAGGCCAACGCACACAGGCTGCAAACAGAACCACATGTAGGTGCTGTATGATGAAATCGTCTTTAGCTAATTGTGCTTACTAGCCAGTTGTCCTGCGAACATATTTATGGCTAGCAAGCACAATACCTTCGATTCTGTGGAAGCGCAGGTGCTCTACACACATATTTCAAAAACTAGCTGTGTACTTCTTGGACACAATTAATGCAACAAACCCCCTTTAGATATGTTCTGTTATTATTTCTCACCTACATAAACTTCATCCTGTCTAATAACCAAGGCTCGAAATCAACTTTTGGACTACTTTTATACCATACAAACAACCTTCCATGGTTGGTCCCTCATCTACACAGACATTTAAAAAAAAGACAGTAATCTAACTTCAGAAAAAAATATGTGGCAACAATGTAATTTTTACCATGGAGCAGTTAAAAGAACACATATGAGTACTTACAGTATTGCATAATCATCACGCAGCACATCGTTGCAACGGCAAATTCAACCACAGTAAGTATATCTAGTTATTACAATTACAGAAAACGTTGACCAAATTAAAGTACAAATCAAATGTGTAGGCTTATTGCACAGTATAACAAGGTATACTGCCTTTCTGCTTTGTTAAAATCTTATTCTAAGAACTCCTTTACGAACTACCGTTCGATTAAATTACCCACATGAATGTAACAGCGAACACTACTAAATGCATATTTTATTATGGCTTCTTCACCGCAAGTTAAATGAATAATTTACATGTGTTTTCCCCAAGACTTAAATAATTTACAATAAATAACAGACTGCTGGCATCTTTTCTCACCGTTCTGAGAGTGGGTCGACGTAGCGTGACCAGCCGACCTCCTCCAGCCGAGCATAGAGATCCCTCAGGTCCAGGTCAGAGCTCTAAACACACACAAACCAGTCAGCAAACTCGAGATTTTGAAAATCCAATAGGAACCTGTCATCGATATTGCACCCAATATCTGTTCATTATGTGTTTGATGGGAAACGTATTTTGAGATAGCAGCAAATTCAAGATAAGGAAGTTCTACTGCGTTTAGTGACTGCTGCCAACTCGCTCTGTGTTCATTAAAATCATTATTTTAACAAGTTTAGTATAGTTTTAAATTTGAAAACTGAAAAGAAATTGTTTTCATAACGGTGGTAATTCTGACTGTCTAGTTTTTAGGATATATGAATATATGATATATGATAGATATATAAATACATGAGAATTCAAACTGCTCTGGAAAAAGAAATTACTAAAAATTACAACTGACATACATGATTTCATCACAAGTGCACATGATAGTTTCAATTCCTACTGAGTTTTCCCTCACGCTCACCTACTCCAGCATTAGTTTTTTTTTCTACAATTCCCCATCCTTGCAATGTAGATGTTTCAAGGTGATAATGAAAAAAATATTGTGAGAAAGTGTTGTTATTAGAAGAATACGTGATTATGTTGTGTTTAGTTTATAGCCCAAACCAAATATTGCTAAGATTAGTATAAGCTTTGATACTACGCAGTTTAAAATCTGATGCCGACATGTCAAATTCAAAGTAGAGATTGCTTCCGTTAGTTTAAGTAATTTTAAAACATAAATATAAACTTATATGACCACCTGATGGTGAAAATAAGAAAGTACATGCGATTTTATACACTCATGCAAATTTGCATGTTGAAATTCCCAATATTTTACACTCAATAATAATATTTGTACAACCCGAGCTACAGTAAAAACTAAAAAGATCGAATATGTTTTTATTGCTTGAAATAAATTGCCGACTCTGGCATAGGGGTTCATCACACGTTATTCGGGTGAATAAACTCTAATTTTAGTTTGAAACTATATATAAAAGAAGTTTTTAGAGCATTTTTGATAACTTTGCCACTCTTAATGAATCTTTAAACAGTATATTAGAATATCTAGAGCAATTTACATGCAGACCATAAACAACGAGCTAGAAACCCATCCAAACACGTGTAGGCGAGAAATGTAAACCGAATGATTTTCGTCAGAAGTAACTTGCACGGTGCACGTAAGAAGCGGCCTATCACTCCCATGTTTAATGTTATGTCTGCTGTCACAAATCCAAGGTACGTCTCGGGAAAATCATTCGATTACGCAATATCACGTGACCTTGTGGTTTAGCATTTATCAAATAGATTTCTTGGCGATTGGACATAAGAATATCGCATCCTTGAGGCAAAGCTCTTATGGGTTATAACACCATGAGGAGTCTAGTTCTTCATATTTTTATTAAGTCTTCTATACAAAGATGGCGTCGAGACGAATAGAACGGTGTATCACATGCCAGGGTTTATCTCAAAAAAATATTAGTTTTTGAGGCCACAATTTTGAAGTGCTCAGGGAATGCGTATTTGATGTGTAAATATTTGTTTGTACTAATATAATTAAAATATCATCATTATACTATCATTATATTTAGGCCGCATCCTCTGCAGAGGATTAATTCAGGCCTGCCCAAATAAACGAGAATGATGATGATGATGATGACTGTTTATTTCCACCATGAAAGACATAGAAATGTATAGTTTCAGTGCTCATTGTTGACATACCACAACGGGAAGTTAAACCTACGAGTATTTGCATACGAATTTCAGGGACAAACTCAAGACTGTTTTTTGTGAAATTGGGCGCATATATGCGCTGTGTGGCAAGGAAGGGGTATATATTGGGCTCATATTATAAGTGCCCATTTTTTCAATCACTATCATTTTCATTAATATTATCATTGATAATGGACACTAGAAAATTTTCATCATTATTTATGATTAATAATGATACTGACAAAAACGTAATGGACCCAAGCCTGGCAATGATAGGGTTAGAGTGCCATGCATGATAGATCAGTAGTCCCTCTAGATCTATGGTATCTAAAGAAACAAAACAAAAAGATGAATATGTGAGTAAAAACACTGAGCTTTCACCTGCACAAGTTCGAGCATGAGGATCAAGATGTCCCGTTCTGCCTTCTGGTTGATGAGGGTATTGGGGTCGTCGTCGGGTTCGCGACCTCCGGTGCGCATGTGGTACTCAAAGAGAACCAGCAGCGAAACTTTGTATGGCGTCACCTGAAGTACAGGAGCATTATTGGTTGCTATATGCGAGGGTAACAATAAAAATTGCACATACAATTTCTATGAAAATTTCAGATTCAGATTCAGATATTTTATTCATAATAACATTGTACAAAAATTAAGTAAAACATTACAATAAAAGCAACAAAAAATAATTATTATGATAAATTAAATAACAAAAAATATCACTAAACACTACAATGAGATTATAAGCAGGAAGCACTAAAAGTCTTTGCTATGAACAATAACTTATTTCCATAATGGACCCTATTGTTTAATCACAGTGACAAGATGACTAGTAAAATAAATATATGACCATCATATCACAAATGACTATTACCTCACAAACAAATTCACTATTTTGCGAAGAAACCATTTTATTATATAGGAATAATTTACATTTATCTCTGAAAGAGCTCTTACATTCTAATGACTTCAATCTATTTGGAAGAGAGTTCCATAATTTTGCACCATTGAACATAAAAGAAATGTCATAAGAGAATATATTATTTATCCTTATAGACTTTGATCAAAATACATGCGATTCTTTGCAAGACAATCCACAAATTTGGATTATGACAGGATTATGAAATCCTGAGTACTACCTGGTCACTGATAGCTGCCTGGTCCGTTTCCTTTCCTAAGTATGTCACGTCCTTTTTGAAGGCACTTGTTGTGTATGCTTCTCTGGTAGTCATCCTTGGGGGCTGCCATCAATAAACATTTACCATCAATAATTAACAGTCAGCAATGTAAGCAATTGAATTACAAATTAACAGTTGCAAGTTAAATATTTATTAGATTTATAAAAAAAGCATTTTTAACAAAAAACCTGGTTGAATGCAGTTTTTGGTAACCAATTTAACGAAGACATTTTTTCCCACCACATTAGGACCAAACAATACCTAAGAAGCTACAAGGTTGTATCCTCCTTCAAAGCTAAATAAGATATCTTAGGACATATTAAATAATATGTGCATGATCAATACGTATTTGAAAGAAATATATATGTATACAGCAGGGGTCGATTTAGCTGCTGGCCCGCCGGCCCGTGGCCAGTTGAAATGGTCTCGGGCCTGTTGACTCTGTCTTGAACTGGTCCGTTTGGCCAGTTGAAAAAACATGAATATTGCTGTCCAAAAAGTCACAGATAGGACTGTCAAGACTTGCGTTTTTTGACCATGAAATCAGCATTACAGTCAGTTCTATTAGTTTGGAAAAACAAGCTTATTCTTCACTAATAAGTTTTTTTAGTTTAGAGTGAACTGAAACAATGTACATAGGAATGTAATGGTATTCTTCATCATCAGATTGCCGGTTTGTCAAAATGTTGAATAAAATCATAAAATTTGAGTTTAGAATTGAATTATTTTTTAATATTTTTTATATATTAGTGTCAGCTGGCCCGACTGTCTAACTAATTGAAAATTCAGACTTAAGCAGTGTTTGAAACTCGCAGGAAAAAGTTAACCGTACAGCAGGGCAGTTTTTAACTTTATATTGGGGGCCCTGATCATAAGTTGAAGGCCCTGTTGTGATGTGTGTTTGAAATGTTAGCTTAAGCCAAAAAAGTGGTAAAGTAGTCCGTTTCTGACTAACCAATATTCACCAAAAATAGTTCAGGGACAGCAGGGCCCTCAAGTCCTAAAAAGTTAAGGGCCCTGATCAAAGTTGTCTAGCTGGCCCCCCTAAATTTCAAACACTGACTTAAGTCGACCCCTAGTATTATACATACAGTACTGTCGGCGTATAAGGACTACAGTTGTTTCAATAATTTATGACCGTATTTCCTATTACAGTAAATACTCAAATTACGCATCATTACGATAAATTCTTTTCTGCACATACATATTTTTGGATTTCCAACAAATTTGCCGAAAAAAACGTAAAGAACTTTACGAAATTAAAGTATGATTCATACATGAGAGTGGGACTTGATGAAAAACCCTGAAATACTGTGTGAAAGAAGTAATATTGGGTGCAAAGCCTGTCTGTTATCTATTATCACCCAACGTGGAAATCCCTGAAATCAGGGAAAACCCTGAAAACTCTCATGTATGAACATTCGGAGCGTAATTACAGTATTTTCCGTATTTTCTGAGTTTACTACTGTTTCTAGATGATGAAATGACGCATATTCTGAGAAAAATGACTGTTGCCACTAGAAATTTCTACAACCACTGTCGACATTATCCGCGGACAGTACTGCATATAGAATAATTAACTTAAATCCATCAAACAAAATGATACAAGAATCATAGATTAGCATTATTAATTTGAAATATGTGGTTAGATGAGATACACATACCCTATTATCGTCGTTTATATTGTTGAAATGAAGATCTCAGAAGTTGCAGTCCAATACGTGAAATTCCTTCAAATCATATGTGCTGCAATAAAAATAATATTCAACCAAATATTCAAAATAAAGAAACAATCAAAGAAAACAACAACAAACAAACAATCAAAGAAAACAACAACAAACAACAAAAATGATTCTCTTTAAGTGTGGACCATTTCCAGATGTTTAACTAGATCAAAAGTGTAAAGTTTGAACGAAATCAGTTCATCAGTAAAAGCTCTAGCTTGTCCGGAGACATGCATACATAGATCGATACATACACACATAGAAGCGAAGTGTTCACAAGGCTTTCGCTTCAGCTGCCGAAGCGGCGCAAATATGGCAGCAGAATCATTTTTTTAAGATTTGGAAATAGTCAGGTTTGATTTCATTTTCGTGACCCGCCAATTAAAGACCTTGTTTTCATTGCAACTTGAAGTACCAAGCTGTTCGGAGACGCCTATGGAACACATTTATGCAAATAGATATGTAAAAATATATCATATGAGTAGGATAGGGCGATTTTTATGAACATCTTGTATTTGAAATCTTCTCCGCTAATTAATGGTCTGTATAATGTAACATAGCATGTTAGCTGTAGCATAGTAGTTGTATCTTTAACACGTGCAGAACATCATAAAGAACACATGTTCAAACGTTTGTTGAAATAAACCACAGGAACAACTTATAAACTAAAATAAATAAGAAATGTCTTCGTACACGTACGCATTCGACATTCGATTTGTGTACTGAGACATCTCTGATTTATTTTAGTCTATAAGTTGCCCCTGTGAAATAAACGAAGACATCTTCACTTACCATGTACACATATGCTGAAACGTTTGAACAAATATCCATTAATTAAACGAAGAAAATGGAATTACCAACTGTAACATGAAATTGTTGAGCATCTGGAACTTTCATGAGGGACCTTGAACAAACCTTGGCCGGTTTAGACATGCGCATACCTGGAATGGGTCACCATTTCAGCCCCCTCAAAAATCAGCACATCATGACCCAAGTAGCGGTTTAAAATCAGCACTTGATGGGACTTGTTCCTTTGAAATGAGTAGCAAAACATGTATGGTATTAGGAACACACAAGTACATAATTTTGGATAGCTGAATGTGCATTCTATTCATGATTGAATAATCATGTTATTAATATTGTTTTTATTTATTATAGCATTGTTGTATTTCAAATTTAAAGTGTAGGCACTATTCAAGAATATATTTGTGATGGTGTTGCATGAAATATGACGCGTCATGAATGTAATTCCTGAGGTTCAACATGTTTTGAATTGTACTAACATCAATAAATTAGGTATTTGATCAAATGGTTAGGTTTATTTCAATCAAGTGAGAATCTGCTTTTTTTAAATATTATGTATATATAGAGATATGAAGAGGTAAATAAGAACACGATACTTAGTACATACTGACTCATTGAAATAAGACACGTTTTCTTCAGATTGGAAAATCAGCACTTAAAGCCTTATGTTTTGCAAAATTTTAGCACCTTTCGCCCAAGATATGAAATGTCCGGTGGCGCCCACCTGTACAAAATCTAGGTTAGTGTCCCCTTTATTGCCTCCCCAGTGATAAAAAATAAAATGGCCCTCCCGCCTGGCTACAGACAAGACGGCCTCGTCCCTGTCATTTGTCTGCTAGATCTATGCAAGCTAGATATTATACTTCTTTAATTATACAATATTATACTATAATAGTTTGTTATTGCAACTCAATACAATATAAGTTGTTTTATAAGTGATGTTTTATGATGTTGATAATAGAAAGACATTGTTCACATACAATCAAAACACATGTAGTTCATTCATGGCCCAATATTCAAAATGAAAGATTTCGCGCGGAAGAAAAATAAAAATAAAAGTGAATCCCTCCTCAATTTTTTATAATATAAGGACGGGAAAATCAGCAAAATAAAAAATAAAAAATAAAAAATAAAATTGACCCCCCTCCTATGTGTAGGAAAATAGCCAGGACGAGAAACATTTTATTAATTTTATGGAGCCTTATCTATTTATTTTTTATTTTTTTATTTATTTCTTTTTTTTTTTTTTTTTTTTTTGGGGGGCAACATCTGTTTTGGGTAGATATGCTCCATGAGTGAGTTCAACATGGGGGTCTTGATTTTTGTAAAATCGGGGGCCTTAAATATGATTTAAATAATACATTGAATCTATCAATGTATTAGGGGGATCTTTTGGGGTTTGCCTTCTAAGAAATAGCGGGTCTTAGATATATCGGGGGTCTTTCTGCTCAGCATATATACCCAAACTGATTGTGGAAGACCCCCCCCCCCACACCCACACCCACACCCCTGGGTTTGGACGTATTATATTACAGTGTATGAATTTTGAAATACAATATGTGTATTATATTGTATGTGTATATAAATAGTATAATAACAATTAGGCCAAAATGAAGAATTTGTAATAATATTTTATATCTGTAAAAAAACGTGTGCTTCCGTGGTCGAATGGATAGGGAGTTGGATTCATGACCAGAAGGTGGTGGGTTCGATTCCCGATCGGGTCTGATGGTAAGTGTTGAACAAACTTACCTCTAACAGGTTGCACATTGCCCCGTGGTACCTACACTTTAAATGGGTACAGGTCGCAACTGTGGGTGATAAGCGTGCGCAACAGCAGCAATGCTGTATGCAGCCAGTATGGTATGCTCCCCAGGGAGTTGAGAAACATATATAGTGTGTGACAACGATGCCACTGACCTGGTGTAGATGTAAAGTCGCTAGAAAACGGCAAAAGCTGTTCATTGAGACTATAAACAAGCACATTTACATTTGACTATGAGACCCTTTTAACGTAAGGACATTTTTGTTACTATCAGCAAGCTCCTATAGGTACAATCACACGTGAACATGTCAACTAGAGAAGAGGTGTATAGCTACTTCAGGACAATCACTTTCTTCCAGCAAGTGCATCAAACATAAATCTTTCAATTTATTTCATAACAAACAAACAGCTGGTTTCATTATTTGATTTATTGTGAACATAAAGTACAACTATTGATGTAATAAATGTGATTTCCTTTTAAATACTGTAGAATTATGGAACACTACAAATGTACACATACCAAGTGCAAAATTCGCAGTTAAGATTGTAGAAAACATATCAAAATAGCACGCATTTACCCATCATGGTAATTCACTATAAAACAAATACCCATAAAAGATTATTTGATATTGAACTTTGTTA
>CM032669.1:56503317-56525552 GCA_019095985.1 Streblospio benedicti
GGAAGGACAAAGTAACATGGTTAAAGATATGATCTAAATATCCTTGCCAAATATTTACTTATGCTTTTTTACTTATTAAGCTATAAAACATAGTAAATGAATAATTTACAATTGCCATTCAAACTCCTTGTTATAAGCATTTTTTTACTCGGTTTATAGTTGAAATTTTACATATATGCATTTTTTAAACTTTGGAAACAGTTGAAATTTTACTTCCTTTTAGTAATTCATTGATAAATTTCTACTGATAAATTCACGTAATTCAGTAATTGGTTTACTAAAAAGTTTTACTTACGATTACTTACGATTACTCTGAATTACTTGCAAGACTGACAACTCTTTATGGTAATTAATTACTTGAACTAAGTACTTTAAATAATTGTTTCAAGCATTACTTAGTAATTACTTAGCAATCTTTTATTTAGCCAAAAGCTTGCCAGATACAAATAACGTGTGATGCTCCTGTATGCCAGGGGTCGGAAAATTATTTCGAGCAATAAAAACGCCTCCGATCTTTGTTGTTTTTACCGGTAGCTCGGGTGTATAAAGATTATTTTAGAGTCTAAAGCATTGGGAATTTCAACATGCCTATTTCTCTACGTGTATAAAATCGCATGCACTTTTTTTTCACCATTAGGTGGTCATATAACTTCATTCTTATGTTAAAAAAATTATTTAAATGAACGTGGATCTCCCCCCAATTTTTTGAAAATGTGATGCATTTTTTCTGGAATCTAGTGTATGATTTACAGAAAAGTTGGGTACTTAATATCATTTTTTGGGCTAGCACCCCAAAGAAATTATGGACCCTTATTTAAAATCTAAGGGGGCTCATTGTTGACATACCACAACGGGAAGTTAAAACTACGAGTATTTGCATACGAAGTTCAGGGACAAACTCAAGACTGTTTTTTTGTGAAATTGGGCGAATATATGCGCCGTGTGGCAAGGAAGGGGTATATATTGGGCTCATATAAGTGCCCATTTTTTCAATCACTATCATTTTCATTAATATTATCATTGATAATGGACACTAGAAAATTTTCATCATTATTTATGATTAATAATGATACTGACAAAAACGTAATGGACCCAAGCCTAGCAAGGATAGGGTTAGAGTGCCATGCATGATAGATCAGTAGTCCCTCTATGGTAACTAAAGAAACAAAACAAAAAGATAAATATGTGAGTAAAAACACTGAGCTTTGACCTGCACAAGTTCGAGCATGAGGATCATGATGTCCCGTTCCGCCTTCTGGTTGATGAGGGTATTGGGGTCGTTGTCGGGGTCGCGACCTCCGGTGCGCATGTGGTACTCGAAGCAGCGAAACTTTGTATGGCGTCACCTGAAGTACAGGAGCATTATTGGTTGCTATATGCGAGGGTAACAATAAAAATTGCACATACAATTTCTATGAAAATTTCAGATTCAGATATTTTATTCATAATAACATTGTACAAAAATTAAGTAAAACATTACAATAAAAGCAACAAAAAATAATTATTATGATAAATTAAATAACAAAAAATATCACTAAACACTACAATGAGATTATAAGCAGGAAGCACTAAAAGTCTTTGCTATGAACAATAACTTATTTCCATAATGGACCCTATTGTTTAATCACAGTGACAAGATGACTAGTAAAATAAATATATGACCATCATATCACAAATGACTATTACCTCACAAACAAATTCACTATTTTGCGAAGAAACCATTTTATTATATAGGAATAATTTACATTTATCTTTGAAAGAGCTCTTACATTCTAATGACTTCAATCTATTTGGAAGAGAGTTCCATAATTTTGCAACATTGAACATAAAAGAAATGTCATAAGAGAATATATTATTTATTCTTATAGACTTTGATCAAAATACATGCGATCCTTTGCAAGACAATCCACAAATTTGGATTATGACAGGATTATGAAATCCTGAGTACTACCTGGTCACTGATAGCTGCCTGGTCCATTTCCTTTCCTAAGTATGTCACGTCATTTTTCAAGGCACTTGTTGTGTATGCTTCTCTGGTAGTCATCCTTGGGGGCTGCCATCAATAAACATTTACCATCAATAATTAACAGTCAGCAATGTAAGCAATTGAATTACAAATTAACAGTTGCAAGTTAAATATTTATTAGATTTATAAAAAAGCATTTTTAACAAAAAACCTGGTTGAATGCAGTTTTTGGTAACCAATTTAACGAAGACATTTTTTCCCACCACATTAGGACCAAACAATACCTAAGAAGCTACAAGGTTGTATCCTCCTTCAAAGCTAAATAAGATATCTTAGGACATTTTAAATAATATGTGCATGATCAATACGTATTGGAAAGAAATATACATGCATACATACAGTACTGTCGGCGTATAAGGACTACAGTTATTTCCAATGATTTATGACCGTATTTCCTATTACAGTAAATACTCAAATTACGGATCATTACGATAAATTCTTTTCTGCACATACATATTTTTGTATTTCAAACAAATTTGCCAAAAAAGCGTAAAGAACTTTACATAATTAAAGTAAGATTCAGAGCGTAATTACAGTATTTTCCGTATTTTCTGAGTTTACTACTGTTTCTAGTCTAGATGATGAAATGACGCATATTCTGAGAAAAATGACTGTTGCCAATGGAAATTTCTACAACCACTGTTGACATTATCTGCGGACAGTACTGGATATAGAATGATTAACTTAAATCCATCAAACAAAATGATACAAGAATCATAGATTAGCATTACTAATTTGAAATATGTGGTTAGATGAGATACACATACCCTATTATCGTCGTTTATATTCTTGAAATGAAGATCTCAGAAGTTGCAGTCCAATATGTGAAATTTTCCTTCAAATCATATGTGCTGCAATAAAAATAATATTCAACCAAATATTCAAAATAAAGAATTAATCAAAGAAAACAACAACAGTGAACAACCAACAACAAAAATGATTCTCTTTAAGTGTGCACCATTTCCAGATGTTTAACTAGATCAAAAGTGTAAAGTTTGAATGAAATCGGTTCATCACTTCAGTAAAAGCTCTTGCTTGTCCGGAGACATACATACATAGATCATGCATACACACATAGAAACGAAGTGTTCACAAGGCTTTCGCTTCAGCTGCAGAAGCGGCGCAAATATGGCAGCAGAATCAATTTTTTAAGATTTCAAAATAGTCAGGTTTGATTTCATTTTAGTGACCTGCCAATAAAGACCTTGTTTTCATTGCAACTTGAAGTACCAAGCTGTTCGGAAACGCCTATGGAACACATTTATGCAAATAGATATGTAAAAATATATCATATGAGTAGGATAGGGCGATTTTTATGAACATCTTGTATTTGAAATCTTGTCCGCTAATTAATGGTCTGTATAATGTAACATAGCATGTTAGCTGTAGCATAGTAGCTGTATCACTAATACGTGCAGAACATCATAAAGAACACATGTTCAAACGTTTGTTGAAATAAACCACAGGAGCAACTTATAAACTAAAATAGATAAGAAATGTCTTCGTACACGTACGCATTCGACATTCGATTTGTGTACCTGTCGTAACCTGAGACATTTCTTATTTATTTTAGTCTATAAATTGCCCCTGTGAAATAAACGAAGACACCTTCACTTACCATGTACACATATGCTCAAACGTTTGAACAAATATCCATGGATTAAACGAGGAAAATGGACTTACCAACTGTAACATGAAATTGTTGAGCATCTGGAAGTTTCATGACGGACCTTGAGCAATGACCTTGGCCGGTTTAACTTTGACATGTTTACGTTTTATATATTGATTGCACACGCTGTATATCAAAATTAGTACCATTTTCCGGAAGCCAAAGCAACCTCCAAACAAACGTTTAAAAAGTATTCATTAGTAAACAAAAGAAAATGGACTTACCAACTGTAACATCAAATATTTTTTGTAATAGAAAACATATCTGCTTTCACGAAGGACCTTGAGCGATGACATTGGCCGGTTTGAACCGGTTTGACACGTCACGTATCCGCTTTGCAGTATTTTGATTGCATACGCTGCACGTAAAAAAAGTACCATTTCGCGTAAGCCAAAACAACCTCCAAGCAGTGAAATCATAACGTCCTCTTTCAGCGAGACGGAGGAATCGAGAGTGGGTGAGTGGGGTGGGTATGGAGAAGATAGAATCCGGTTGACGGGCATACACGAAGAATTCGCATACATAATCATAAGTCGATTAGCATATAGCCAGAAGTCAACTAGCCAATAAAACATAACCTAAAGATACTAAAGTAATGCACAATAGACAGTTGTGAGACCACATCCAATATGCTGGTCATTCATTCTACTTTCACAAAATATAGTAGTCTTTAGCACATATATGGCTTGTATATTTCACTGTGAAAATCATTGTATAATATACGCATAAAACCTTTTTCCCACTCAAAATGGTTAACAAGTGTAGTAAATGAGCTTTATACAGGACATTTGTGTTGTCTCTGAATTTTGTTTATCACAAAGTGTGTGCAATGAGTCGTGGTGTTAAGCATTTTATTTTTTATTTTATTTATTTATCTATTTTTATATTTTTTATTTATTTCTGGGGGGGGGGGGGGCAACATCTATTTTGGGTAGATATGCCCCATGAGTGAGTTCAACATGGGGGTCTTGAATTTTGTAAAAATCGGGGGCCTTAAATATGATTTAAATAATACATTGAATCTATCAATGTATTAGGCGGTTTGGCTGCTAAGAAATAGCGGGTCTTAGATATTTTGTCATCTTAAAATCGGGGTCTTTCTGCTGAGCATATATACCCAAACTGATTGTGGAAGAGCCCCATCCCCCACACACACACCCGGGGTTTGGACGTATTATATCACAGTGTATGGATTATGGATTTTGAAATACAATATGTATATTATTAAATAGTATAATAAAAATTAGGCCAAAATGAAGAATTTGTAATAATATTTTATATCTGTACAAAAAAAACCCGTGTGCTTTCGTGGCCGAATGGATAGGGAGATGGACTCATGACCAGAAGGTCGTGGGTTCGATTCCCGGTCGGGTATGATGGTAAGTGTTAAGCAAACTTACGTCTAACAGGTTGCACATTGCTCCGTGGTATGTACACTTTAAATGGGTCGCAACTGTGGGTGATAAGCGTGTGCAACAGAAGCAATGCTGTATGCAGCCAGTATGGTATGCTCCCCAGGGAGTTGAGAGAGATATATAGTGTGACAATGATGCCACTGACCTGGTGTAGATGTAAAGTCGCTAGTAAACGGCAAAAGCTGTTCATTGAGACTATAAACAAGCACATTTACATTTGACTATGAGACCCTTTTAACGTAAGGACATTTTTTGTTACTATCAGCAAGCTACTATAGGTACAATTTCACGTGAACATGTCAACTAGAGAAGAGGTGTATAGCTACTTCAGGACAATCACTTTCTTCCAGCAAGTGCATCAAACATATAAATCTTTCAACTTATTTCATAACAAACAAACAACTGGTTTCATTATTTGATTTATTGTGAACATAAAGTACAACTATTGATGTAATAAAGGTGATTTCCTTTTAAATACTGTAGAATTATGGATCACTACAAATGTATACATACCAAGTGCAATATTCGCAGTTAAGATTGTAGAAAACATATCAAAATAGCACGCATTTGCCCATCATGGTAGTTCACTATAAAACAAATACCCATAAAAGATTATTTGATATTGAACTTTGTTAAAATATCACAGAATGAATATATCACAAGCTCTCAGCGATCATTCAAGAACAAAAGTGTTACGTAACTCATTTAATTTTCACATTTTCACTGTATTTTGCACACAGTCGACCCAGTAGAGCCAACCATTGTTGAACACATTATTTTAAATACACTCAGTTTTACAAACATATCAACAAAATCAAGTTGACATTTCTGAACTCTATAACCAATATGACAGCATAATCCATCCTAAATGCTTAACTTCATAAATAATGACATAATTATTTGTGATTTCCAAATAACATTTTTACAACGATAAAACTATCTTAAATACTTAATTTTTGAAAAATCAAACAATATAAACCATTTTTATCTTTTAAAAAAATATCTTTTTCCTTCAATAATTCACTGGAGGTTAAGAGTAAGCTCTTTCATACATGGAGACACTACTCTTAAAGCCAAGAGAAGTCATCCACAACTCTAACCTTAGGAACATGCCTGAACCAGAATACAACTTCTCTCCTCTCCTGACGCCTGTTGTCCAAGCTGATATTGACGGCGGATCACACACTTTTCGGGCTTTTCAGGAGCTTCCATGAACCTAGTAATTATTATATCAAAATAAGGCTGAACATTGTCTTCTAAATTGCCCACTTAATCGAATATTGTCTGTTCCAAGCGATTTTTGATACTTTTAGATAAAAGATGATAGTACGTACGGCTTTGTATGTGAAAATGATACTTGAGAAAAACAATGAATTATTCAATTTTGTAAAAAGACCATGTATTGTTTTGATACAACGTGTTATAATGACATCTAGTGTGAGTGAGCTTAGGTATATTTGTTTTTATATAATGTTCTTTTTCCCCCTTTCTTTTTTTTTAATTATTTTCTTCTCTTTTTGTTAGGACACATATATCACAATTTTACCCCGTGGACTCATGGCCCCCAGCATCATGGGTGTGGTGTGTGACGTATTATGTACTTAGTATACTACCTGCACTAAATTCTATGATTTTCAAACACTATAAAATGTACCATGCATTTTACTACTAGTATATATGTAGTAATGCGTATAATGTTTGTAAATCATAGTACACCCTCCCACGATGCTGAAGCCCATGAATGGATTTGCGTACATGAAAGTGAAAATACATATTCTAATAAACCAACCTATTCCCGAAACACGACGTCCCACCTTCATGGCAGCTGTCAAAGATGGACCTGGGTCTTGGCTGAATGTCGTCGGCAGCTGTGTACGCTGGAGCAAGGTGGGCCACTTCTTTCCTGTAGTGGTCAGGGGATGGGCAGTCGAAGAAGATTTTCACCTAATTGATTCACACATCGAAATTAATCTGGTGAACGGAACTCTGTCAATGAACATAAAATTCGTGCATGTGATCATCCATCATAGATGTTTTATCTGAATATAACATATCTGTGATTAATATTCATTAAACATATCTTGAATGTACCAATCTGAAATGCTTAAAACCATATGATAGGAAATAAAGTTCATGGTTGTATTCTGCTGTCTGCTCTAGTAGGTATATCATGTAAACTGGTCACTGTAAAGCATAAAGATACTGCAGATCTCGATTGAAAAAGTCACAGCAGCAGTATTATATACTATAAACTTTTGTAAATTATAAACTATATGAGTGAGTGCATACCCATGATTTAATTTGAAATATCATAAAACTATTGGCTATTTTACATTATTTGGTGAAACACAAGGTTGCTATTTCAAAGCAAAAGACATCCCACTATTTCAAGACAAACTCCATTATATAGTTTATTTGACACTGGAACTACTATGAATCAATGCAAATTTAACATCATGTACAAATGCCTTTTAAAACGTTAAAATGGATAAAAGAAATAAGATTAAAACAAAATAAGAATACACATGCAAATGTGTAAACTTTGTAGAGCTCCTTATTTATGGCAGTGTACATATATATTTTGGATATTCTTTAATTATGGTATTGCTATGCACGTGGACATGTACTTTCAATTCAATTCAACACAGGCATGCAAAGTGATTAATGAATAAGCCCAGTGCCAAGGAAAAAGATGCTTTTCTTAGGTAACTTATATATAATGAGTCGCAATGGTAGCTTGTTTGTTAGTCATAATTGTTATGTCACTATGTCTTATAATGGTCCACTACAGAAATAAGTAATAACATATTTCTGTAACAATTCCAATCCAATCCAAACTCTCACCTGATCGCTGAGCGTGTCAGCGTTGGCGTAGATGTCGTGTGGGTCTGGCTTGTCTGCCAGGAAGCCGAAACTCTCCACGCTTGGAGCACGTGACTCAGCGGACTCGATTTCAGCATGACTCTTCTTGTCTGCACGTGACTCGGTGACCTCGGGGTTAATTTGACTCTTTATGTTTTCACATGACGGTCCCGAAAATTCGACGTCGACTTGACTTTTTATGTCTTCTACTACTTCCTTACAAGCTTTAGCTGCTGTGGTCTTGTGAATGTCATCGCCTTTGACCTTTTTAGGTTGAACTTTGTTTTTAGAAGGTTTCTTCTCTTGTTTTCGCTGCTCTTTCTGGGCTTTCTGCGAGGAAAATTAAATCATCTTTAGAGTTAAGTCTTTGCAGACAAATGTCAGTTTATATTCCACTTAAGTGGCATCTTTTAACGTGAATCCTGTTCGTATGTAATTGATATTATATATACGATATGAAATATAGTAACCCTGTAATGAATGACTCCAGCTTCGTAACAATGAGTCATGACAAAGAATATGGTAACGAGTTCTAGTTTCTGTAAGATATTTTCCTTTCAGTTTCTATTGTTAAACGTGTACATGTGTTCTTTTTGTAAACATATGTTTTATAATTGTCAACATAGATCAACACATTTTTTGTAAACTATTTAAATATTGCGTTTATTAATTAATGCTATTTTTAATTACGCTATTAAAGACCCGTAGTATATTGTGAGTAATTGTCGCATCCACAATAAACGAGAAGTAGAAAAATAAGTTGTTAAAACAAGTAGACAAATAGTAGTTTTTCTTACTTTAATTGCCCTCTCTGCTGCCTTTGCACTTTCTTTAGCAAGCTTGTCTTGCCTGCAGCGTCTGTTGTTAGCAAATCTATCAATTATACCCATTTTCAACCCGTTTTTCAAATATCTATGACCTCTCGCAAGAGGTTGCTGTCTAGATCTAACGTATTTCGTCACTAGGCCACTACGTTAAACGTTAGGAGAAAAACGTTGTACGTACTTGTTCTAAGCCAATCAGCTATGTCGGTTTGAGGTTGGTGTGTTTGTAGTCTCTGCCAACCCAGACCTTCCCGTACGCATTTACTTTCTGTGGAGACCTACGAGTCTCTCGAACGAAGAAGTGTCAATCTGGTTGGTCGAGACAAATTTGCATTTGTAGCTGGAGAGAAAGCTACTTTTGTGCTATTATCTTTATAATTGTCTATACACTAGGCAAACTATATATCTTTGCGCTATCATTAACCCGTGATCTAACTACTTTTGAAATATAATAGCCTTCTTGCTCGAACATCTAAGCATATCCACACAAGGTTTGAATATTGATGAATAGTTTCATAAGACCCCCATTTCACATGGCCGATCCTAGCTCCCGATCCTCCAAAAGACACCCGATATGTCATTTCTGGGTGGATCGTGCATGATCTGGCCTCAAATGTGGAGTGATTTGGTTGGTTCGGCAGGGAATGGGCCACTTTTGGTCGGTTCTGAGCTGACTTTTCTTTTTTCGGTTTGTGTGCTCCATCATCAAGCTTTTCGGGGCTGTCTGGGGGCTTTCTCTAGCATTTGCAACATCCTAAGGTCCCTTTGCTTAACTGTGGCCTCGTCTGCTACTTTGAGAAGATGTATTGTGACAGATGAAACCGTAGATGCCGCCGCTACCATTACAATCTGAAGCAATGGAAGCATGAAACGGAAGCATCTTTTTCAACAGCACGATGCTCCAATACAAATGGTGTCCACCTGGGGAAAATGACACATTTCTGCCGGGTTCTGGTCCGAAAGGTGTTATTACTTCTCTGGAGAAGTGATTTCGACTTTTTTTTCGGCCTGATGGCTCCCGTTATAGGATTATTGAGATGTTGATCTGGATCTACGTTTTGTTTTTCTGGTTCGTCTGGAGGACTAATTTGTTCATCGTTAGGTCTCTCTGCTAAGGGTGGGTTTGCTGACAATTTCACAAAGAAGTTCCCGTTTTATGGTGTACTAGTTCTGAATGGTCCCATTAGCTTGCCTTGTCCTCCAGTCCAGAAAGGTCACAAGGGGGGGGGGGGGTCATTGTTCATTGTGTCTCTGAAGGGTTAAACTCAAAGACGTATTTACAATGATTAGGCAACGAATAAGTGTAACAATGACAGCCGTTGCACTTAATTGTGTTGTAGCTCAACAACACCAGAAGGAGGAGAGAAGAGAGAATGATACAAGAGACTGTAGAAGATGAAGATGATGAAGCTTCAAAAGGCGGCCTTGAAGATGTTCAAGGCAGCCGATCATCACACCTCTTCATCATGTAGTTCACCGTCAAGTGTATATTAACTTCCTATATGTTATTTGTAAATTAACTTTACGTTTTATATATTATCGTTGTAATATATTTCCTTTCCTTGAAAAGACTTAAGTTGAAAATGTACATTAGGAAATTAAAACCAGGAATGCCAGTCAATCTCTTTTTTATTCTATATCACATCTGGGTAGAGAATTGAACAATATTGGGCAAGTGACCCCGCGACCTTCTGTTCACGAGTCTACCTGCCTATTCACTTCAGCCAAAGAAGCACATTAGGTAGATGCTGTAGGAACCAAACATTGGCTGGAGGATTGCCACGATTATGAAGTGTATGATATCATATTGACCGACACTGCAATACAATGTGGTCCTTAAAACACCTATAGTTACGTAAAATTGCTACTAAGGATCCTCTCGGTTTGAAAAACATAACATTTTAACATGACAGACAATATAATCGGTTTTTTCACACCTTTGAATAGGTAGGTTTGCAAAATTAACATCCCTATTGAGCATTATAGTAATAACAGAATAATATTGTGTAGACGTAATATCTTCTATAGCTGATATGATTGTAAAATCCCTGTTACAAAATGACAAACTGTTCTCAACTTCACCCGATTCATGTAAATTTGGCCTAAATGGACCTAATTGATACAAATGCACACAGCTTCAGGCTGTATTTTGCAAAAAATATACAACCATACACACCCAAGATCTGTTGTGAATGCATACATTTTATTTATTATTGAAGGTTTTAGAGAATTTGCCTTTTTGATAAGCCATCTCTAACAAAGGATCCTCTCGGTTTAGTGAAAAACATGTCAAAATGGTAAAGAGGATCCTCTTGGTTCAGTGAAACAGATGTTAGAATGGTAAAGAGCATCCTCTTGATTAATAAAACCGTTGTTATATAGCTATATGACTCAGCATCAATACAAACTTCATAGGTTTGTTTATATTTTGAAGTTTTAATGTTACATATATGTATTTTGTAGTCACAATTCAGGAATTAAACGGAAAGCGAAATATATATTTAACTGGAAAGGGAAACAATAAAAAGAAACAAATTGAAGGCCAATATGTAAAACGTTTATTATTAACAAATTCTTCCAACATACAAAATTACAAACTAACACTTATGAAAGTTACATTCTTAATAGAGAAAACAAAAATGTAAAACATTTATTCTCAACAAAATCTTTGAATTTAGAAATTAACAGCTGTTTTCTCAATACTAAAACAGGAATGCAAGAAAAAAAAATATTTACAAAATCTTCTAACTTACAAAAATATATTTGAATTACAGATTTTTGTTTAGAAATCACTGGCAATCCAATGCCAAGCACATAGATGTAGGATGAATCACACATCAAATAAGAATTTCTTCTTCTTCAATGCTTTGATTGCAAAGTAAACATCGTTATTGCCCATTAGCCATCATTTTTCTAGCCAGTGGTTTTAGCGATGCTGTGCTCTCTGAGCACAATTGATCTAGATACAACAATTAAGACTAGCTTCTTTGTAGCCCAAAAATTTTATATATTGGCATTAAGGTATCCAAAGTCATACTATAAGAAAATGTCTTACTCTCATTTAAAAAGTGTTCTTGCTACGAAGAGACGTACTCCTTGTTTTTAAATCTTTGGCTAAGAGCATGCAAAGTATCGACATTTGTAATAAATATTTATGAATGAAAATATGAAATATATATAGTATTGTTTAGAAACTATTCCGAAGAAATGTTTGTAGAAACATGGTCACCAATAGCAGCTGTAATCTGAGGTTGAGGCATTATGCCCAGGGTGTTATACTCGATCTTGAAAACACAATCATAAAATATTATAGTTATGGAAATAGGGTACGCTAAATCAGCTTTTGATACCCAGCTATATTTCAATTAAAAATAACTTCTGCTTATATAAGTCCAATCTTATTATTCATTGAAAATAAATTACTTATCAATAAGTATATTAAGTCAATTATAGTACATTGTGTTAAAAGAGCTCTACTTATGTTTTTGTTAAAATACCAAAAGATTTGAGTTAGAGTTAAAATACCAAAGATTATTAGATATCAAATAAAAAGTAAATAATGTAATATACTTGTGTGTATTTAGATCTCGACAATATACTTATTGATATGTAATTTATTTTCATTTCATTAAAAAAGAGACTAAAGACCTCGAAAACAGTTTTAAGAAATGAAATAAAAAAGATATTTTGTTTAAGTTTGATACAACATGGCAGAATAGGACTAGAAAAATAATAATAAAACAATGGGACCATACGTTGCTTACCAAATTCAGTCAATTTTACAGCTTATTAATCATGTTATTGTACAAAGGTCAAAGCTACAGATACTAATTATAATGTTAAAGTAAATATATTCTCAAAATCAATGATTGATTATGGTTAGTCTATATAAACGTTTACACACCTTCCTTTGTTTAACACAGGCCTTAAACCTCTCAGGTGTTTGGTTGATAATTTTGATGCCCAATGGTTTGGACTGAAACATCACAGGTCACGATTACTTTTTTGGTCTAGG
Organism: Streblospio benedicti; assembly: GCA_019095985.1. Taxonomy (NCBI): domain Eukaryota; kingdom Metazoa; phylum Annelida; class Polychaeta; order Spionida; family Spionidae; genus Streblospio; species Streblospio benedicti. The sequence goes on from CM032669.1 coordinate 56,516,129, forward strand.
TACAGTTATATTTAGAGTAGGACTGCAATTCAACTGAGTCAGGAGAGGATCCTCTTTCAGAAACCGAGAGGATCCTCTTATGTAACATACTTTTTAAAAAATTGATTTATTCAAATATATACTATTCAATACTAAATATGAATGTAGATCTACTGCTGTGAATGTTTTCACAATAGGCTGTTGTCAAAAAATCCCTAGGTATAGCCTTAACAATCGATTTATTTCCAATCAAAGTGGCTAGAATTTCATTTTCAACTAAATCAGATGAACAAAGTTGACTTTGTAACTGATATCACTCATTAATCTAAAGATCTTTTAAGTTTTAAATTGGTGATTATGATTCTCTGCATGATAGTGCACTCAATAGAAATATTCAATATTATATTCTATGGCAACAGATCTTATAAAAAAGAAAAATTACCTTTGCTGCTTTCTTCATTTTAACTTCCATTGTGGAAAAAAACCTAGAGGATCCTCTTCAAAACCTAGGGGGTCCTTGTATTGAACCGAGAGGATCCTTTTGAACCGAGATGGTCCCAAATGGTTCACCACCTTGATGTAGCAGAACTACGAGTGCATTGTGTTTGTTCTACATGAGGGCTTCATGGACTAAATATTAAAAAGCAAATTTTCCATTTCAAACATCATTAACATCACATTGAGCTCTTTGATCATTAACTCTTCTTACATATAATTATAAATCCATACTTTATACTCATCATTTCCTTAAGGCACTCAAATTACTCATCAAATTATGCTAAACGGAAGCAGAATTAAGAAATAGTAGATTGAAGAGTTTATATATTCATCACACACTGGTCATATAATGGAGGTCCGTGATCCATTACTATGACCGTGAGAAATCACGGGTATACCGATGATTCCCAATGGACAACAAAGACCTCGTCAATTTTTCTCCTACACCCAGGCGTAAGTGGCATATTTTGGGTCACAAGGTGTTTTTATGAATTCATGTTTGTATTATCTCCAGATTACATTTTAACCTGGGTGTCACTCTAGCAAGTTTGGGTAGATTCTTCATAGTCCCTAAAACATATGAATTTTAAAAGTAAGCATGCTATTGTTACGATTGGGGCGTTTAAACATATATAATCTGGGTCTACAGATATGCTCATTCATTTAGAAATCCTGGGTTAGAAACACGCCTGGGAAACACGATATATTGAATGTGTACAGCTGTTGCGTAGTGGGTAATTCTTGCTAACTTTTTGCATTAGTCATCTTTGCCTTAGCATGGAACATGGGGTCAAACGAATAGTGGAACATGGAACATAGGGGTAAAAATAGTGGAACATGAAACATAGAAAGTCATAGTGGAACATGGAACATGACAATTCCCTCAATTTTTTCACACTTTTGTCGCGATTTTAAGGTGTTCAAGCCAGTGGGTAAGACGTTGTAATTTGCAGAAATCTTCTTGATCCATACGGTCAATTGACCTGCTCGAGAGGTACTGGAAAACAGCTATTTTTTCAATAGCGCTCATCAGTGGCTGATGCCCAAAAGAATCCTTTGCTGCTACATTAGACCCATTATCCACAAGAAAAGTGACAAGATCTCGATTTCCTATTTTGGCTGCCAAATGGAGTGGCGTTTGTTGGTTCTCATCGACTGCGTTGATTTCAAGCTCATACTCAATCAAGCTGCTGATGACAATCATACATTCTGACAGCCTTTTTTCTCCCCACACGAACAAACTCTCTACTGCTTTATGGATGAGACCTCTGTGCATTTTGTCCATGCAATTAATGTCTGCGTTTTTGTCATGGAGAAATTTCATCACGTCTAAATCAAAGCATGAAACACAGAGGGCAATAGGTGTTTCACCATAGTTATTTCTATGGTTGATGTTTGAGCCGGATTATATGAGCTTGCCGATTGCAGCCGTTCTATTGCTTGACACTGCAATGTGCAACGGGATGTTTCCCAGGTTGTTCTCAACATTTACACAGCATTTAGCTTTGAGCAGCATATCTAGAATCAGATTGTTGTGGCAACTAGCAGCCAAATGCAATGCAGAGCATCCCGTTACGTCTTGTTTGTTCAATCGCACACTATAATCTAATAATAGTTTACATGACTCAATACTGCCATGTTTTACAGCCTTGTGGAGAGCAGTGAGACCTTCTTTATCCGGAATGTTGAGCTCAGCAGAACTACTCAACAACAAGTTCACAATCTCAAAATTGTTATGTTCACATGCTGCTGCTAATGACGTCACTTTTTTATCGTCTGGTAGATTCACACCTGCTTGTTTTTCAATAAGAAAACTTGCTGAATCAAACCTGCTATACGCAGAAGCTAAGTAAAGTGGCGTTTGTCCGGTGTATTAGTGCCTATGTTGATTTTGCAGCTGTATTGTTGACAGCGGAAAGACACAGCTACATAAATACCATGTCGTGCAACTAATGCAAGTGGTGTCCTGCCTTCATAGTCTCGTTGATTAATCGTGGCACCTTCTTTTAGAAGCACATTCGCTATATTCCTTATATCTTTGCTATCATAACCCGTATAGCAATAGCCACCTTCACAGAGGCAAAACAGATGTAATGGAGTCTGGCCATTGTCATCTATGGCATTCACAATTGCTCCTTTATCAATTAGTTGTCCTATCACAAGAAGAGAAAATGATTCCAAAATTTCTCCACCAGGCTGCAGTTTATCTGCTTTACTTTCCCGCTGCTGATCATTGTTACCCTCCTTGAAAATGTTGGAGATGTGCTCGTTTTTACCATGGCATATGATGTGTAACGGGGTGCGGCCCATGTAACCTTTCACATTCACATCCAAACCCTGTGTTTTTAGCAATGAGGTTATATAAGTGGCGACATTTTGATTTTGATTTTCAGTGTGATAATGACATAGGACTAACGTGAAGGGCAGTTAGTCCTGGTCTTAATTCAACATTCACATCTGTTATATTATTTATGACAAAATGAACTTTGTCTTCTTCATGTAGATTCACATACAGGTCAGCTATTGTACAGTGTCTGCCTTGGACTATCAAGCTGGTGATATTTTTATGATTCTCATACGCTTTGTTCATTAAATTCTTCCAGTTCACATTCTCCTTGCTATCTCTATCCTCAGCAATACAATCTAACACAAATTGCTCATCACCAATAATGCATGCTTTATATAATTGAGTGTGTAATACAGCTCTGCCAGTTGCATTAATGTAGGTCACTATGTCCATATGATTTTTATCACACAATATCTCTATTAGGTCTTCCCAGTTTATGCCTTCCTCCCTATCTCTGCCACTTGCTACACACTGTGATACAATCTCCAGGTCTCCAACACGACATGCAGCATCACATGTCCACTGCTTCTAATACACCGCACTATGTCCTTATGTTTGTTGTCATATGCTATATCCACCAGTCTCTCCCACTTCACATTCTGTCCTCTATCTCTGTCCTCAGCAATACACTGTGATACAAACTCCAGGTCTCCCAGCAGACAGGAATAATACAGCTGTGTATTTAATAACAATCGTCCACTGTCCCTAATATAGCGCACTATGTCCATATGTTTGTTGTCATATGCTGCCCGCATTAGCCACTTCCAACTAACATTCTGTCCGCTATCTCTGTCCTCAGCAATACACTGTGACACAAACTCCAGATCTCCAAGCTCACATGACCAAGTCAAGTGTTGTGATATATTGATAGATACTCGTCCACTGTCCCTAATATAGCGCACTATGTCCATATGTTTGTTCTCATATGCTTTCCGCATCAGTATCTCCCATCCCACGTCCTGTCCCCCATCTCTGTCCTCAACAATACACCGTGACACAAACTCCAGGTCTCCCCCACAGCAAGCGTTGGACAGTTGGCACCATAAGTCACCTCCATGTTGCCAGCCAGTCCCTATCATTTCCTCTCAATCCTGTAATGACAGTTGGGACACAAGCTCAGTCAAAAGTTTAAGGCAATATTGAAAAATATGGATTTCTATGCTTAAGTTGATTATGAAAGACAGAAAGATGGTGGTATTCAAATAATGTGTATTGTGGATAGTACCTGTTATAGCAATCTTAGACATAGAATGACCAAATATTAAAAACTCCCAACATAGATATTTCTTTGCAAACTGCACATTGAGAGAATTACATTTTACACAGAAATACAGAACTGTATTGTTCTGGACATACATTACTAGTGATACAAAAAGCCCCACTAGGTCCTACGCTGTGAAGTGATAAATTCTCTTAATCTGTCTATTTGTCACAAAATGCTGTTGTGATGAATGTTGAGAGTTCTATAAACACATTTAACACAGGCAGATCCAGGGGACGGGGGGGGGGGCGCAGGGGGCGCATGCCTCCCCTTTTCCCACCAAAATACTTCATTTTTATAGGGTTTTTCATGAAATCCCGTAAGTGCGCCCCCTCTTTTCCTTAGGTGCGCCCCCTTTCCCCGAAAACCTGGATCTGCTTATGTTTAAGCTATGGAATATCACACACATGCACGCACGCACGCACGCACACAAACCAGTTGGTGTACTTGGATTATAGTTAAGTTATAAATCTGGCAATTTTGGATAAATGTATGAGGCTGGTCGAAGAACCATGATGTTGGAAGTTCAACACCTCCAGGCCTTGGTTATTCTATAATGGAAGCGCTCGTAATCACCTTTCTGTCCACACTTAACATGCCAGCATTATAATCTCAGATTGGCAGTGATGGTCGAGTGCATAGATTCATAACCAGGAGGCCGGTAGATCGAGTCCTCCTAGGCCGTGAGCTCAAGACATTTGGAGTGACTGACTCTGAATCCGTCTTTATTGAGATGCAATCATCCCTCATGATCTTCAAAATTCCCACAATCACACCTCGGCCTCCACAAAATCTAAACTCTCAAAACTTAAACCCTGTCATGTCTTGACGATTGGGAGACGATATAAGGAAATTTTGATTGATAACCATGGGAAATCCCCAATCGTCCTATGTGGAGACGTGGAGTCTGCCAGTGAAATCATTTTGAAGGATTGAGACAGAGAAAAGTGGTCCTGTTATAGAGGAGGTCTTCATCATAGGTTCTACTGTACTCCGTTGACTTCAATGGATCCAACTGTCTCTTCCTGGAGCCAAGCATCCATGTAACCGTGCAGCGAAGTGTGAAGTTCTGGTGCTGTTGAAAACCGATCTGGTGAAGGGAAAACCCACTGACCACGGTCCATCGAGCGCTCACGGTCGCGGTGTCGGCAGGTCGTGTTACAGATGAGCGGCTCAGCTCAAGGCCTCGTACTATTGTGGGGACGCTTTACTAAAATACAGTAGAACCTCTCTATTAGGACCACCTTTGGGACCAGTGTCAGGTGGTCTCAGTGGTTCATTTTGGTAGCTTTATGAAGGTTTGAGGCAGTGAAAAGTGGTCGTATTATAGAGGTGGTCTCAATAGAGAGGTTTTACTGTATCTTACTATTGTGGTTTTGTCAAGATGCTTTATTGTGTTCCCAGCCAGCTTCCCGATTGGCTTCTTTATCTGCTCGTCCTGTATAAAGAACCCTGATTAACGCTGTCATTGTCAGTGATAAAGATTTGCGTCTGAATCAACTTCAGTTTTTGCCAGTCCGTTTCCCCCACAAATTGAAGGAGGCTACATGTTCTTATTAACTTTGTGATTTTGTAGACATCAATAAATGATGACAAAACGTGCCTAACCCATTTTCTTATTTTGCCTGATTTATATGAAAAAGATGCTCAGTTTACAGGAATGCTCATTTCCATTGAGCCATTCTGCACATTGACAGATGTTGACAATTTCAGGCAATTTGTCAGTAACAAAACTTCAGCCCTACTTAAAATTCTGACAGTGCCGAAAACCAGTTAAAATGGAACTCACTACAAGAATAAAAACAAACCCATAAATCATTCGACATCAAAATCGGGCCATTTGTCAGTCAAAAGATTAACGCTTGTTACAATTCAGACCGTGCAGAAAAAACAACAATAATAAAACCGAAGCCATAAATCATTTTAAACAGGTGACATTGTGCTGAAAATTGCCATTTCATTGTGATCGTCTAAGTCATTAAAAGTAATCTGTCTTCGGCAATTAGGGGGTAGGCATTTATCATGGGCCGTGGAGGGTATGAAAAAAGCTAGGAAGTGTGCCTGGAAAATGCAACTGGATTTTTTCCCCCAGCCAGAGGGCTTGGCTGCTGGTGTTATCTCGTAGTGTGTGATGGCAAATATGATAGAAATGTAAGGTGAAGGGGGCTGAAGGAAGTTAGGTAAGTGGGGGGGGGGTGGTGAAAATCAGAGCATAATGCATTTTTCAGATCCCCCCTGGTAGACCCGTAATGTGTTTTGTGGCCGTCGCTCGGTTTGTTTGATATGCATACAATGTGATGTGTTAGTTTTATAGTCTACAGTCGCGCCATCCATTATTACGGCAAAATGATCAAGATATAAGCAACCTATTACGAAAAAGCACCGTGCATACCATCTGTTGAGTACTTCAGTTTGAATCCCGAGTACCGCTCTGAAGTATCCGTATCCATGACGACCAGGACTTCATTGCTTGATGATGTCACCATGGTACTGAAAAAAAACCAATGCTGTTAAGCACACATCAAAGAATCTTTGATGATGTACTTTACATATACATAACTGAAAGACGCATATACACGTTCATTGCGGCCTGTTATATTGTAAAGTCTTATTGCAGATTGAATGAGGTTAGATAGAAATGTTTCTGTTCTTGGCATTGCATTAAAGAAGTTTTCTGGTTGTCTACAAATTTTGCGCACCTTTCCAATTTGATGTGGAAGTAAATTTTGCAAATATCTTGGAGTTTCGCAATTAATAATTTTAATAAAGTACTTTAACTTGACATGCTGTCTTCTTTGTTCACGTGACAACCAATTGCATTCGTTATGGAGTAATTCATGGCTTGTGCCTTTGGGAGCACCAGTGACTCTGTTAGGCATTGAATGTTGTATTCTAGTTTCTAGTTTGTCAGAATCAAATTTGTTGCAGTTGTCCCAAATGTGACATCCACATTCTAACTCTGGCCTAATAAATGAAAATAAGTAGTTTCTCACGTTTTTCTATCCAGATCATATTTTTTAACATAATCTATTCAACATTGTATCTACATTATATTGTTATATGCTTTTGAAAGGAGCAGAATAAGAATTATGAGCATTGCTGAAAACTACCAGGTACACATCTCGGGTTAATTCTAATTTCTGTACACACTGCACACTATTAATATGTGTACACAGTTTGCAAGTTCATTCATAAATTACTGGTGAGACAGATCCATAAATGTCAGACAGATCCATAAATGCAGGGAACCTTTGAAGTCTTAGAACATTCCAGTGACGTGTGAAAAGAACATTGATGACGCGATAAGTTCAATGAAATAAAAAACACCCCCAGTAGAATCGGTCCTACATGTATTCAGTTCACCTAAGCGTACTTATATGCTGTACATAATCAAATGAATTTCAAATGGAACTTCATAGATATATTGATGTAGGCTAAAATATCAAGAGGATCATGCGACACTGGCATGTGCTCTTTCTGGGCTTAATCCATACATTTCTGAGAAATGTAGAACATCTCTAATAATAAGCAGCTTACTGTGAAGTTTAACGGCCTAAGATGCACTCATCATCATTGTAGTTAATTGCGTGAGATAGTTATAAGTAATACTTATCGGCGTATAAGTAATATATTGATTGGGCATAAGAATCTCTCTTCATGTTTTCATCTTTGTTCCTGTCAGATGTGTCTATTTTCATTCGCATAGGAATCTCATTGTGACATATGGTGTGGTGTGGTGTGGGTGCCTCCACCAAAATTCATTTCCTTGTGTGTTTTTGTCCACCTTGGCGAGCCTTTGCGCTTAGGAAACCAATGAAAACCTGGATCTGCCAGTGGTATGTGTGACCTTTTCCATTGAATTGAGACGAACATGACTTACATCTACGTTTAAGCTCGTTCAAATGAAATCAAGATACAATATATTGATACATAAATGCGAAATCGTTCAAATTTCAAACTGAATTTTCATATAAATATCACATGAACATTCGAAATGAAATCAAAATTATTAGAATTTGTTACACTGAATGTTGCTAAATAACTTAAAACTCCATCGCCCTTGAAATTTGGTCTTACTTGACAAAGGAGCTGTTTCCATTGCACAGTGGTCCCAACAGAATGGAATCATTTGCCGATGGACCGTTGTACATCAGTAATCTGTCAAAGGCGCAATCTTTCCCACCTTCGACGTCAAACGCTTCCAACCTGAAAGATATATTTGACATTGAACTCACGTAACACAGAAAGTAGGTAGTTCTATTGCGTCGTATAGCTAAGACATTCCATTGCTGATGATTTGGGTGGGATGATCTATATGTTGTTTGTGCAAGTATAAACCATTCATAACGACCTCAAATCTACCGAGGGACAGTCGATTAAGAGCATCATGACGCTATGAAAGTATAGAAACATTATATGAATTATATAAACAATTAACGATTAACAACACAATTATCAAAACTAAATGATATAGAATACCAGGTAAGTGATCAAAACGTTAAGAATGTGTTAGATACCATATTTCAATAAGAAACTTGCAAGATAAACCAACTGAATATGGACTACGTTCCCCCGATCAAAAGGCTCATTAGTTATGGCGTAATGTCCTTTGGTTTAATTATAGGTGCTTTTAATTTGATACCATTGTCATAGCACCTTTGTTATGGATATGATTGCTCCTATTTTGCCTGATTGGACATCAGGTAACAGTTAAGTGCAATGATAACCAATCACGTTATGGCATAATGTAAAAAATGAATATTAACGATATCAATTTCTGAGGCAAAAAGTCTTGAAACGATATTTACCATTCATAGATATTCTTTTACATTATGGAAGTTGTTTCATTTATCATAATTGTATTGTAATAGCTATAGCACCTAGACTATAATGTGATCATATATAGGTGGTCATTCGAGATCTACATGTACGTAAATGACCGTCACAATAGTCGGGTTGCTGAGTTTTTATAAGATGCTAACGTCTGCTTGTAAACTCACACCCTGAATGCTATTGTTCTCTGGCTGGCTGAGAATCTAGGTCATCGGTCGAATATTTTTCCATATGGACCTGGCAATATCTGCCCTCTAAAAGTGGGTCAAACTTCTTTTCAAACTTTCGGCGCATATTCAATTAAGTTAGTCAGCATGTAATCCAATTGACAATTGGCATGCATACATGGTGACCTCCAAACCATGACATATTTCTTCAAAGTTTCGGCGCATATAGTTAGTCAGCATATAATCCAATTGACAATTGGCATGCATGCATACATGGTGACCTCCAAACCATTACATATTTCTTCAATTCACTTCGTAGCGTTACCACAGCTAGCAGAA
>CM032669.1:56525652-56537967 GCA_019095985.1 Streblospio benedicti
ATGGTGCGTCATCTTTCTTGCTCTCACTTAAAGACTTTTTACTACTCATTTCTGCATTTGGACTTCTTATGCCATCTGTAGTACTATCCGCCATTTTGTAGATAGTCTAGAGTATGGTATGATAGGATTTTTCAGCAGTATTTGGACGTGATAGATCTAGATCTATAGAGTGCAGTACTGATACTAGTGTGACCGGCCCTTGACATACTATAGTACTATCTAACGTAAACATCATTAGACTCAAGATATCGATTGATAAGAAATAATATAATGTACAGTTGAAGCACTAGTTGAAGCACTAATACTTCACTAATACTGTCTGCAAAACAATATGAAGAATTGGAGAAATTTCAACACTACACCCTCCGCTCTCTCCTTGGTATACCAGATAGAACAGCTGTACCAGCTATATATATCATAACTGGAGTGCTACCAATCACAGCTACACTAGACCAATTGCAGCTCACTTTTCTCAATAGCCTCATTATATACGCTATATCCACCAGTCTCTCCCACTTCACATTCTGTCTTCTATCTATGTCCTCAGCAATACAATGTGTCACAAACTCCACGTCTCCAAGCAGACACGACCAATACAGCTGTGTATCTACTGACCTTTGGCACACTGTCCCCACTATACCGCACTATTTCCATATGTTTCATGTGATATGCTGTCTTTATCAGCCACTTCCAATTCACATTCTGTCCCCTATCTCTGTCCTCAGCAATACACTGTGACACAAACTCCTTGTCTCCCAGCAGACAGGCATAATACAGCTGTGTATTTAATAACAATCGTCCACTGCCCCTAATATAGCGCACTATGTCCATATGTTTGTTGTCATATGCTACCCGCACTTCCAACTAACATTCTGTCCGCTGTCTCTGTCCCCAGCAATACACTGTGACACAAACTGCAGGTCTCCAAGCTCACATGACCAAGTCAAGTGATATATTGATAGATACACGTCCACTGTCCCTGATATAGCGCACTGTGTCCATATGTTTGTTCTCATATGCGTTCCGTATCAGTATCTCCCATTCCACGTCCTGTCCTCCATCTCTGTCCTCAGCAATACACAGTGATACATACTCCAGGTCTCCACCACAGCAAGCGTTGGACAGTTGGCACCATAAGCCACGCTCCATGTTGCCAGCCAGTCCCTATCATTTCCGCTCAATCCTGTAATCACAGTTGGGACACAAGCTCAGTCAAAAGTTTAAGGCAATATTGAAAAATATGGATTTCTATGCTTAAGTTGATTATGAAAGATGGAATGATGGTGGTATTCAATATGTATTGTGGATAGTACCTGTCACAGCAACGTTAGACATAGAATGACCAAATATTACAACTCCCAACATAGATATTTCTTTGCAAACTGCACATTGAGAGAATTACATTTTACACAGAAATACAGAACTGTATTGTTCTGGACATACATTACTAGTGATACAAAAAGCCCCACTAGGTCCTACGCTGTGACGTGATAAATTCTCTTAATCTGTCTATTTGTCACAAAATGCTGTTGTGATGAATGTTGAGAGTTCTATAAACACATTTAACACAGGTAGATCCAGGGGACCGGGGGCGGGGCGCAGGGGCGCACGCCTCCCCTTTTCCCACCAAAATACTTCATTTTCATAGGGTTTTTCATGAAATCCCGTAAGTGCGCGCTCTCTTTTCCTTAAGTGCGCCCTTTTTCCGAAAACCTGGATCTGCTTATGTTTAAGCTATGGAATATCACACACATGCACGCACGCACACACACAAACCAGTTGGTGTACTTGGATTATATAGTTAAGTTATAAATCTGGCAATTTTGGATAAATGTATGAGGCTGGTCGAAGAACCATGATGTTGGGAGTTCAACACCTCCAGGCCTTGGTTATTCTATAATGGAAGCGCTCGTAATCAACCTTCTGTCCACACTTGACATGCCAGCATTATAATCTCAGATTGGCAGTGATGGTCGAGTGCATAGAGAGATGGATTCATAACCAGGAGGTCGGTAGATCGAGTCCTCCTAGGCCGTGAGCTCAAGAAATTTGGAGTGATTGACTCTGAATCTGTCTTTATTGAGATGCAATCGTCCCTTATGATCTTCAAAATTCCCACAATCACACCTCGGCCTCCATCAGGTGCGCCTATAAATCCTACACAAAACTTAAACTCAAAACTTAAACCCTGTCATGTCTTGACGATTGGGAGACGATATAAGGGAATTTTGATTGATAACCATGAGAAATCCCCAATCGTCCCATGTGGGACAATTACATTTAATGTTTGAAGATGCATGAAACACTAAAAATCACGGCCGATTGACAGTCTATAGTTGCATTAGTTGCACTTTGCCATGTGTATGCTTGATCGCAGCCTGAGTAGAGAGCCTGAGTATGGACCCATGGAATGGGGTTGGGGTTGGGGGCACTAGCATCTGTTTACGGTAGGTATACTCCACGGTGAGTTCAAAATGGGGGAGTGGGGGTGGGGGTGGGGGTGGGGTCTTAATTCTGTGTCCAATTGGGGGGGGGGGGGGCTGAATATTGATGTTTAAAACAATGCAATCTATTTGAAGCTTGAAGGCAACAACAAAATATCATCCTGCTTCAGTTTTCTTTTCAGCAAAAATGTGGGGCTCTGCTTTGAGATTTCGAGAAATAAGGGGTTCTTTGGTGTTTGGCTGCCAAGAAAAAGGGGATCTTAGAAATTTTGACATGTCAAAATCGGGGGTCTTTCTGCTGAGCATATATAACCAGCCCGACTGTCCCCCGCCAGGAGTGGCGATGAGAACGGGCGAGTGGTCGATTTTTCGTGGGATTTCACAATCGACCACAATCGGCGGTTTTATTATAGCGGTGTATTGCTTATTGTATATATGGCAGTTGCGATTGGCGATGTCAAGTTCATATGGATTCTTTTAGAATCATTTAGTATTTGAGCTCGCTTGTGGCTCACAAGTGATATAAATTCAAAGTTACAGCAAATCCTTAAAACCCGCTTTACAATTGAGCGATAATGAGCGAACCCTTGCAACGCATCTGCACATGTTATGTCATGTTGTCAACTTGGGCGTATTGTGGCGGCATTGAACGTAGTAAAAATGCATGGTACGACAAGTTGCTGAGGCAAACGAAGTGTTACTTATATGTGCGAATGTTCTGCGATCCGTAGACGCAGCATAACTATTTGAAGCAAACTTTAACCAAACTGAATGTTCGTTCCTGACGAATTTGCCAGTTCGCCAGTGCACGTAGAACTACGTAGGTGGAATTCGCTATAGTGTTAAGCGAGGGGCACATTCCACCTTGCGGCGTGGTCTTGAGGTCTGCGGCGTCTACGGCATTTCCCGCACGCATTGAAAAACATACTGTTGTGGGCACATCAGCACGGGCTCCGTGCGTTGTCAGTGCGTTGGCACAGGGGGTGGTTTTTATTGAGGTGGCCGTGCGATCAACATCCATCAAACGTGCGATGTACTCGCATACAACTTACGTTCTACGCACTGTGTGATTACTAAAGTACGGGATCCGCACGTTCATGGTACAGGGAACGCACGGCCCCAGTACAGTGTCTGTGCCGACAACGTGCGGTTGAATCCTCTGCGTTTCACGTAAGGTCTCCGCACTGCCTCCTTACGGTTAGGCCATGACGCAGGGTGGTCGTAGAAGAAGTTCGGCAAGCCAAACTTCTTCTGCGGTCACCGTACGGCCTTGAAAAAACGTACGTTCGCCGCACTGTACACTCACGGATCGTTACGATTTCTTTGCGTTTTTGGTCGTAGACTGGCTGTAGACCCTCCTTGCGGTGGAATGTGCCCCTCGCTTTAAGCGGATTTTAGAGAACGCACCTTTCACAGTAGTGGTCACAGGGGAATTAGCTTAAGCTTAAAATGAAATCGTACAGGTATTTTATAGTAAAAAAAATCCAAATTGTACAATAAACATGATATGAGCTGAAAAAATCTTAATCTGAATAGTGTATGATCATATACATATTATAAAAATGATATTTTATCAACAATTTAGTACTGATAAGACGGAAATTAAACACTGGTGTAATGTGAAAGTTATTGCAATACGTTGCGAATGTCGTAGCCCCCGGGTCGCTAGTGCTAAAATATAATAAATGACTGTGACTTTAAAATACCACACTTCGACTGTTTTCTTAACATGTTTTTCAGTCTTGCCCCATTTAAGTTTGGTTATGAAAGATACCCATGTCTTGCGGGGAAACTGCCGATTCCCCCCTTTTCCAATGTATCATATCACTTACCTAGGCTGCTTCTGTCAACATCCGCCATTTTGAGAAGGGTTAGTATAGTTTCCGTACTCAGTTATGCAAGTGTGATATATGGAGTGAAACTCTCTTTTAATCTGAAAGGACACCTGTCTTATGTGGACAGTGCTCACTTTGCCCGAAGGTGTCCTTATGCCAGATTCCATTGAACGAAGTAGTTTACATGTTTATTGTAGTGTGACTTTATATTTACATATAAAGGGTCTATAAGCCCCAGTCTCACAGTCACAACGTATCAAGTGGCTCTAACGGGACTGGAACTCGGTACTGAGGTAGCCATTAGGGGCCACTCTAATTTAGCTGGTGGTATGGTCATGACATACGGTTGTCAACCTACTCTGGATAATAGGTTCCTCAATCATTGATACTCTGAGGACTACCCTGTGGGCCACCCCATGACGCGTGTGATTACTGGTCACAGACCACCACCAGGAGGCCTTCCGTGAAGCCAGGGGTTGTGCACCACCCTTACAGGAAGGGAGCTATTCCAAAGTGCGTAGTGTATGTGTGGTTATGTAGATCTATACACAACAAGAAGCAGGCCCCTAGGTCGATCACACCGCTCCAGTGCCAGCACAGCATTTTAATTTTGGCAAAAGAAATATGGGGTGAATTGGTAAAAAAAATATTAAAAAAATGATGTCTCTGTTGAGACGAAAAGCTTTTTGTAAAATAAAAATAAAATTATATAAAAAAGTAGAAGTTGATATTGTGATTAAGGAAAAAAAGAAAAAGAAACAGTGGTAAGGAAAGACAATTAAACATAAAATCCTGGTAAAGTGATAACAAGGTTTTATACGTAACACTCATAAGTACGCCAAAAGTATAGGCCAAAGTAGAAACAAAACATTTTGAGATGCTTTTCTTTCCTCAAGCAAGACGTATTCAACGAGATAGTGAAGATTAGTGACAGTAGGTAGACTCATAATTATATTATATATATTTAAATATTATATAAACTCGTTCTCACCCATACAGTGCAACATCCGATGAAGCCATGTAGTTACCATGGCGAAACGTCATGTTTCATCAAAGAATATACATTAGAGAATGGTATATATAATATTATTAAGACATATTCAGTTTGCAAAGCAGTAGCTCCAATAGTCGTCATGTTATGAGCCTGTTTATTTGCGGACGGACAGACCTACACTCGCACGGATAGCGCTGTGTTTCCACCCACGTCGCTCTCAAGTCCAAGGGCGCATTAACCGACAACGGCGGGATTAGGAGGAGTATGCGGCACCACGCTAACCACTCCGCCACCACCTAGATCTAGTCAGCCGTCTATTCCCATACTATTTTATTAGACATTTTTTTTAAAAAATAAAGGATTTAAACAGTTGTACACTTTTGCGCTTTTGGTGTTCAACCAATCGGTGGTTTGGAAAAGTACCAGCACATTCATGAGGTGTGTCTATATTGATCCTTAATATAATTCAAATAGACACACTTAAAATGAAGCTCCTCCCACCCCAGGCATGTTGTTAAACAGTGGCATGTTGTGTGTTAAGTATGGTTGTAAACATATGATATGCCATATTCCTGAGTGATGAATTGACATTCATGGTAGTGTGATGCAGTGTGCAATGACAATTCCACCTTTTTTATTAAACAAAATTTTACAAAATTACTGAATACATATTTTATAGGTATCTTTTTCTACATTGGTATATCAATTCTGCAATACATTATGAGCTCACACGAGTTGTAGTCATTGATTTTATTTATTTATTTATTTATGTATTCTTTATCTATTTATTATAGTGACATAGTATATGAAAAATATAAAACTTTTAATCATTCATCTAAAACTATACCCAGCCCTTCAGGCGTATTTGTCACTAACAGAGAAAGCCAAAAAAAAACATAATAGATACCACTTATATTAAATTAGATTACAAGCAGTGTAATGAAATCTTCTAAACTATTTACATAGATCTAGTAATCAAACATAAGATACAGGTTGAAATATAGGTTATAACAAACCTATAAGTCATTACAAAATTCTCCACTGGTTGAAGTTCTTGGGGTCATAGTTGATGAATCCGCCCCTGATGAGGAACAACTCTATTGGCCCAGGAAGCGCTACACACAGGACCTCAGCAAGTGACGGGTTTGCCGCGTACAACTCGTATAGTATGTTCGGCCCGCTGAAGTGAAAGGTGTGGAACAGGTTTACTCTGCTGAGGTGGGAGACGAGGTCTTGCATTACGCTCCTCACCCGTGCCGAGAGGTGAGGCAGAGCTGTCAGGGTACTGTTCAGAGTGAACGCCAGCGGCAAGGGGAACACGTATGGTTTTATCGCCGGGTTGTTCCATGGAGCGTAAAGATTACTGAACATCGATTGCATAAGCTGTTGGAACCATTTCACAGTCTTCACTGCATCAGCCCACTTGTGCGTAATGTCCCAGGCAACAGAGGAGTCCTGCAGACTCAAGTCACACGCCAGTTGGTGCAGTTTGACCAGAATGTCCATGCCGCTGGCCAAGCCTTCACGGGGACACTCCCGTGTGACTCCCTCCCAACACTGACGTAGCTCGTCAATGGGTTTACAGAATCCTGGCATGAATAGATGAAGATCCGTGTACGGAGACGTGCGTGTGTGGAACATCACCAGACAGGCCCCGCCTCTGACAGCCACGTTGCTGGCATGGCACGGGTCCAAGGATGAATTCACCTGCAGATTGAGCCACGCTTCCAGCTCACAAATGTCGAGCATCTTTTCGACAGGGTCTTCGGGACCCGAACTACACGTGCTGTTGTGCCAACTGTACACGCCATCTAGATGTTTGTGTTCATACCGCGCTTGTTTGTCGTTCAAATCCATGAAGAGATCGCCAAATATGCAGTATTTGCTCACAATCCGAGCAGTGTACTGAATATACTGCTGCTTTGCGCAGTACACACTGCTGAGCGCCTGGTAGACCACATCAGACGGGTCGCTGTAGTTGTGCTTTGGCAGCCACTGGTTCAGACCAGGCTCATTCACAGCACGCCTAATAACATCAGCAAACTGAGCTCGATTCCATCGCATCCTCACCTGGACTGAGAAATCCTCGGGCAGCAGGATAAACGTCGGGTCGGTGTATGGACAGTGGTAGTATTGATAGAACAGTCTGTCCACGTGCCACTCTTTTACGTGGGGTTTGTAGGTGCACCAGAAGTTGGCGAGGAACTCGTAGACAAAGGGGCCCCCTGGTATTACCAAATCCTCCACTCTTGGATATGCCGACTCGACCTTTTGTTTACACACATGCAGCTTCTCACGAGCCATGCAGACCGCATGATAAACTAGGAAAAATTCATCGGTAAAATCCCTATAGCATTGATTGTAAGCTTCCGCAAAGGCCAGTAAGTTAGATCCTTTGCTGGGAGGTTTCCCATTGCTGAGGTGACCAGTCACGCCGATGGTGACAGGTTTTGATTGCAGAGTGTCCATCAAGGTCACTAGAGTCACTAACGCCGTTAGCTCTCGCATCGTTATTCTTAATCACAATGCAATGAGTTCTTGTAATATCCCTAAGCTGTTATATATGTACCGTTCAATTGAATGTTACATAATTTTGTTCACATCCCATCCAAACTATTGCGATTAACGTATCCAACCTGTTACACCTTTTACATTACAAGTCACGGGATCCTGAAAGAAATGTCCGTCGAAACGTAAAATTTTAATCTCAATCCTTACCAAGACTAAATTATATATACGTAATATAAATAGATTAAACGTAAATGCTTATACAAGTGATCACTTCTCGGTTATGGAAATCCAACCAGTCAAATCGGTATAGATCACATTGATCTTACTATAAAGTGGCTCGTTGAATAGTAATAACAAGGAAGTAGTCCTTTTTCATTTTTGAAATAAAATATGTTTAAACCAACAAGGAAGTAGGGCGCACCTGCATTTATGTGAGAGTCTGGGAATTTTCATACCGTATATGAGGAAGTTCACGCTTGTAGGAGTTTATTTACAAAAGTACATGATACATATGACTGTAGCCTATAACAAAGCCTTTAAATGATTTGATATGAAGGCCTATTCTAAAAGCTTCTCCATGACGCAAATCTTGCTGAATATATTGCAAAATTGACGTCATCAACTAAAAGCACATGACCTCTATTTTTATAACAGCAATCTATTTTCAGAGCATCTGTAAGCTGCTGTATTTGGGTGGTATTTTCTCGTTTAAGCAACCACTGAAATAATTTAATAATTATAAATAGTGCATGAGTGATCACAAAAGTGGCAGTCTATGAAATTGATAGTAGATCATTTCTTATTTAATTTGAATGTGATACCACCAAGTAGATCTAAGTGATATTTGAATAGAAAGGGCCATGTTTAAAAACGTTATACTATCGATCACTAAGCACGCACATCCCAAAAATCTTGAAAGTGTGACACAAGAACATTGACTTTGTGTAGCATTTCATGTTCCACACAGGAAGGAATTTGAAGAATTTCTCAACACTTTTACATCGAAAATTGCTGAAGTTTGTCGTGAGCCTTACTCAAACGAGACGCAGACTGCAACTGTAGCATGGGCTTAAATCACTGTCCACACCGCTAAGACTATGCCCGACACGACGAGACGCGACGTCGCGTTGGTGTGGATTCGCTAGCGACTACGATTTTATAAAATCCCGTCGCGTCGGAGGCCGTGGTGACAGTTGAACATGTTCAGTCGTAGTCGGGCATCGTCGGGCCTCGTCGCAAAACGGTCGCATATAGTTGGCACTAGTCGCATTGGTGTGGACACTCCTACGACGCGACGGATCGTTTTTTATATTAAAGGTGAATGTTATGTGCTTACGTAGGCCTACAGTATTCAAGTACGTTTTGCGTGTGTTGGTACTGCATGTTCAGGGTACTATACAATACCTTATAGAAGTAAATTTGATGTCTAACACACAGAACATATTATATAGATATAACAGTTTATTGATATATTCACAAAGATATATGTAGATATGGTAGACGTGTTTTGGGATGAAGATCAGAAAGACGTGTTGGTTACGATGTGTGTGAGTGGGGAGGGGGGGGGGGAGCATGTGTGTCTCTTTGACCGAGATGTGTGAGGCTATCGGCACCAGTGGTAAGTTGGAAAAAAAATTAAGCGATAATTGACTCACAATTACTCAGTATGTGTAAAAACCTTTGTACGGTCTTATTTTCAAGCTTATAGTTTAGAATCAGACATACTAATTACATACTAAGTACTATTAATAAAAACACCCATGTAAGCATATTATCATGTTGACATTGCAGTAGGGAACCTGGTGTATTTGACAGTTAATATTTATCTAATCTATGTATCTTTCTATTTACAGAAAAAGAGCTCACAAAGAAATTAGCAAGTCTGAGGACTCAATACACTATTCAAAGCTTGCAGCATCCGGCAGTGGCGCAATAAAGTTCACTTCAAGGCAGCAGTGGGTGCTGTCACGCCTGACCTTTCTGGTCCCTCATATTAAGAAAAGAGAAAGCATCTCAAACTTGGAGCCAGAAAAGAGACAAGTAGAGGTGATGATCTAAATTGAATAATAGACTTTAAATAAAAAAAGTACTAAAGTAGGCTGATAAATTAGTTCTAATATTTTTTATTCTCTTCAATTTAAAAGTACAACAGAAAAGGAAGTACTGAGATAATCGATCTTCTTCAACCTTCGTGTAAAATGTTCATACACTCACTTACTTATAGTTTATTCAACAGTGATAGCAGATTTCAGTTTCTAATCAGAAATCAGATTTTATCCCACTGCCAAGGCACTGCACTTTGATTGATTGATTGATATTCTTCAGGAACTAATGTTCCTAGAATAGCACATGAAAGCGTACATATATATGTAATGCTTATTTCCCATGTGGTCCTGTTTGTTTGGCAGGTTAAGTAACCAACTGAGCCAAGGGTTTGTGAAGGATCACACTAGCTATAGTTTTCAAACTAGGTGAGTTCTTTTACGTGCAGCGGGATGACTGTCCTCTACACAGGACACGCCTTTTAACGAGGCTTCCGAACCTATCCCATTCCAGTCATCATGGCCTAGCCAACCCTGCTCCCTTTTCTAAAACAGTACACATTTAAGATCCAGAATATACAACGGAAAGGTAAAGCAAACAGCAAGGTGAAAAGGGACTAACGCAAACAGTGGAGATACGGAAAGCAAAGAATTTTACCTTCTGTGGTCATCATGAGCCGGAACTCTGGGTAAAACGTTTCTGGTCTATAAGGACAGGGAGTGTATGGACGTGTTGATCCAGGTTTATTATTATTGATCTGAATTGTGGTACCTGTGGATCATGGATTGCTGGATTGGGGTCATGTTTGGTTGACATGACTGATATGGCAGTGTAACGTCTTGTGGATCAGTCAAACTTACTCTTTTTTAAGCTATTGTTACTATACCTAGCGTAAGTACATGTATATCACAGTCCACTATATGGGCAATATATATGAGCTGATTAATTGTCATTCATCCATCTTCAACTCTTGGAACTCTGAAGTTTCTTGCATGAAATAACATGGCACAACTTCATGACATGGATCTCATCGTGCTGATTTGATTGGCACACTATTTTTTTTTTTTTTTTTTTTTTTTGTACAACCCGGGGAGCACACTTCATGACATTGGTCTCGTACGCGCAACCGATATCAAATATGTCAAAATGCCCTATGAAAGTGAAATCTCTTGGTCGATTTAGATTTATTTCTAAAATCAGTTTTGTAGTTTTATGGTAATATTTGAATCTTATATCTCCATAATCCTGTACGTTTCATGGTAAAATCATTCAAACTCAAATAGTTAAAAGTTAATGAAACGAGATCATTTTTACTCTCGTAGTATGATGACATGATCAAAAACTGCAAAAGATAGTTTGAAAGAAAGTCATGAGGTAAAATCTTATGGGATGGAGGTCTGGGGATGGAGGCAGAGTGAGGAGGCTAATGAGGGGAAGCCAAGAGCAAGGAGGTGACCGCCTGCTTGGACTCAGTATCAAAACTGGCCTGATTACCACCATGTATGTCTAAATGGTATTTTTTTTCTATTACAGGTATACTAGGTATATATCGATCTGTCAATCAAGTGATTATGATTTAGTTGCAGTGTAGGGGCGTAGATTTTTTTTTAAATGTGAGTGTAGATAAATACAAAATATATGATTTTGGTTGCGCGTCATGTTAAAAGTTTGCATTGTGAACGTGAAATACGTAAACTTTCGCTTATAGATAAGATTTTAAAAGAATAGACAAAAAGAATATATGAGTACAGTGTGATGTCTACCATCAAATTATTCTTTGTTTAACATATGGAAAAACATAGAAAGGGTGGTTATCAGAAAAGAAAAAATGATATTATCAACTATGATAATCACACTATTTATCAGAAACTGGGCAGATAACCGTGATACATGAAAAAAAAAGAGAAACGATCATGTTTAAGTAAAGCAAATGGAAGTGAAATAATTTATTAATCAATAATAGAACGTGTTCTGACTAGCACTGTGATCAACAATCACAAAAGAATGGAGGTTAGGTTGAATATCTTTGGTCGGTCTAAGAATATCCCGCTCTACTGCATGTCAATCTAAGAGTTTGTACATACGAAACGATGTATTATTGAGCACGTTATGATTTGAATTTTAACAGATAATATTATCTGCATATTGCCGTAGTATAATATTATATAGTTATTAATTAAAATAAATAATTATTTACTTATATAAACAGGGTATTACATTAATAAATGAGTAACGTTATAATAAAACTAAACGTTTATTCAGTCTATATAGCACGCGATTGCGTACAACTTTTACAATATAATAAATAAGTCTCCCTCAGTGAATATAAAAATAAGAAACTATATACGATTATCATCATTTGAAGACCTCTTCTTGAGGTTATTATTTTATTACCAAAATTAAATATACAATGTACCAACACTCACTGGGACATTATGTATCTAACTGAGCCCGGCTGCAATGCTGTTAAAACAATTAGCTCTTAAAA
>CM032669.1:56538067-56548719 GCA_019095985.1 Streblospio benedicti
CAATTGAAAAACGTCGTTATTTACCCCAAAATTGTTAAAAACCGGGGCCCACTTTCTTTACGGGGGCAGGGAAATTTTGGGCCCCGTAAAATTTTCTCTTTAAAAATTTTTCCCCCCCCTCCGGAAACCCCCGGGGGGGAAAAAAATTTGGCAAAAAATTCTTTACCCCAAAAAAAAAAACCCGTGGGCCCCACATAGGATTTTTTCTTTTTTTTTTGGGGAATGCGGTCATTTGGGTGGAACTCCCAAAGGGTTTAAATTTTACAGGTATTGAGTCCTACACAAACACTTACCACTCAATTGCACACCTTTGATGTGCAACTCTCGGCAAGGTACATCCGGTTTATGTGCCCAAGCATTTATTCCACTTATGTAACCATCAAAGTGGAGCTGTATGGATGCCCTGTCCAAGCCACCGGTGAGTTCTTCATAGTATATACTGTGTTCTATAGGTTTGTAACCTCTAGTAGCACTTCACACACCATCGGGTTCACACCTTTAAAGGAACATGCACAGCAAATGCATGCCTCCTTAGATAGATTGAATTATAATGATTCTGTTTTTTGATGCACTTGTCATGTTACTGGTAATAACTTATGATTTTACAATTATTAGTATCCATTTTGATATCAATAGCAATGAAAATGTAGACTGCCATATTGATTGTCACTTCCATATCTCCCCTGGACAAAAAAAGAGACCTGCATGAAATTGCAACCTCTATCACCCAGGCACTAGAAGCCAAAGTTAGCTGACCAGAAATATTTATTAGATAATTTGATAACTGTCAATGCTTACAAACATGATTTTTGGTTACGTTTCGTGAAACCTGTAAAGAGAAATGATTAATTAGGAAGAAATGGAACATTGCACATAGATAAAAATGTATATATTAAAATGGCTCAGCGAGTACTATTTATGTGGCGTAAAAGGTAGATATGACATGAAATTCACCTGTGCATGTCTTTAAAAAAAAATATATGTTTTATACCATTGCATTTAATATGGTCAATTAAATCTAGTCATTCGAGAAATTGATTATGTTTCAGTTGTAGGAATATGGGTGAAATGACAGGGGGATGGGAAGGAAGTCTGGACGTATTGGATGACTTTTACTCATTTTGAATTAATGTCTACTTTAAATAGCCTATATCGCAACTAATTCATAAAATGCAAGCCTATCATGTGACTAGAACTGTTTCTTGTCTCCGACGGTTAATGACTATCAAACTGGTATCAAACTGAGTCTTACGGCAAATCACGATTTTCTAAAGAAATCAGGTTTGCTAATTCCAGAACCGTATGGCAGCCGCACAGCAAATATGATACTGTGGGTAGATTTGCCGTACGACGGCCATCCATTGCTGTGGGTTTTCCACCTTAAGCTCCCTGCTTAATATGAAACACAGTAAAACTTATTCCCATAGTAGAGCTGCGTCTGATATGAGACATCTTATACAGCCTACATTGACATCTAATTGATTAGGTTATTTGAAGGTTTTGATGTTTTTACAGAAGACGCTTGCCCCGTTGTGGCAGCTGATCAGTTACAAATGGAACCTGTTGGTATGCTGACCATTGTTGATATGGCAACTGTGTATCACGTGACTGGCCTCAGACTCACCTTCATCAAACCACCAAAGGGACTCGGCAGCGCCGACATTGAAGTGTCATACTTGGCACATGATGGCTGGCGATCTGTCGATGCATACGTACTTGAAGTAAGCATAGGCCTACATGTACTATACGGCTGATTGTGTTTTAAAATCTGATAACTTATTGATGAAACTTTCTACTTTCATATTGATAAATCATCAAAATAAAATGAAATAAAAATTCAGACCAATAATTGTTTTGACTTTTTTTATATTTTGTTTTGATATTAAAGGCTTTGAATAAATAAAAATTAAAATTAAAAGAACTAAGAATTTGTATTCATTTTTGAAGTACAAACTCAGTGGGAAGAAAGGCCTGTAAAACATAATATGCCTCCTCTCAATGCACTATTTTATCTATATTGATATAAGTCACAAAACTATAGATACAATCTGATACATATATAGAGAGAGGCATGAATCATGTTACATACGACACCGATGATGATGAAATGTCTCAGTTATAATGACGTCTGTCTCCAGCAAACCGACGCGTCCTCCTGGTCTGTCGGTCTGACGCGACTCACCACCGCGTCCAGGGTCAGGGTGGACTGCACCGCGGGGCTCGGCTGCTCCCGGGTGGACATCAACGCGTGTGCAGCATCCAGTGAGAAATACTGACTATCACATATTTTCTTTTGGCATTATATGTCTTGTTGATTTCTTCATTGTCACCACAAACATTTTGTATATTGTAGGATTTGAGCATGAGATTTGCGCGTCAACTGTAAAATTGAGCATACATTGACGTGAGGGTAAATCAAACATCAGTATGCTCAATTTTACGATTGACACGACAATCGAATGCTCAAATACCATTCTATTATAGGTACAAGTAAACCTTGAAAAACGCATAACCTTTCTTATAATGATAAACCATGTCACCACAAACACCTCACTAGTCCAATCCGTTACCAGAGAGCTAAGTCTAATGGCAAAAGCTCATTTTTGGGGTAGAAAATGGTAGCTATGAGCAGATATGTGACTGTTTAATCTTACAAATATATTATTTTGTACAATTTTATTGGTCATTGCATTGTTTGTTTATTTTAACCTTCTGAGAAAGAGGAGTATACAGACACATATATATGAGTCAATTGTATCATAATGTGTTTGTGTAATTTACATTTTAGCTTGTCCACCAACGTTCACTCTACACAGAGGCAGGTGCTTTCGGGACGTCCCTTTTGAAAATGATGCACCACAAGTGTTTGGTAATTACACATTATGTTGTTGCTTTTTATTGCTCAACAAAGAAATGTCACTCTGAGCATCAGATGTCAGCACACCTCGGAATTATAACTATTGCTCATTAAAAATGTGACCAACCACATGCTTTTAATCCCAGAATTGGAATGATGTCACGTGATCGATCTGAGGAATTCAACCAATCAGGTTGCAGTATTTAAAGAGGTCACATAGAGTGATAAATTATGTTAATCCATTCTCAGGCGTAACGTTTCATAGGTCAATTTGCTTGACATCTGATACCCAGAGCGAGCAATGTGCTTTGCCTAATTGAAACAGAGTTGCGTGACAGAGATATCATTGTACCTTGTAAACATGGTCGGTCTAGCTTACAATATTAGGTTAGAAAACTGGCCCAGACCGTTAAGCGGAGGTGGCCAAGATTAACCACTGATGTGCATTTGACAAGTTTGAAATGTGTTGTGAAGGCGCTCAGAAGCTCTGCTACAGTATGTGGACAACTTATGTAAATGCCTAATGTGAATGTGCTTTAATATTTACAGCCAAATGTGCTTTAATATTTACAGTGCTCTAGTGACTTAACATCTACACCAGGTCATTGGCATTCTTGTCACACTTATCTTTCTATCCAGCACATTGCTACCGTAGCACAGACGTGCTAATCACTCACATAAGCGTTCACTTGCCTGACCTGTACCTATTTAACGTGTAGGTGCCACGGAGCAGTGTGCAGCCTGTTAGAGGTAGGTTTGCTCAATACGCAACACCAGACCCGACCGGGAATCGAACCCACGATCTTCTGGTCAAGAGTCCAACTCCCTATCTATTCGGCCACAGACTCGGGGTTTGGTGCACTGCTTTAGCACACCCTCTACACCCGTACGACGGGTCTGGACCCCTTAGTGTGACGAGTTCAAGTCCATGGCCATTCAAATGACAAATTTACAGCCTTCCCTGAAAACTTTCTGTTTCTCCTAAACATAAGTAAATTCCCTAATCGTAAAACTATTTAACTCTAATACTGTAATATATTTTCTGTTTTACTTGGCAGATCTCTGCGAGAGGTTAACTTGGGGAGATCAGCGTGCAAACCTCGTGTCAGTTACGGATACAGAAATGGCAGCATTTATACTGAGCATCGTCCAACAGTAAGTACTACTATTGTATTATTTTATGTGGCCAGCATCACTACTGTGATAATTAATTATCATGACAGTGGTTAATTTTGTGTTTATGTTTTGGGAGCCAACAACGTAACAATGTAAAAAAATATATAGTACCTAACGACTCTCAGCGCACAAAATGGAATATACAAATTATTAACTGACAATATCGAGGAACTAAATACAGTAGAACCTCCAATTAAGACCACCTCTATATTGAGACCAACTCTACATCAAAACCACTTTTCACGGCTCCAAACCTTCATAAGCTATTAAACTGAACCTCTGTATAAAGACCATCTCTCTATTGAGACCACCTAACACTGGTCCCAAAGGTGGTCCTAATAAAAGACCATCTCACTATTGAGACCACATAACACTGGTCCCAAAGGTGGTCCTAATCGAGAGGTTTTGCTGTATATCAACTGACAAGTGGCACATTTCAGGCATCCCTCAGCGTCCTATACTGGCCTACAGCAGGTGGCTGGGGAGTGGACGTGGCACGGGCGGCACAACCTCACGCGCACACAGTGGTTCCCCGGTGAGCACACCATGGGCCCCAGCATCAGGGGAGGGGGAGGGGGTATATAATGGTCTACTACTATGGTTTACAATCACTATACCATACAGTACACAGTATATATGACTAGCCATACTATATGTTCTGTACTGCATGGTATAGTGTTTGTAAACCATAGTAGTAGACCATGATATACCTCCTCCCCACTCCCTTGATGCTGAGGCCCAGGCATTAATCTTATTTTCATCAATTGATGCATCACATATCATATTGACGATCATTGTTTTATGACGCAGATATTACGTTATTTGGACTTAATGGTAGACCTCATCACCTTTAGTTTTTAAGTTAGATTATTTGAATGCTGCATTAAAGTAAACGTTTGTCGGTGGGATTTTTCAATACTCTTGTTAGTAAATTTGTATTGTTGAGATTGACGTTTGTAGGTATAGAGGCGGAAAATTGCGTCAAATATAATGAGTTACTATGTCTGTTGATGATTATTTATCACCGATACATTACACATTACAAACAAAAGACAAACTCATTATTCACTGTCATAAATAAGCAGCACTAAAAAGTTTATACAAATATATGTATATTCTTATTTCCATATTGGACCTTAAATTATAGCGACAAGAAACAACACAGGCGACGAACATAAATATTAAATACAAATCTATCACAGATATGGAAAACAGACTGTACTACATGGTAAAAATATCATCTTCATCGAGAACCATTTAACCTTAAAACTTTTAATTTTAGAAGGCCTTTTCTTCCCTTAGGGTTTCCGACGTTGACCAGTGGTCATGTTTACACTGTGATGCAGGGCAATCAGTACGGCCTAGTGAAGAACGTGCCAGACGCACTGTACCCATACATCTGTGAGATGGAAGCTAAAGGTGTGTGTACATACATTGTACTTTAATCATCCACACCCACCTTTTGTCACATAACTCCCTTTAACCAAACCAGATTTCTATGAAAGTGACATCCTTTGGTGCAGAATTGGCGAGGGTAGTTAGAAGAAAGTATGCCATGATAGTTATGAATCATGTATTCAAAGTGTAATAACAGAGCGGGTGACACATCTCTCCTGAGATCCATGTTCCACTATGAAAATGACCCCAAGAAAAAAAAAATTGAATACATTTATAAGCAATTCTTTATATTATGCGGAATTACCAGGAAAGTTTTGTTGCTTGTAGAGTTGAAGTCTATGGCGTGTATATAATAAATTCATTGAAATCTAAGTTGGATATATATATATTTTATTTATTTGAGTCTCAAATTAAAATGTTCCACATGTGTTCTACAGACATTAAAATCAGATATTACATATTTCAACCACTCAGGTAAGAGTTATTGAGAGACTGTTTCATAGTAAATCAATTTAAAAAAGTTGAAACATTTGGTAAAACAGGTTGATAATCACATTTTAAAAACGTCCTCACAATTAAATTTGTATAGATTTTTCCTTCTTAAAAATTACCAGGCAGTCACCTTTTAAACCTTGCTTTTGATAGGGCAAGGCCCAGAATTGAAAAATCATTCAGTTTATTGAAATTGTCTATATTTTGTTTCATGTGTATTTAATTTCTTTTCTAATATCCTCTAAATTGAAATCTAAGTTGGGAGAAATTCTTTCATGTAGAGGTTTCAGTATCCACTATGTTGATTGGTGCCCAGCTCGGAACTTTGCAATGGCTGAACTTTCGGCAGTTTGGCTTGTAATGCATGGTTCCAGTATTCATATTTTAAAGGTAAACCATTTGTTAGCCCCCGTCCATGCTTTGCTGTCGTCTGAAGAATTCTTTCTTGGGCTTGAGTTTGACTTTCTCCTGAATCTGAACTGTCAATTGCTTACAGAATTAGATATTGTTGTTAATGCTTATTTCATAATTTTCATTGTTCTGCAACTTCACGTTCCTAATGGCTAAATTGTATGACCAAATATCCAGTATGTAAGTCTTTTTTTTCCATGTTGGTTTGTCCTGCTTTTGCTGCCCAACTGGTTGCTGGTGCTCTTTCCAGCCCGTGTATCCATTTGGACAGGGGGTGCCCTTGTGGGAACTTTATTAATTGCACTGTATGACTGACATGTGTAGTCAACCATGCAGTCAACAGCTTTTAGATGAACAACAAAAAGGCAGCAGCTTTTTGCCATTTTACGCAATGGAAAAATTATTCCAAGAGGAGTCCGAGAATATTTGTATTGGTTTTCCCAATTATGTTTCCATGTATACAGTTAAAATTGCTTTTATTGTTTGGTTTCTAAAATGAACTACCAAAATTATTTTCATTTCCAGAAGCACTCCAGTCAGAGCAAACATAGACTGTAGCCCTCTGATGAACCGAGCAACACAATTAGTAAAGAATACTGAAATATCTTTAAGTTCCAGTGTCGATAAGGGTCGTTACAGATTGAAGAGCAAGCTGTCCCTGTTTTAATCCCACATTTACCGTGAACCAATCCGTGTATGCTCCATCTGAAAACTGCACTCAACTGATTGTTGAAGATTTTACCGTTAAGTCCATTTTTTTCCAGTTTGCCCCACAGTCTTCTTCTATCAATTGTGTCGTACGCCTTGGAGAAGTCAATGAATGCGGCAAAGTTTGTTGGTTTAGGCTCTTTCTTGTCTCTACTATTGTGTCAGTGTAGAGAGATGATCAACGCAGCGTGATTTTTCGGAACCCATTTTGTTCATCATGCAGTTCTGTTTCTTCAGCCCATGTTGAGATTCTTGTATTCAAGACTGAACAATGTACATTGTGCAAGCTAATGTGATGCCCCTAAAATGTTTAGGCTCATTATGTATTGTATTTCCAGGCTTGGGTATGGGTGTGATAATACTTTTCCTCCATGCTGCTGGAATGTTCCCAGTATTAAAACAAACATTGAAGAGATTACACAAAATGTGGCATATTGCCGCACCTAAGTATTTCTGCCGGTATTTCATTGTACCCTGGGGCCTTGCCATTTTTCGTTTTCTGCAATGCTCTTTTGACTTCATCCACTGAAATTTTCCTATTGAGTACTTGTTGGTATATATATGGCAGTACCACGTACCATCTCTTTCTGTGTGAAGATGGAAATGGAGCTGTAAACCATAGCAGATTAAGAATGGGCTTGAGTGGACTAAATTCACATAGAATGAGATATCGCTTTATTGATAATAGTATCTGCAACTACTGTAACCATAGATATGAAAATATCCAGGACTTTTTGCTATTTTGTCCTGCTTTTGCTGCCCAACGTCAAGTAATGATGGAGGGGTTGAGGGGATGGGCTCCGCTGACAGTGCAACCATTATTAAATTTTGAACAACAAAAGAAGCTCATTTTACCAATGGAAAAATTATTATTACACGGAACAGGTGATCCCAAGTTAGATGAAAACCTATTCAAAATCGTCCAAACATTTATAAGTGAGACAAACAGATTTAGTTAGTAAATGAAATATGTAATAAGTTTGAAGTCTAATTTTGCTATCTGAAATATGTATATATGTGTGTGTGTATGTGTGTGTCTGTGTGTGTGTGTGGGGTTGTGTGTTGTGTATGTGTGGTGTGTGTGTGTGTGTGTGTGTGTGTGTGTGTGTGTGTGTGTGTGTGTGTGTGTGTGTGTGTGTGTGTGTGTGTGTGTGTGTGTGTGTGTGTGTGTGCGTGCGTGCGTGCGTGCGTGCGTGCGTGCGTGCGTGCGTGCGTGTGTGTGTGTGTGTGTGTGTAGATGAGAGCATCTAGTATTGTAATATGTATGCAATCATCAGAAAATAAATTCTTATTAAATGAAAATGATAATAAAACGTGTAACGTGTAGGCCTACCGTAGTCTAAAGCATAGCATCCTCATACAAATCAGGTTTGTTAATCAATTCATAAGTAACTGAAGCTATTGTACCACTAGATTTATGTGTATTATGTATTATGAATAGTGTAAAAGAGTTTACCAAAGATTTTACCACAGATATGGCACAATCACGCATTTCACAATTCTAAAAAGTTTACAGCAGCCTGGTACACTGAGTACGTTGTGATAATTTTCAAAAATATCATATTGTTAGTATTTTGTAATAATCCACGCATACTTGCTAGTTTACTTATTATTGTAGCTAATATATCATGCCATACAGCACATGTTTACAAAATGCATAATTCTACTGATTAAATGTTTATGTTAGTTGCAATCATAGCCCGCAATTCTTTATATCTAAATTTGATATAAATATCAGATCACTTACACCAATAACAATTGATAATCCTGACTGATTACTATACTAATATAAAGTTTATGAGCGGCTGCAAAAGCTGTTACAAAATATGCTATAAAGAAATGGTTATGTAATACCCGCTGTCCTACCCGTGGACACTTTTATCTTTTATTGCGTTGCTTCAGCAGTTATTGAAAAATATCCACTTTATTGGAAAGTGCCCAAAATTGAATTACTTCAGTTTTGCCTCACACCTCTTAACCACCCATTTCACATGGCCGATCCTAGCTCCAGATCTTCCCAATGACGCCCGATTTGTCATTTCGGGGTAGATCGGCTGAAATGCATCAATATTTATTACGTAACAGTCTGATGACGAAGCATGACAAAGTCACCGAGCCATACAAGCCGTCAGAGACGTTGTAGGTGGCGGGACACGGCCGAGACAGACGAAGCATGACAAAGAATTGTGATGATCGGCAGCCGAAAATAGTCCCTCTTGGTGGCTATTAAACCGTGAAATCCCACCAGCTTCGGTCTTTCAGCACATGCTACAAGCTACAAGCTACAGCAAGATTAAGTGCAACTGCTGCCATTAATACGATTATTCGTTGTCTAAGCATCGTGAATATGTGTTTGAGTATAATCCTTCAGGGACACAAGCAATGTAATCTCCCTCCCCCACCATTTTCAGTCTTTTTATTTTGCCTCATTGCATATTTTGTAGCTAAAACTTACGGGATCGTCCGTTAGTACGGTCTGTGACCTTTCAGAAGGACTGGATGAAAAGGTAAGCTAATGGGACCTTTCGGAACTAGTACACCATAAAACTGGAACATCTTTACTGAAATTGTAAGCAAGCCCACCATTAGCAGAGACACCTAACGATGATGAACAAGTTAGCCCTCCAGACGAACCAGAAATGCAAAACGTTGATCCAGTTCAACAACTCAATAATCCATAGCGGGAGCCTACAGGCCGAAAAAGGTCAAAATCACTTCTCCAGATAAGTGATAACACCTTTTGGGCCACAAGCTGGCAGAAATGTGTAATTTTCTCTATGCTGACAGCATTGAAATGGTAGCATCGTGGCGTTGGAACAGATGCTTCTGTTTCATGCTTTCATTGCTTCTGATTGTAACGGCAGTGGCGGTTATTACGGTCTCATCTGTCAACTATAATCCTCCCAGAGCAACAGACGAGGCCAGAGCTTAGGTGAAAGACATTGGGATGCTGCAAATGCAAGAGGAAGCAACCAGACAGCCCCGAAAAGCATGTAGATTGTGTGGTTTGGTGCCACATAAGCCACAAAAAAAAAAAAATCAGCCCAGAACCCGCCAAAAACGGCCCGTTCCGTGCCGAACCAGCCAAATCACACCACATTTAAGCCCAGATCACGCACAATCTACCCTGAAATGAAAAATCGGGGGTCTTTTGGATGATCTGGAGCTAGGATCGGCCATGTGAAATAGGGACCTTAGGTGTACAAAGTTTGAGTGGAATCGGTTCATCGGTAAATACCCCGCCTGTCTGGAGACATACATAGTTAGAAACGAAACAATCACTAGGCTTTTTGCTTCACCTGCTGAAGCAACACAATAACGCTCAGAGATAGAGAAACCGGTCCCGTCATCAAATTTGCCATTTTTTTCTTCTCGTATTGGGGCACCTTGTCAAATTTTAGCATATTTTGAAAATGAAGGGCAAAATGGTTTGATTTCCTTGTACTTGAATTGTTGAGGTCCTCATAATTCTCTTTAATCATACCACATTCGATATAACAAATTTTAACCTATATGAAGGACAAATATGAAGGACATAGACGTAGAACTTTCGCTTTTATTCAATATATTCTCAGTGTAATCATATGGTATGTACATGAGCCATGTATGC
>CM032669.1:56556449-56587303 GCA_019095985.1 Streblospio benedicti
TCTTATACATGTTTAAACCAAGTCTCGTCTTTTCATGATTTTAGGAATTTCTTGGTAACATCGATGCTGTCAACATCAAGACACACGTCCTTGTGCGGCCGATTCTGTCAACGGCGGTGCGCCTCGTTCCCACAGCCTACAAGACCGCCGTGTGCCTCAGGCTGGAGCTGTTTGGCTGTGAGCTTCCAGATGCAGACGCCAGCAACCAGTGGGGTCAGTCTGGTGTGATAATTAATGGATATACTTTGTACTTTTTGCTACTTTTGTTATGCACACCCACCTTTTGTCTTTTTGTCACATAACGTCCTTTAACCTAAACGGATTTCTATGAAAGTGGCATCCTTTGGTGCAGAATTGGCGAGGGTAGATAGAATTCATGGCATTATAGCTCACACGCTTCTATACATTACGAAATACTGAAGTGTCAGTGTATTTTTGGTTAACTTTACAGAGTGCCGCACTATGTTACGCCATACGTATGTTAAGGACGTATCTCACTCAAGTGGATTGACCTCCCCCAATACACAAGGCACTCACAAGTGCGGCTGTTTGCAGATGACACAATCGTGTATATCACTGTGTCATCGACAGATGAATGTCAACAGCTCCAAGATGACTTGAAGAGTCTTGGGGTGTGGGAAAAAGAGTGGCTGATCGATGGAGTTCCACCCTGCCAAGTGCAATGTAATCCGTATCATAAGGAAGAAAAACAGAGTCTCTTTCCCCTATAAGTTGCATGGTCAAGTCTTGGAGGAAGTGAAATCTGCGAAGTTCCTTGGTGTGACAATCACGGATGACTTGTCATGGAATAGGCACATACAACAGGTGACCTCAAAGGCCAATAGTAAATTAGGCTTTCTAAAAAGAAACATCAAGGTAAAGAGCAAAGACATGAAACAGAAAGCTTACAAGGCGATTGTAAGACCAACCATGGAGTATTGGGCAACAGTGTGGGACCCGTACACCAAGCAACAGGCAACAATGATTGAGATGGTACAGCGCAGAGCATCGTCGGTTTTCACGGCTTGATCACTCACACTGCCTTAAAGTCCTTGTTCATACTGCGTATATAGTCGTGAGATATGACGATGAGCGCAGAGCTGCGCGTTGGATAACCGGGCGCTTTCACAACACGTCATCTGTTAGTGATAATTATGCTGGAGGAACTCCATTGGAGACCACTAGCCCATCGTAGAGTACATAGCAGACTTTGTTTAATGTACAAAATAGTGCATGGCCTTGTAAACATTCCAATTGGCACGTACTTTTTCCTGCAAAGAAATGGTGTCCATCTCCAACCCATAGTATCCCGTACCCAATATCACCAGTATTCATTTTCCCTCGTACAATAGTAGATTGGAACCAGCTCCCTAGAGACACACTGTCATCCAAATCACTGGAGGTCTTCAAGAATAAGATTTCCAATGTGTCTCATCGAACTTCGTCTCATCCCCTACCTTACTAACCCCTGTCTTCTCATCTCTGCTTTTATCTTGCACTCTACTAACATTTTATCCCCCCACCGTACGCTTATTTTTTATTTTGTCCCACTAACACCTATCTCTTTTTCTCTTCTTTACGCACCCAACTTATAAGCATCTAACCAGATGGAAGGTTACAAAATCTGTAAATCTGTAAATCTGTAAATCAAGTAATATTTTCTGAATGGGTCAAAGTGCATAGTGTCATATATCATGTATGTCTTTACCCACAGGATACAAGTTCACATCTTCTTGAAAACTACTATCTTAATGCTGTGACAGACTATAGTGTGCATATTCCAATGCCTGTACATGTATTAGATCATGGGCCCTAATATCATGGGAGGGTGTGTGGTATTACTATATTACTACAATGATTTACTAACACTATACACTACACATTACAACTATCATATAGATGTGTATGGTATAGTGTTTGTAAATCATAGTAGTATACACACCACACACACTCCCATGATGCTGGGGCCCGTGTATTAGAAGATTCTACCAAAAGGATGCAGTGAATGGATTGTCGACTTTCAGTAGAATAAAATATATGAAGGCTTCTTATGTGCAATGTTTTCTAATACTACCAATACAATTTCAATTCATCTATTTGAAACATTGAAAGCATTGGAACCTGTTGTAATTGTTGTGGCTTTTTAATCTCGTCTTATTATCATGTATGGCACTGATAGATAATGTCTTTAGTTAAGTAAATCAAATGGCATATATACTGTACACTCCAGCTACCAATACATCTACAGTTGCACAGTTCTTTATCAGAAATGTATCCTAAAGGGTTATTAAAGCAGATTTTCCCTGTAAAATATTATTTTATTATCCTATGATTATCTAGACATTACAGAAAACTGGAAATGATTTATTCAAGGATATTTTGTTGATTCTGCCAAAGGTGTACAAATATACAAGTTCTAATGTCTACACAAAATCAAGTGACTTTTAACACATTCTTACACTTGGAAATAAGAAATAGTAGACAACTGTATCTTACTGCAGTATAAGAACATTACACTGTATATTGTTTGGAATCGGATGAACATGTACTATGAGCGTATGCACGCCTTGATAACGTTATGTTTACAATGTGTTTACGAAATGTTGTAAACAGGTTGTAAACAGGTTAAACACTTTGTAAACAGGTTGTAAACAGCTAGGAAACGATCATTCTCTGTTCACAAGGTAAACGTGTTAACGTGGTATTTTCCCTTGTGTCGTGCTGCCAGGTGGGGATGCTGCCCCCCTGGGCATGGAGTCTGGTGAGGTGATGGACGGCCAGCTTACCGGCAGTAAGGCAGCGCGCCACCCCGCCTGGAGGGCCCGGCTCCACCTCACCACAGCCCTCGGCCAGGTGCAGCCGTTCTTTGCTGGGGACAGCCAGGAAGCGTTTGTACAGGTGCGGCGCCATGGAATAGAACTCACAGGTCCTTTGCATGTTGAAAGTTTGAAATAAACATGACATTCTTGAATGTGTTCATCGTGTTGGACTACATTTTCATGATCTGTTCATCTTTTCACAACACAAAAGAAATCTTACTGTTGACAGTTTCGGCAACTGCTGCTGCCATTCTCAAAACATGTCTATCAAAATCGCTCCCACGTGTACGACCCGGTTTTCAGCATCGGAAGTCGTGCTGATTGACCCTGACATGCGCAGAGATACTATGAGAATAGGAGGAGCAGTTGCCAAAACTGTCAACAGTAAGATTGGGGGGGTGAAAAGATGAACATATCATTTATAAACATGACATGACAGCATGTACTGTAAATAGCTGAATAGATACTAGCATTCAAATAGATATTTACGTCATGATTAGACAAAAATCTCAAGCTGATGTCACCAACACGACTTCAGAAAGACCGTCGGACATGAAAGGTCGAAAATGTTTGCAGGTAAATAAAAAGAAACATGGATGAATCAAGTGTTCTGTTTAGAATAGATACTTGCTGTTGTCAGTAACAAGCACTTTCTTGCAGATCGACCTCACAATCTCTCATCGAGTGGTTGGAGTTGCCATTCAGGGAGCTCAAGACAGGTACTGTCCACTTGTTGTTTGGTTATATAAAAAAAAAATATCAACATACCGTGTTCATTCGTATAAGCGCACCTGCCCTATTAAGCGCATCCCCCTGTTTTCACAGATTAAATTAAACAAATCTTGCTTTTTATGCAAAGATTTCACGTACCTTGCTGGCATATAGCTCAGCAAATTAATCCTTTCTTTTTTATAGATATACAACTAAGTTCCACATTGAGCATAGCAAGAACTTTACCACTTGGGAATTTCTCAAAGATTCAGATGGCAGTGATATAGTATTTGACGGTGCTTTTCATATCGAAATCGCTCGATATGTCCCAATTGAAGCTATTGAAGCTCGCTTTATCCGCATTCATAGTGTTGATTCATCATATGGTTCTTATTCACACATGCGATTGGAGTTATATGGAAAACCAATAGGTATTGTTTATAGATTTCTGTAAATTACCACCACTCCCCTTTTTGAAAAATAATCATACTCAATCATTATGCTGTGAACCGTATGCAAATGAAAATATTAGAACATAGATAAAAATGGAATTGTAACATGTTAAAGGTACCAACCACACATGCACACATACATTATTTAATGTAACAATTATTTTATATGTATATATGAGACTATAATAAAATCTAACAAAAGTCTACTATTAGGTACTTGAGTTATATTGACTTTAATATTGGAACATCCAAGCAGTGTCATTTATAATACTAGTAAGTGAACCTGTTTGTTCATACGTAAATTGAATCTCAATTTTATTTTTTTCTTATAGATGTAGGCGAGGTGGACAGATCACTGGAAGTTGATCCCGCAAATGGAACAATTTGCTTGTCTTCAACTGGGAACACCATTGTCACGTTTACGTACAAAGTGCTACTGTTGATCACATCCTTTAGGTTGGACAATCTGGGCAGTAACAATATTTCGCTAAGCAATATACATGTGGAACAGTTAAAGGCAGGGAAATCTTGGACGCCAGTTTCCATTTTTGCAAAGGTTTAGCTTCACTCGTACTTGATTAGAATTTTTGTTTCCATTTTTAATCTTTTCTTTACATGCCTTTTTTTTTCTCTTTTTTTCGGGTGGGGGTGGGGGGTGGGGGTGAAAATTTATTATGTATTTATATGATTAAGTAACAGAAATATCAGTGAGCTCAGATCGACAAAATCACCACTTGATACTTTGTTATCAGTTTGTAGTTTGAGGGGAAAACATTATTTGTACCTGGACCTACTTTTGATGAACTTATGAGCATTATGTGTTAATAACCTGGTACCACTCTACAGGGAGAAGTACTTGACCTATTATCATTTAGTTTGTCTGAGTACTAGAAGGTGAGTATAAACTATACACGTTTGATTTCAGTCGAACATCACGGCCAGCACAGTTGTGCTGGAGTTCCAGCGTGTTGTTCCTAGCATGGCAGTCCGGCTGGCGATCAACCAGTCCATGGACACTGATACCTGCATCGATGTGTCACTTCATGCCGTCAAAGCTCCAGGTATTCTTGACATTGTAGTATTGTTTGATGATCATTTCTCGTTATGAATAGAAAAAATGAGCAAGCAATGTACCAAGAATATATATTATACTCATTTTCTACATTCTCTCTCACATCTTTCTATCACGGATATTTCTACCACGATAGACATAGCTTACATATGAAAATGGTAGTAGGCCTAGAGACCTCCCAAAATATTATCTTCGTGTGGGAATCAAACCCACGACCTCGAACAGGCCTAGACACCACTCGTGCAAGCTAGCATTATCTCCTCACTAAAACAGACCATTCCCCTTGTATCACCCCCGTTTAACCAGATTATTTAACTCGATTGTGTTTACCGTTCACAAAGTAGCGAGATAACCTGATCTCCCACAGCTCTTAACCAATCAGAATCGAGAATGAACGGCAAACTGGGCAGAAGATAACAGATCAAGTATGTAGGCCAGTGGTTAAAGACACAACGGTTCAGCTGGGTAACCTTTTAACAGCCCGCTGCTTGGGATGATGGTATCATTCTGGTATCACCATCTTGTGGTCGTGAGTTTGAATCCCATCAGGGCCATTTGATATATTACATGGAAGCTTAAGGTTGTAAAACCTGTCTTCAGCTATGTAATGACTATCGGGGTAGAAATACGCTTGATAGAAAGATGATAGAGAGAATGTAGAAAATGAATTTCACAAGCATTGGGAAACACACACACATATATAGATATGTGTCACTGAAAACCACCACCGAGCAACCATGTAAGAAAATGGGAATGTTAGAGTTAACAAAAATGATTTCATCTAAACAAAGTTTCAGTGGAAGTAATTCCAGGCAAAATATCTTCTAGCAAAATCCTTGTAACGTCAGCATCTGAATCCAGCACTTACTCTGATACACAAGCTACAGGCTAGAAAAAATATAAAGATTAGAAAATTTATTCAAAGATTGTATAAATTTGCCATATTGAAATCGCAAGCTTTATGTTTTTATTTCCATTAGCATGCCCTCCGGGTTACGCGTTGTATGCAAAAAACTGCTACCGGGTGGTGACGGAAGCTCCTCTGGACCTCTGGGATCAGAACGCTGGCACTCACGACCCTCGGAAGCTGGATGTGTGCGGCGGGACTTGGTGGAAGGGGGAGTCCCACCTCATGGTACCGGACGACTACGAAGAAGATACAGTTTATTATGCACTGACCTTCAGGTGGGAGCATTGTGGTCACGTTTATGGGCGGTGATAGGGTGCCATCAATAGCATGTACGTGTTTTACCGTAAACTTTGTGGAGGGAAGAATTGAGAGAATGTATCATTTTGATAGATTGCAGTCTGTAAAGGCTATGATAAATCTTCATATCAGCAAAGTGGTTTACCACGTGTCAGCCCCACTGTACCCATCTGATTTTGCTGGCGATCATGATAGATTTGTACGTAGAGAAAAAAAAAAGTTTTTGTATTTATCATTCTATTCTAAACGATTGCAACATTGTTTTAAATATGTGAAAAAGAAGTTGGGCCCCATAAAAATAATAAAAATGTTTCTCGTCCCCTCCCGCCTGTGTGTACATATAGTGCAGCCGCCTGAACATTTTTATTGTCTTCCCAGTGATAAAAAATAAACGGGCCGGCCG
The DNA here is from genome assembly GCA_019095985.1 of Streblospio benedicti. Lineage (NCBI taxonomy): Eukaryota > Metazoa > Annelida > Polychaeta > Spionida > Spionidae > Streblospio > Streblospio benedicti. The sequence continues at coordinate 56,563,114 of CM032669.1, forward strand.
CCTGGCTGCAAACAAAACGGCCCCGTGTTAGAGGCCTGTCATTAAAAATGTGTTTGCTATGCACGCTAGATTTTATACTTCATTGATTATACTAGATCTATAGTACTTGCCTGCAGACAATTTCAGATTGATAAAACACTAAAAATGGCTTTATGGTTGCGAGAATAAACTGTGGGCCGAAGATTATCAAAGGCTGGCACGGATTTAACATACCAGACCATGCTAAGACATTTGCTGATGGGTTTCATTTGTATGAAAGGATATTTGAACAATGGTGAGTATGTTAGATCTAGTGAACAGTCAGTGGCGTCAGTGCACATAGATTTCATCAGGGGAAGTGGGTTCCTGGGCTAGCGCTAGACCCATCTCAAATTTAGCCAATTGGCTAAACGACGGCATTTTTTGTATCCAATTGATTATTTTAGACAATTAGCCAAGCAAAAACCTATGTAAATTAATTAACATGGTAATGATAACACAAACATCATTACTTTTAGTTACTTAGTCTTTGACAATATTTCTACTTTAAATATCTTAATGACGTCTGATCAAATTGTGTTTAATTTTCCCGATACTCCGGCGAGAACGATGAAAGTTTCATAGACATCAGAGGAGTCCTACTACACTAGTTTCCTGTAACTCCATATACTTGATATACAGACAAGCATTTTATATTTTTTCATATAGTGTAAGAACCCGAAAATCACTACTCTCCATTCTGCATTGTTTTATGTCTTAATTAAGTACCTTCTGAGGTGTATCGGATGGGGAGACCACATGGTGTTGGTACATGGACCTCCAGAGGCAGGCTAAATAGCCAACTGAGCCGCGGGAGTGTGGAGGGATCACACTAGCTATAGTTTTCAAACTAGGTGAGTTTTTTTACATGCAGAGGTATGGCTCTCCTCTACACGGGACACGCCTTTTAACGAGGCCTCCGAACCTCAACTATGGCCCCGGATTGGTACTAAGTATAGGAAAATATTCTACGTACATATCTGATCTACAGGACACTGACAGTTGTTCCCGGGTATATTGCTTTCAAAACTTCAGGAAATAACCCAGAATTCTTCTGATTACTGCTTTGTGTCAACCAGTGAACTATATTGAAGAATGATAGACTAATGGCAAACTCACTACTGAATCTACTCATATTTTTGCCCATATGATTGCACATTTGTAAAGTCCAAACTACCAAGAACATTACGGAATAATGAACACCTCGATTAATCGATTAATAATCAAAAATGTCCCCATCTTAAAAAAAGGTGATGATTATTTTAGAATCCTAACCAATTTGTCATATAAAATATCTTTTAGCCAAAATTTATTTTGGCACGGTAATTTCACCGAAAGTAACTTTCCTGGGCATATACATCATAACACATTGTTTATCATGAAAGAAACTTCAATCACTTGTACATTGCTTTCATCATCCATAGAATTCTGGGTGTCAAATCATTTGAACATCGCATTTGTTGATTGTCATTCTCAAATATAGGGATGAAATATGATGGCCAGAAAATAGAAATAACTTACTTATTTTGGTTTGCCAGTGCGCATGCTAAAGTTCAAATGTCTCGCTATTCAGCAAAAAAAACGAAAGCAAAAGTTCGCACGCATCTATAGATCATCTTATTGCGTAACGTGGTCGAGTCTTCGAAATGCGGACTAGTAAAAGATGAAAAGATACGTCTTCCCCGGGTGATTCAGGTCATTGGTGCGAGTAAAGCTCCAATTTATTGAAAAATACGATGTCTAGCGATGAATCGATTCTGGTAAATTGGAATCGATTATCGGATCGCATCACCGTGAAAGACGATTCATCGATTATCGGCGATAATCGTTTCATCACTAGTCCAAACACCACATACATGACTCCACTTAATTTTAGAATCTAACCTTGTCTATCAGCATTGATTCTTTATCATTAAGAAACACCGACACACTGTTAATCCATAGATTTTGCAATAATATTGAGACATTTCTTAGAAATATGATGGCTGGTAGCCATATGGTTTGATGTAAACAAGCTATTCCCACAACGCTGCGTAATTTTCCTGCGATTGCGTACTTATTTGCGCAGACCGTGAGGTGTATTGATACGGCACTAGACAAATAGCAACCACCAGTTTACTTACTTACTTACTACATCCGGTAAATAAAGCAGACAAAATTAGTTTGTTACAAATTTTTTTTGAATAAAAATGATTCGCCACATTGGCGAAAGAGTAAGCAAAATCTTTAACCAATCTTTAGAATCTTTAGCCAAAAGCGATAAAACGAACCCACGTGCGAACCCAGCTAGGGTTCATTCATGGCCCCAATATTCAACTAACTTGAAAAATAAAAGATTTTGCGCGGAAGAAAAATAAAAAATAAAAAGTGAACCCCTCCTAAATTTTTTATGTAAGAACGGAAAAATCAGCAAAATAAAAAATAAAAATTAAAAGATAAAAAATAAAATTGACCTCCCTCCTATGTGTAGGAAAAAAGGCAGGACGAGAAACATTTTATTAATTTTATGGAGCCTCGGGCTGAGCACTAGCATGATAACCATAGTCTAGACCTGTTCAAACGGTGGTGATAGCCCTCTATGGGTTATCGGATACTTCTGCATCATAATAACCAATGAACTTACATGAAAAAGAATGATAAATTTTCCCGTTGTGTTGTGTGTGTTGCAGGCTGAGCGCTGCTCCATATATTGGCCTAATCCACAATGACACGTCGACCCCTCCGACAGATCTCCATGACAACTGGGTGTGGGTCACGGGACGCCCACTTCACCGCATGTTCAACTTACAATCAGGTATTTACCAATGTAGATAGTCATCTCTTAAGTTCACAACACATTTTTTTACTTACAAAATTCATTGACAGTTTTGCAACTGCCCATGTCAAACATGCTCAGGTCATGAACCGGGACGAGGGGGCCCACAAGCTCTCGCAAGTCTGTGACCCAATTCTTGGCACAGGCCGGAAGTTTGATTGTCTGACATGCACTGTTGGTCATTATGAAGATGTCAGCAGCAGCTGACGAAACTGTCAATCAATTTCGTAAGTAACAAATGTCCTGTGAACTTAAGAAATTATTATATACATTACCAACATGATTAACATGTTCAAGGAAGTACCAAACATGAGAAATATAGGGTATAAAACTCATGACAACTCGTTGCCCACAGGGCTGGTACACATAGCCTGATTGTCTAAAAATAGCTGGCAGACTTGTTCTGTTGCTTGCTCTTTAAATTATGTTAATATGACAGTGTTAAATATCGTGTCTGCCCTTATTCATCCCATGAACCAACGGTAGATTTTTACATGAACATTTACAGTTTGTATAATTTGCATAGGCCTTTACATTAACACTGATATGAGCTTTCATGCAAGTCTTTTAAGGATGGTATTTTTATATTTTACTTTTCTATGGAATGAATCTGAAATAAATCTTACTATTCTATTCTATTATTTTCGATTGTATTTAATCTACACATACTGTAGTGTTAATCATGGTGTATTTTAGGCAAAACGCTGGGTAGTAATGACCACTGCGCTGTGATGGGAGATAGCACGCACAGGTCGTACATTCAGGGGAAAGTCTGTGATGAAGCCAAGCCTTATGTATGTGAAACAGCACCTGGAGGTAAAAAGTTATCTACTTTACTACCGTACTGTCGTAGAAAAGAACTTAAAATGGAATGTTTGAATATCTAATATATAAGAATGATTTGAGATACCTATTCGAACCTACAGAGAAAGCATCACCGTAGAGCAAAATACAGGTTCTTATAGGTATCTAAGATTATTCTTCAAATCATGAATAATGGAACCCAGGATGAACCGAATTTACATTCATTGATCTAATACATAGTCGTGAATGAAATAAAAAAAGTACAACAGTAATGAGATGCTGCATGTAGGTGGTTATGTTTTTTTCCTCTGTTTTAGACAAGTGCCCTCATTAGTTTTACCTCGCACATAACGAAAAAAAAAACAAACAAAAAAACGTGTTGAGCCACTCCACCAAATTATATTGTTATCTTGTTATATGGGCATGTTTTATGTCTAATTTAATAAATGATTTGATTGATTTGATTTGAAATGCCCATAAAATTGCCATCAACAGCATGTCAGCATGAATCTAGTCTAAATCAGCTAGTGATGTTGTTGGTCTGTGATTCCTAGACTAGTTATGTTTTTGTTTTTTAATCGCCCTCATTAGATTTTTCAGATAGCCCAAAAAACATGTTTTTATTTAAATGTTTTTTTTACCTCCGTCAGCCTCCCTCATTAGATTTAGATTACAGTGATTATCCTCAACAAAGGAAGAGTAAACACAGGAAACTCTGAATAAAGGAAACTTTTCTCATGCATTAGCTTATTATAATGTAAGTAAATGATGTAGTAATCAAAGGACACCCTCTACAAAGGAAGGATTTGTGACTGCAAATAGGGTTCCGTTGTTGAGGATTTTCACTGTATTTTATGATCTAAAACAGAGAAAAAAAAGCATCGTGGCTTTAAGTTGAATGTAGTAATATTTAAACATCTATTTTTACATTTCTAGACAGTTTTTTTAAAATATTTTAGATGAGTCGTCCACTCGGCGGTATACATTGATGAAATACCAAGCAATCAACGCCCACAATGACTTTTCATTCTATACATCATCAATTACCGAATGCCTGAACATCTGTGAGCTGTATCCCTCACACTGTTATTCAGTAGAATGGAGAAGTGGCGTATCGTTGTGCATATTTACCACGTACACATCACACAATGCATCTGTGAAAAGCCTTTCTACCGCAGACATCTACGAGTTGGTTTTTCCTGGTATGTTGAGTGTTTCTATATTTTGTTTATATGTAATTGTCAATTGAACACTATTGCATTGAATTGTATTGAGTGGCAAGGCAGCTCATTGCAAAGAGTGGGTTTAAAAAAGCACATCATAAAGTTCCCTACAAACGGCTGCATATTCATGATTCCGATGCCCCGCCCCTTTCTATCGATTTGTTACCACGTGCACAAAGGTCTCACAAACAAGGCTTGTTTACTTTATGAAGCATGGACATGTGAGACATATTTAGAAAGCTCTAACTTTCAAACGACTTGATCACACATCTTGACATTTGGTTGAGCACTGCACACCCAGTTCGTGTGCAAACCCAGTTCGTGTGTTATTTAAATAAAATTGTTAGGCTCCAAACAATTAGCACACAATATTACTACTTTATGCTCTCCCGGTGCCAAAGTGAAAAAATAAAATTTCTACCCGGTAGTAAGGTCTAATGTAAAGAAACATGTTCAAATCCCCGATTATCACCATGCGCGAACTGGGTGGGCAACCAACAATTGCACCATAGATCATATAATTTTAATGAATCATAACAACTGTGTTTATCATGCGACAATATAAGTAAGTAGCTTTATTTTGACATATCAAACACTATAGTATTGGCTGCCAGACTTGAAAGGGGCGGAGATCGGAACTATGAATACTGATGAATGTTATACATGTCATTATACAGTAGAACCTCTCTATCAGGAGAAGCTTTTGGACCAGTGTTAGGTCATCTCAATAGAGAGGTGCTCTCTATACAGAGGTTCATTCTGAAAGCTTTATGAACGTTTGAGAGCGTGAAAAGTTGTCAAATCATAGAGGTGGTCTCAATAGAGAGGTGGTCTTGATTGGATGTTCTACTCAATCTATAAACATTGTCACCTACATGTATGACCAGACCAGCACTAAATGTAAAATAATATAAATTGAACAACAGCAATTGTTATGGAGATTGAAAAGGGACCTGTTGGCTTGAAACTAGTATAAATAATAAAAACCTTTAAAACTTTAGAGTGTTTTGCTTCATGTTGCATGGTAAGAAGAAAGAATATACACATTTAATATAATGGAGTTTTGTTTTTGCAGACGATAACTTCGCGCCGCTGCTGTTCGATGCGTTGGGCAGCCTCCAGCCGGGCGTGGCTCTGTCCGGGTCCCCCAGCAGGCAGGGGTCCACCCTGCTCCCGGGGGTCAGCCTCCTCAATCACGGATACTGGGCCATGGACGCAGACGAGACCTCCAAGAACAACGCCTTTGTTCAGGTACCACTGAAAATAGTCAAGTAAACTACACTTTTATGTGCAGACATGGCAAATAAAGCTTTGCAAATATTAATGACCAAATATTTTCTAGGTTGACTTCCATAAATATGTTTCTATAACACGTGTACTTGTGCTTGGAGGAACCAAGTATGAATCGTGTTACACAAAGACATATCAATTATGGTTCACCAATTCCACTCTTGGATGGAAACAAAATGTAGATCATGATGGGAATTATAAGGTACGTTTAATGCTACGATTATATTATGTAAGGTGTCAACACATGTGACAAACTAGAATCTATATGGTGGGACCAAATAAGAGCCAGAATACTGGTAGACCCAAATATGGACTGTAGTGGTCCTTATGAAGTATACATCAACATTTCACTTTTTCAAAATTCGAAATCAAATTTCAACACTCTAGCTCTAACAGTGACAGTGTGACCTGTAGCGTTGAAATAAGCTAGGAACCAAAATGCACCCAAGTATGGAGCATTATGGTCCATAGGAAACAAATGCTGAGTGGTCACTATTTTAAGCTGACAAACTACATTTGAACAAGCTACCTCTTATGTCATTATTTATCACTTATAGAGGGTTAATGATGCCGGACCAAAAATAGCTGTAATCCATCCAAATATAGACCATGATGATCTAAATATATAGGTGCCGAGTGTACACAATCTCCATTCATTAAAAAAACTCCTTGGTAGTGTAAATCATATGAATCTATAACAATTTCATTTTAACAACTACAATATTCAGAAACAAAACACGATATTTAGAATTTGGAAAGTAAGTATCTATTTCTAAATAATGTAGTTTTTACAATGAAATTAATATAGATTTAAATTTCCATTCAATTTTACATACTAAATTTGAGCACCTGCTGTAACCATGTGTACTGTTGAGGGTAAGCAGCCCGGCAAACGGGTAGGCGCCACCAAAATGGGTCACAATTTAATCCCTAAAAATCATGACATCATGACCCAAGTAGCTAAAATCAGCACTTGATTGATCTAATTTAGCTCTTGATCAGCACACTAAATTCATCCATCTTGCACCCCTTCAGATTGGAAAATCAGCACTTAAACACTTTAAGCCTTATGTTTTTATATTTTAGCACATTTGACCCAAGATATCAAATGTCCGGTGGAGCCAACCTCCCACCCCCACCCCACCCCCCCGTACAGTATCTAGGTTAGGGACGGTGCAATATTTATCAGGAAGGGGGACCGGTGCATTTGGTAGGGGGACAGGTACTTTTTTCAAGGTGCAAAGTAGGGGGACCGGATGATTTTTCATTCTCGTTTTTTTCAGCTGCTGAAATCCCACCTCGACGTGAGCGAATCGGTACAAATTACTCACGCGAATATTTATGGGAGGGGACGCGGACTTTTTTTATGAATAGCGAGCGGTCATGGGACACCAGTTTTTTTTTAATCACATCAGCAGGGGACAAGACCTTTTTTCAGACAAGTTTTTTGATATGCGCCGGTCCCCCCGCCTGTTAAATATTGCACAGTCCCTTAGCGCCCCCCACCCCCCACCCCCACCCGCGGTTAGCAGCTAGATGGAAGGACTGACTGGCACGGTCAACGTGATACAAGATAAAAAGAAAACACTGCTAATTAGGATTTTGAATATCGTCCTCAAATTTCTTTCATGATATTTCAAAGTTGCAGAGAACATTGGAATAATGCAGATACCATACCGATATATTTTTGTAAATAGATTTCATTATGCACGAATGCAACATTTTTTTATGAAATATGAAGAATGATGCAAATATCTTCAATGTCTTTTGAATGTTTTCCCTTTGCCTATCTAGGTGTATGACGGACCTCGAGAACAAAATGCACCAGAAAATATAGTCTTCGACCCACCAATAATAGCAAGAATATTTAGAATGGTTCCAAAGAGTTTCAATAGGTATGCCTGTTTGAAATTTGAACTATATGGAAAAGAAGTCGGACAGCTGGAGAAATTGGGTATGTCATTATTATTTCACAAAATGTACTACAAATAGAGTGTCTTATCCATTCCAATTCAGTTTAAACATCTCACTATTATGCATAATTTGGCGATTTTTATGCTCAATGGTTAAGATTCCATGTACATTTTAACATTTTTAGAATGTGGTGTCAGGAAAACCAGTGGCTGGTATGACATCTACGCGCAAATTGAACTGAATGGAGAGATCGTTCTCCGCTCTAAAGTTACTGGATTCCATGTAGCTGTAATAGACGAGGTGATTATATGGATGTTAACATTTTTAGTATATGATATACGATGATCAGTAAGTGGCCAACAGCCAGTTTAAATACAATCTGATTAGACACTTCTAGATTCTGCACATTTTTTTATGTTACAATTGCACAACTGTTTAGGCTCTTGATACTTCAAAACTATTTTCTCTACCATACATGTACATGTATTGAAGATAGATAGTTATTTTTTGTTTGTTTCAGCAAGCAAATGAATTTGATCACATAATCATATTAAAGAATATATAAACTTATTTGAAAGTTACAATACCAATTTTATTTTGCCAAACTGGTGAACATTTATCACATAGAAATTAGCAAAGTGCACTAATTACGTGGAAAAAAATTAACTTCATGGGTCAACACATATATTTTTCAATCAACCCTAGTACAAATGCGAAAGCAGTTTGAGTTAATCATGAAAGAATACATGTATTTCTGTAGGAAAACTGCAGAGCTAAGAATATTCACTATTACGAATCCAATACAAACGGGGCAGCAAGCTTTTTGCAATTGCTTAAAGGTAAATATGCGTTTACCACACATTTTCATAAAAATATTTCCAATATGCACCAACTTTTTATGTTTTTTTCAACAAGGTACACGTATGCGTGCCATTCATACTGTGTTTATAGTTATTGGTCTAGTAAATAAAATGATTAGTTAGCTAGGAAAATGATGGTGGTGGCCATTTTGGCAGCCATTTTTAAAACTTTCCCCAATGCAATCTTGAGTAAACTTTTTTTCTTTGAAAGAACATATATCAAGGATTCCATTTGAATTATTAAACCTTTGCCATCAATTTTGTCCAACCTCAGCTATTTTTTGATGTTCATTTACTGTACTATACATGTAAGTTCATATATCTTATCTTATATCATGGTAAATTTCCTGTAAATCATTTGTAAATTTAAGGTTGTAGAAACTCAACCAGTGACACAATTGACACTGGTCCCTCCTTGGTCAAATAGATAGGGAGTTGGACTCGTGACTTCTGGTGAGCAGAAGGTCGTGGGTTCAATTCCCGGTCTGGTGGTGAGTGTTGAGCAAACTTACCCCTAACAGGCTGCACACTGCTCCCTGGTACATACACGTTTTATAGGTACAGGTGAGACGAGTGGTTACTTATGTAAGTAATTACATGTAGTATGTGTGCGCTACAGCAGTACATGCTGTATGCACCCAGTGCTGTATGCTCCCCAGGGAGTTGAGAAAGGTACTCCTGGATAGTAGACTATAGACTTCAAAATTTACATTACATTTACGTTTACATTATCTCCTTTAATGTTCCAAATGTGTTTGCAAGCAGATTTAGATCCTGGATCACGAATAGTTGGAGTCTCTTACAACAATCCTGAGGCTGTGTTTACCAGTGACGTCAAGGACGCACTGATCAGTGACTATGCAGCAACTGCCAGCTTCTTCTTGTCGGACAACAGCTTTGGGGTACGTCAAGAATGTGCATTATATAAATTTCATGTCAATCTGATTGCTTCATTGCTTGAGCAGACGCGAAAAGATTGTGTTTGTTTTGTTACTATGTATGTGTATATAATATTTGGTGTCCTGATTACAGAATTCTGTGATGCTAGATACAGTAAAGCATGCAGATGAACGGACGGATCTCTACTACAGGGCAACCAAAAATGCCTGTCGACATCAGTTACATCAGAGATTCTCCTACGTTGATCTCAATGGTGAGTAACAGGGTGGCATCTACAAATTACCTGCTATTTGACATCTGTTTCTAAGCATGTATTTTTCTGTCCGAACCGCCAGTGACAGAGTTACTTATCCGTACTTTTTTGGATCTTCATTGATTCAGCAGATCACCCATCATGTTAATGTGAGGGAATTCAGGTCACTAAGAAACGAAAATCATCTCAAGAAATGCTAACAGTGTGTCTCTTAATGTTGTAGGACTGGGCCAGTTTACTCATTACGTATCAAGAGACTGTGAAGCAGGCGAGAGTTTGGCGCACAGTCACCACACTTTGACTGGTGCCCACGACTGTATGGGGCTGTGCCTACAGACCCTGGGCTGCATGGCCATCACTGTGTCAAACACCACCACAGCCTGCCTGCTGTTCAACACGTGTACTGTCAGTTTGCATTACATCCGTGGCACTCATGTGTATCTCAAAGGTGCGTCTCTCTTTTGCTGTATAGTTTGGCTAAAAATTGTTTTGAATTGATATCTAAACGTAATCATTGAAAATGTTAAAAGTAGTCCATATTTTCGAATATCAATACCAAACAATCATCTGAAGGCAAAGAAATTCCAGCATCTCCTTTAGGTGGTATTTACTGATTTGCATGAAAATGTATATTGTCTAATCAATAGGTTTTTAGTACAAAAATTTTAGATTTTCCATTCATTTCATATTAAAAATCTATGTATTTCTCCTCCAGCCGGTGATCCGTTGGCCTTCTGGCCTCTGACATCTTCTGCTGAAGGACGCGATTATTCTGGAAATGGTTACCATGCCGACCAACCACCGACGTCGTCATTTGTTTCTGGTCCCGACAGCAAGCCAAATAGTGCACTGAATATCAGCTCAAGCATAAGAGTGGCAACATCGTCGTCTCTGGGATTCACAGCGTCATTTTCTGTTTTCCTCTACGTGAAGCCAGAAGCTGCAGTATCAGCCACTAATGTGACGCTGCTCCAGTTTGGAGATGACCCAGACGATAGATTGAAGCTGTATTTGGGTGAAAACGGCAGAGATTTTTACGTGCAGCTCGCTCATAACATTACAGTGGTAAAGCCTGATGCTGCTGGAGGCGGCATTTGGAATGCTCTTACTGTGACCTATGATCATGTGCTGTGTGAACTCAAGGTCTGGCGGGAGGACCGAGCAGTTGATATGTTCACGTAAGTTTTTTTTTAATTACTTGGCCCTTTTTTCTGATTTTATACGGTGTAGTATGCTTTGGTTTCTTGTTACATTAGAACCTCTAATTAAGACCACCTCTATTGAGACCAGCTCTATAATAAGACAACTTTTCACTGTCCCAAACCTTCATAAAGCTACCAAAATGAATCTATAGTGTATGGAGACCATCTCTCAACTGAGACCACCTGAGACTGGTCCCAAAGGTGATCCTAATAGAGAGGTTCTACTTTGCTTTGTAGACTTAAATTGTGGCTTGAATTATCACCAGTGGCTATTGATAAATACATAACCCATCCTGCAGAATAGTCATAGTGCCGACTTTCGCACCTCAGGTTACATATTATTTTCTAATAGACCCCTATATGACGGAATATATATGTGGACATTTTATGTTGTAGGATATGCGACTACCAGGCATCGCATAACACCAAAAATGCCTCTGCCATGTACATTGGTGGTGAGAACCTTGGTGGAGCGTTAGCGTGCCTCCAGTTGTACGATACAGTGCTAACCCGCGCATGTGTGAGGAGAGCCATGGCAACATGTGGCTGGCCTTTTGATTCTCCTTTCATAAGTAAGTTTGTAATCAGTGAGCGCTAGCTGCCAGTCACCAAGGTGCTGACAGCAAGTTCATGGAGTAACGTTTTCTATCATAGCTAAAAAAATCGCACTGAATATCAAAATAAATATCATGAACAACTGTATACGTATTTTTCACAAGTTTGCTTGTGAATTCAATTCTACTACTCTCTCTGGTTTGGCAAGCAAGCTCCTACCACTGTATTGACTGTATTACAGTGGTAGGAGCTTGCTTGCCATAACAGAGAGAGTAGAATTGACAATAAATATAGGAATGATGCGCTATTATTTTGCCTGATGTGCATTGTAATATTTTAAAATTATTTATATATTTCTTTATGTATTAGATTTTTAAACATAGTTACCTCTAAGGGAGTGTAGGTTAGTGGCATTAGGTTCATTCTTAGTAACTACATAGTACCAGAAAGTCATAACTCCACATTTTGACCTTAGCATCTGGATCAGGTCGACTATTCTAAGTGGCCTCATACTGTGAACACCCAACTCACACATATATCACAAAATCAGCAATGAGACTTTGATGTGGATTTTTAATTTGTTGTATTAATTATAATGGAGTGCTGTAAAAAGGCTGCTCTGACAAATCATCAGGTTTTCACTCCATGTCAAGCATTAGAGCCACCTAAATGTAGGTACTTACCTTACATCTATTCATTGTCTATCACACACAATACAATGATAAAGAAGTATGATAATTGATATCATGGGTTACAGCAAATTGTTCATAGCATTTTAACAATTTCTAGAGTGTAGTAGGAGATTTAGCTAATAAACTAGCATCATCAGTATGCACTTGGTGATTCACGTGTGTATGTAGGAGAGTGTGAGAGGGTGTTTGCGTGAGACAGAGTGTGTGTGTGTGCATGCGTGTGTGTGTGTTTGTGTGTGTGTGTGTTCAGTGCTGGCTAGAGATGTGAGTGAGAAACTTAGAATAGAAATGATCTATTGTTTAATCTTATCAAGCACAATAGGCATATGTTTCCAATTGTCGTTTAGATGCAGCTGCTCCTTCAGATGTCGGAATTCGGACAGGAGAAATATTATCATCACAAATAAATTCATTGACCGCATCATATATACAGATCGACCCTTATTCCCATGGACATCCGGCCAATGAACACCTTGCTCTGTACAGTAGTTATACTTACAGGAATCCAAAATATAATAATAATAGGTAAGTAGCACGACTACTATACATTTATCGTTTAATGAGAAAAATACAATATATACAATGTAGATAAGATGTACTGGTAAACATTATAAATCAGGTTTTTTGGACATCTATGTGTATATTTACTAGTGTTCTTTGTCACTTATCACACATGTCACGTCGAAATTTGTATTTAAACATAGCTTATTTCAAAAGTACCAAGAATTGACTATCACAAAAGTTTGCCAACAACCTTGTTCTTTATCATGCTCTCACTCTCCTATACATGTTTCGAAGTTGCTATAAAATTCTTCAGGAATAAAATTTGAATATAATTGTTATAGAGGAACCTCCAATTGGTAAAGTAACCAGCTCTATGATAATGCCCCATTTTACCGCTCATTAACATAGCGCCGATTGCAGTTGGCTGTGAATTTTGATGAAAAATCGACCACTAGCTCGTACTCTTCTTTACTGGGGGTACACACGTCCAGACTTGTGCCAATCATGCTGAAGTGTGCACTCATCTCAGTATGGAAATCGGCCGTACTCGTTACACCTATCGTCTGTTATTTTCAACCTTTCACGCAACTTTGAAACAAATTGGACGAGAAAGTGTTATTGATCCATTATCGATTGCAATCTTATTATATCATCTCTCAATGGTCCCTGCTCTGGCGGATTCTCGTCTCGACTTGTCCCCACACTTCTCACCTAATGTCAGCAGGTACGGCGAGAAGGCCTAATCGAGGGACGAGTAAACACACTAAAGACGAGAATCGGGTCAACATGAGGCGAGTTGAAGTTTTGTATAGGATGTATAGGTGCTCCTGATGTCGGCGATTAGACACAAGAAGCAGCGAAAATGCGTGATTGTGGGTCGAGTGAGGATCATCAGTGACGATTGCCACGCAATCGTCCGATTTCACAAAATGAGATACATGTACATAGACTCTTGCATAGTCCGCCGATTTTGAGTCAATCGCTCCAAAATTCTCAAAACTCACGACTTAGGGGTTTCATGAAGCGACTGCTCTATGCACTCGGCAATGGCATGGCAAGTGCAGACAGAAGGTTGATTACGTTAATTATATTTATGAATGCTTCCATTATAGAATAACCTAGGGCCTTTTGGGGGGTGAACCCACTACCCAGTCCCGCCCCCCTGTGTCGAAAACCGTCCATTTTTTAGTGTTCTCATTCCTACTCGAAGTGCCAGCAGAATCAACCGTAATTCAACGTGATGTACCGTGCTTGATTGGTGGTGAAATGGGGGCATAAAATCTATTTTCGTGGCCCAGAGCCTCCATAAGGTGACCAATATGAACTCCACAAAGAGACCACCTCCATGTGGACTAGGACATGATCCTATTGATACGAGATTTAAAAGTCGCAATATTGTCATCAATGTTTCTGTCTAGAATGTTCTATTCCGTTGTGGTTCTGACGAAGAAGGAGTATTGAAAACTGCTAGTATTTGAAGAATGTGCTTGAATTTATACTGATGTGCCGCACATGTCACTGTACTGAAGGGGTCATATAGTTTATGTGCGTGAAATGTGATGGAAGCTATTATTGGTGACTGGTGATCTGCTCATCAAGAAGGCTGTGATTGGTGATTTGCCCAAAATCTTGAGCGTGAATTGTGAATTGCCTGTATTAAAGTGTGTGAAATGTGATGAAACCTATTCAATTCCAATTTTTTGTGATTGGTGAAAGACAATGAAATGTATTGGTGACTGGTGATTTAGGAAAAAATTTTTGGTGAATTGATTTGGCTATATACCCCCCTCTGTACTGTTACGTATGTGAATGTGGTTTGCAGATTTGTTGGTGGCTGGCGTGGCAATTGGATCATCATCGACTTGGCCATTCCTCACCACATATACGGTGTCATTCTGATGGGCAGACGCATGACCCAAGCCGGATGGATCACAAAGTTCAGTCTGGAATCATCTGACGATCAGATTGTATGGGCCGGTAGAAATGCTGATGTAGTAAGTTATAGCAGCCTTGTCATTGCTATAGGGACAATAAATACGGACATGTTTACATACATGTATTTGGGAGATCCTTTTGAAAGTGTCGAGTTCCTAATTTTGCTGAATGCATACCTTAGGGCGGGGGAGAGGGATGGGGGGTCGGGGGGAGAGAACAGATCTGTCACGGCCAAGCTCATGGTGTTGTTACCGTATTTGCATGCATGTTTTTTTGGGTTTTTTCTTTGTAAGAGCCTATTAAAAAGTGACAAATGTATTTCTTAATCATATTGCTTGTGAACTTAATTCTAATCTTCTCTTTCATAGACTTATATTGGAAATCAAGACCACTTTTGGGAATGTCAGGTGATGGTGAACAACGTCAGTGGGCGCTATATAAAGCTCACTCCGATACAGCATGTTTATCAACCAATGATGAACATGGAAGTCATCTCCACTCCCATTGGTTGGCAATGTTTTTTCATTCATAATACTTTTTTCCGTTTTTTCATATGTTAATGTTTATTTGTATCTATGGAGCAACAAGACGAACGTCATCAAAGCATTGCACCACCATTTTAAATATACAGTAACATTATATATGACCAACCTGGCAAATCCATGATTTTGAAAAAGGATGGGGGGGTGGTTGTGCCATCAGGTGATATCATGAGTTTTGTTTGCACGAAAGCCTGTGGAGATGCCATACGCCCCAGGAAAATGACATTGTGGGTGACAAATGCACAGCAGCATGCACCCTGCACTAACCCTCCAGCTGCTGTCTCCATCATACATATGCCGCCGCGTACACATGTATATGAACTAATGATAAAATACAAAAGATGCTAAAATATATTTCAATTTTTATGTTATGTTAAAATTGAATTTCGCTATATTAACTGCTACACATCTTATAATTTTTAGAATGATGATATCTAGATAGTTGATCCTTAAGTAAAGCATACAAGTTTAAATAAAATGTGAATTCGTCCCGCGGGAAAGTATTTCATGACATTATGAACACTTTCACTTTTGGTTTG
Source organism: Streblospio benedicti (assembly GCA_019095985.1). NCBI lineage: Eukaryota > Metazoa > Annelida > Polychaeta > Spionida > Spionidae > Streblospio > Streblospio benedicti. The sequence continues at coordinate 56,579,160 of CM032669.1, forward strand.
AACTGGGTGATGACTTTGTTTAATGTGAAATGTCAATTCAAGTATTTCCTATACTTACCTTTCTATCGATGTTGTTATTATGTAAAATAGGAGCTCATTATGTAGATATATTGTTTACCTTGGGAGTACAAATTATTTAAACGCTTTTCATTTAAATTCTTCAAATTTGAAACAGCTTTTTCTAGCAGCTTAACTATGTGACTCCCCCAAAACCCGCGCATTCCGTTGGGGTTAAGAGGAAATTATAAGAAATAGTTTTATTATTCTTACCAAACCGGTAAATATTATCATTACAATTTTCACTTGAAATAATGTTAGAACCGACATGAACTCCAACAATGAGTCCGATATGATTATACGACACCTCTAGATTGATTGATTGATTGATATTCTTCAGGAGATAATGTTCCTAGGATAGCACATGAAAGCGTACATATATATGTAATGCTTATTTCCAATGTGATCCTGTTTGTTGGCAGGTTAGGTAACCAGGTGGAGGGATCATACTAGCTATTGTTTTCAAACTAGGTGAGCTCTTTTAAGTGCAGAGGGATGACTGTCCTCTACACTGGACACGTCTTTTAACGAGGCTTCCGAACCTCACTCTTGGCGTCGCCACAGTCTAGTAGTAACACTATACTGTGGCGACATGCTCGGTGGAGATTAGCAACTCAGTAGCAGACACACGACGTAACGGTTTTGGCGACACGAAGTTTGCCATGCCCCGGGCGCAAACTTGCGACGCAGGCAAATCACGTTATCAGGTCGTACGCTCTAACCACTGAACCACTTAGGACCACAGATATGGTAACTTGCTTTATTATATTAGGCTATATTGTTTTGCATTGTCTCGTAGGTCTGAATGAGATCAGCAGCGACATGCTGAATCTGTACTCTGTGGCCAAGTATCCCAGTACGGACTGTTCTCTGCATCTGGAAGCTGTCAACTCAACAATATCCTCTGTATGCTCATGCACTGTGGCCACGTCCTTCACAATCGATATGAAGGTTCGTTTTCACATATATGTATTTGTAGAAAGATAATTTTTAAACATGCCCACTAGAATTGATAACTATAACAGCGGATATTCTTACTCCAAGTTTGAAATGTAGAATTTGACCACAAGATTGGAGTGTCAATCGTAAAAAATTTAGTATGCTGATGCTTGATTGACACAAACGAAGTGAGGGTAAATCAAGCATCAGCATGCTAAATTTCATGATTGTCACGACAATAGTCAAATACCATTCTACTATGTTTTTTATTCTTTCTTCTATTTCTGCTGCTCTAATGCGATCTAAATTAAATCTATGTTGTTCTAAATGTTTTATACATTTTTATACTCTATTTACTCTTTCAACATGTTTCAATACGATCAGTATCCTCAAATTCAAATTTCAAAATGTTAGTTCCAAGCTGCTTGGAACTAATATTTTAAAAGTTGAATTTGAGAAGGATACTGATCGTATTGAAACATGTTGAAAGAGTATATAGAGTAAACAAAAATATATAAAACATTTAGAACAACATAGATTTAATTTAGACCTCATTAAAGCAGCAGAAATGAAGAAAGAATAAAAGAAAATGCGACCACATGCTGCATACCATATTTCACGAATCTTGTATACATTCTATCATGAAAAAAATAAGATTACAGAATCAAGTAAATGACTAGATTTAAGTTACTGGTACGCGAAAACCTCTTGATATAAAGCAAGCGACGTCGCCTGTTAACAGGTGCGCTGCAACGTTATCGTCCTTTTTCGAGTCAATACTTTTACAAAAGCAATAACCACGACAATCAAGTGGTCAAATACCATTCTATCGTGAAGGAAATACCATAACAGAGTTCAATAATGACTAAATATACACACAAACTTCTAATGTTGATATACTGGTAAACAATGCTTTATGTCACTATTGTCTAGTTTAGACTGTGGTCTCCTCCCGTGCAGTAAATCAAGGTAGCGTGCAGTCAATCGTATAATTGAGCACGCCAGTGGGCCAATCAGAATAGAGTATTGGCGCTTATTTATGCACGGAATGATAGAATGAAATATTGAGTTGACTCAAGCCTAGATAATGGCTAAAACCTACGAAGCACATATTAATTATTTGATATTGTACCACATTGGAAATGACAAATAAATATAACATATATACATGAGATTTTAAAACAACTACTTTTTTATACTTGTACTTTTTTCTGAATTCCTATGTTGATAAATATATAATAAATAATACGCTTTCATTTCAACAGGTCCTTCACTATGTTACTGGTGTTAAGATATCACACAGCCTTGTTAACGAAACAAGCAAGGTTTTCCAGTTGTATGCCAGTAAAAACAGCACAAATTACAATCTATTGAATAAGGTAATGGCCTTAACATCAAATTCAATAAATGTATAGATTGCAATTTACTTCAGAAATTAAAAGAAATATGCATGTAATTTCAGATTTCTGTGTCATCAGAAGCTGTGATGAACACTTCCATGGTTGTAGTGAACATTGTTTTCACTCAGCTTGTGAAATCACGCTTCTTAAAGATCGTGCCATTATCGCCCAGTGCAACGACGTGCTTTGGACTGCAGATCTATGGCAAGATAGGACCAGGTAGACTTATGACTTGTGTGCTTGTCATTTACTGTAATGAGTGAAGTGCAGTTCTCAACACATTGTGCAACTATGCAATCAATATATGAACTGTGATGCGGTAACTAGGGTTACGATGTCAAATTTCCCACTTTTTATAATTAATTAATGTTTTCTTGGAAGCTGAGGCACCCTGTCAAATTGCTTTGAATTAACAAGTCTCATACTGAATTTTAGCAAAATGCAGGCGAAGACACTTGAGAATTCAATGTTTAATCTATTACAACATTAGTTTTTTGAAGGATCATTACCATTTCCACACACTACCTGTGACTTCTAGTATAATGTCTATAATGTCTTCAATCACGTTCTTTGATACTTAAATATACTCTCATGTCACAGCTGTGAACATAACTACATACATTTTACGACTTTGATAAATCAATAATATTCAGTACATTTCTAAGAAGCTGGTGTTGATGCTCCTGTGCCCTGGCGTTTGGTACTAACCCGGGTCACGGAGTCACGGCTCATGTCCATTATTACTGGTCCACACTGCAGCTTGTCCCCCCGGCTCAGTGCGGCTCCACAGTAAATGCTACACCACCTCAGACCGGAATTTCTACAACTACAACACAGAGGGTAACGCACAGGACATCTGTGAGAAATGCTTCCATTGGATTCATCCTGGAACGCTGCCTATGATAAAAGATCTGACAACTGCTACATCACTTGCACGCATTATATATGGCATGTAAGATTTTGGTTTTACTACCTCCTATTTTTGTGCTTCTTCAAATTGCATTCCTTTTTTGATAGGTATTATTCCAAGAACCATAGCAAAATGTGATGTACATGTAAATTTGACCAATAGTCTAGAAAAGAATTCATATATTGTTATGATTTGAAGTGTTGGAGTCATAACATTTCTTAAGTGATATGGGATAAATATAAAACGCACCTCCAGTTTGAGACTAGAAATCAGCTATAAATTTGTATGTAAATGTAAATGTGTTTATTTATAGTCGCAATTCACTGTTATCGTGCTCTAGCGACTTTACATATTTTACGTATGTGTGCATTTTGTGCATATGTTTGAACATGTTGGCTGTAAACCTGGGTCATTAGAAAACCAGCCTCTTACAAGCTACATGTACGTTACAGAGGAGAATTCTGGGTGGATCCTGTTGCACGGCGTCCAACAGAAGACGCACAATACAGATGGGCAGACGGCACCAGTTTTCAAACAGCACCTTACGCCTACAGTAAGACAGATGGATTCAATTTATTCAATCACAATTAAGGAATATCATTTGCCACAACTGTAGAGTTGATGATGATCACTTGAATATAAATACTGTATACGACCATCCAAGTGCCCACCATCGTGTAACAGCCCTCTCCCCTCTTTTTCATATATGTCCTACGAATTATGTAGGAACTGCACTGTCGTGTAACAGCCGACCCCCCAATTTGAGAAAATTTCAATTTAACGGCCCTGGGTGCTTGGATGGTCGTATATGGTAGTATATTTGAAAATTACAATAATTATGATATTTTCACAATTCAACAGATGGAGGTGACATGAGCGGGAAGGTTTTAAAAGTTAATTCCAAGTACCTGCTGCAGTCTGAAGATGTTGACAATCGCAAGAAACAATTAGCTTGTGAAACAGAAGCCAATGGTTTGTGGATGATTTTATAATTCAGCAATACATTAGAGAGTTCCCCTGCAATGCTGTGAACGTGCTCTGTTCAAGTGAACATAATACTGTAGATTTTCTATTAATGGCTGGGCGGCTATTGACATACATGCACTTCTATTAATGCTAAATTAACTGCGTATAAAAGGCAGTTAACTTGATGGAGGGGGGGGGTACTTCAGGGGTGAATGGGTATCGGGGTGCCACTGAAGGTCCAAAATGATACCAAGTAGTGAAACCAGTGAAACTATGAAAATGATACCGCTAGTGAAACCACCGAATGAAAACAATGGGGTATTATCCCAAGGGGTATTATTCTATGTGACTAGCTTATACCCGTGGGCTCAAAGAGTCATGCTGAGAATCACATTGAATCGATCCAGTTTCATAATCGTATAAATAGATCACAACTACGTCATGGTAAGATCGATTAACTTGGCATCTAAAACTAAAATGTAAGGGAGGAAATGTTAGTGTCTATGTAAATGGGAACACAATGGCCTCCATGGACATAGAAAAAAGACATATTTTGTGAGTGTATAAATATGACGTTTTGAAGCATTTTATCTTCAAGCACCCTTGTCTTGACGACACTTGCCCACGTCCTGACAGCACCACCACCCATCCTGAAAGCACTCTGACAGCATCCCCATACACACAACATCCAAGATCAAGCCAAACCGTCATTCCTTGAAAGGCAGTAATTTGACTATGTAAACATGGCAGGGTGACCATCCTCTGTAATAGCCACTGAAATTCAAAGGTATTGTGATTTGCCCCCAACGTCGGCCACTCAACCACTGGTCTACACCATCCACTCCCACCCAGACACATAATGATAAGAAATTACTAATCTTGCAAGCATCTATAATGAGGATTCCGATAGCGTGACTACAGTAACAGTCACTCCAAGTACATGCTTGTGAAAGCAGGTCTCACCAAGTAATGTTAGTCACAGCTGAGGTAGGAAATGTTCGTGTTTTATGTAAATGAGAACATAATGCTCTCTATGGACATAGGAAAGGGATTTACAGCACTCTTTTTTCCCCAGCACCCACCCTTGTGCAAACCACGGCCATGTGTGATACTATGCAACATTGACTCTGACCAATTTCACAAATACGTAATATTGTCACTTCATTGCAATGACAACTTGGCATCTTCCAAAATATATCTTATGTCTGAACTAAACAGTTGCCCATCCCCCACCTACACCCCACTACTCAACAACAATTATTACATCAAAGCCTATTCCGCAATCTGACACCCGACCCTCACCGCCCTGTCCTGATAGTATCTAGTAGCCGGGGAATAATACGCATTACCAACACGATGAACACATTCAAGGATATCAATTATGTAATTTTGATTTTCTTCAGTCCCATGCTTTCATTATAAATAATTAGCAACGATCAAATGACATGTTGACTTTGTAGTGCTGGGTGACTGGGTGCTGGTGTACATGGCGCTGCTGGGGACAGAGGCTGCGGAAGCCTCGCTGTACGTGGACGGCGAGTATCGAGGCTGGTTTGCCGCCACCGCCGCGCCACTCGTCGTGCGTGCAAACCTCACGTGGCACACGCTCGCTTTTGAGGCAGAGTGCAGAGTGCAGAGTACGAACGTCTTCTTGTTCTCTTCATTTGTTGTCAAACGTACCGTGGATTTCCGACGACAGACGTCGCATTTGACATGGTAGAGATAGGAGTCTTCTTACGTGCACTGTGCAAGTTACGTCTGACGAAAATCATTCAGTTGATATTTCTCTGCTACACGTGTTTTTATAGGGTTAGAGGCGCATTTTTATGCGGTTGTATTAAATTTCCCTAGATATTCTATTAAGCTGTTTAAATGAAAGAAACTTCCAGAATGCACTAAACACATCATATTCTTGTACTGCAAGCCTATCCTATGTACTTGTTTGGCCACTGAGCATATCCTTTAATCCATGGAAATTATCAGTGATGTTTTATCTCGCTAAGGTGGCTAGTAAGTACACTAGAATGGACTGTCTCCAATCATGGCCGAGCTTAGAGGTTGCTACAGAAAATGAAGTCACTTGGAAACACACAATACTTTTCATATTAGGACACTAACATCTTGTTAGGGAGACAGAAACTGCATATTTACTGTAGATTGCTACATTTCAGGGGCACTTGCCCGTGTCAACAGGCTTCTTGTGCAATGTCGCGTGTCACGTGACTTAGAAATATGCACTTTCTGTGTCCCTAACAAGATGTTAGTGTCCTAATATGTTGAATCCAGAAACATCTTCGGAATGATACAATCCTCCTCCATGTTGCAGCTGATCGATGCGTGATGTCTGTAACCGAGCGAGTCGCCTGTGAAGTTGCATCCAATGGTATCACCAGGGAGGCGTGTGAGGAGCACGGCTGCTGCTACGATGACACCGTCAGCGGGGTCGTGTGGTGCTTCCAAGCTAAACGTGAGTTACCGTATTCGTTCTTTTAAGCGCTCCTACCGCATTAAGAGCACCACCCTCTTTACACGGATTAAATATTAAATGAATCATTCTTTTTTTGCCATATTGGAAGACTAACACGCTGGTATATGCGGGGTGCATTGTGAAAAACATACCTGGTTCATTATGATTGGGATACACTTTTCAGACATCTCTTGTATTTTTGTTTTTGGTTGAAATTTGTTTTTTGTAAGCACACTGCGCTTATTAGAACAAATACAATATTTCACAATACCTTGATGGCAGTTGCCTACAAATGATTGGAACATATTTTGTTAGGTCCATGTTTAAATCATTTCTAGAAATGACTGGCAAACATTTTGTAGATAATGAATTGTTCATTATAAATGTTTTAGGTCCTTTGTGCTACAGAATGATGTCAATGATTTGTCAACATTTCCTGCATTTTATTAAGATTATCAACTACATCTACATCTAAATTTAGAATCTCTGCACTTATACATCCAATGTTGATGAGGTATCTGTAGTGTCTATTACGTTAACAAGAGCGTGAGAGACCAAATGAATTGGACATGCTTAGTAATCATTTATTCCATGATTCCTTTTGTGCAAAGAAGTATATATGTTAGGATACTTTATCCCATCATCCGCATAATTCATTACTGTTGTGGTTGTCTTTCCTTACCACTGAGTTGTATGTTCGAAATTTTTTTTTTATTTTAATATATGTATTTCTTATAATTCAAATTCCGTGTGAAGAACTTGGTGCAAAATGCTAATTGAAAGAAATATGCTGTGAGATAGTCTATAAAAATCAGTTAAGATTCAAATAGTAAAAATAGAAAGATAAACATATTAATACACTAACGTTTTGTTAGGAACACAGAAACTGTTTATTTACGTTGCTACATTTCATACACTTATTTTCTAATAGAAATATTTAAGGTGCGATCGTAGTGCCACATTCGGCCGCTAGGTGATTAGTCTCGATCAACTAGACACTGTAATGGAGTAGACGAGAAAACGATTTAGTCTCTATCAGTGTTTGTCTAAATAATTCCCAGAATGCACTGTAAAACACGTGAAAAGCCACGTGTTTTGGTTTGTTTGTAAAAATATTACCCAGAGTTCATAGATAAGAAAAATCATGTATGGGCACACGCCCCCTTCGACTGGCTTCTTCTTGCGCAAGATCTTGTGCGCATCATAGATGGTGCTATGTCACGTGAAATGGAATTTCCCATGTGACTTCTGAATGATAGAAAGATAAACCTTGTGATATATCGGTATTATATTATTATTTTAGCTGAATGTGGCCTGGGCATGGGAGCTATTATCAGTACAGACGACGGCAGTGCCAATACAAACTCCTCATGGCTGTGTAGTAATCGTAAAGAACCGGGCTGGG
>CM032669.1:56587403-56609566 GCA_019095985.1 Streblospio benedicti
TAAACAGCTAGTAATGACAGCCGTATAAAAGACAAAATATAACAGTACAATAGTATAATAAGACAGAGTTTATACTCTGCAAATAAATGACATGACGCACATATAAAGAACAAAAAGAACCAGACGTTTTATTACAGGTGCCTTCAACGCCTCGCACTGGGAGTCTGCTCGCTCTGTGGGTGGTAACGGTTCCGTTGCACCTCCCTGGGGGCGCGATGCCGAATGGATTTGGGCATCCGGAGGCAGCAATAAGGTGTTCTGTAGGTTCTCCCGGTGGTCCCCAGACACCAGCCAGCAGTACACCAGGGGTAAGACGCTTGTTTTTAAACAATTTATTTGCAAGTTATTTGACCTTCACTTCACAATGTGCAAGCGAAGCAATATATTGACAAATGTGGTTGAAATAAATTTTCATATTCATATATTTAGCAAATTAGTATTATTCTCGATCATCAATTTAACTTTAAAAAATACAATATAATTTATACAAGATTTGTGAAATATGGTATGCAGCATGTGGTCGCATTTTCCTTTGTTCTCTGTTCTACTTTCGCTGCTTTATCGCAGTCTAAATCAAAATAAAATCAAATTTATGTTGGTCCAAATTTATTTACTTAACATGTTTCGACACCACCAGTGTCCTTTTCAAATTAAATTAAAAGTTTCAAGATATCAGTTCAAAAAAAAAAAAAAAATGGAACTGATATTTGGAAAATTTTAATTTAATTTGAAAAGGACACTGGTGGTGTCGAAACATGTTAAGTAAATAAATTTGGACCAACATAAATTTGGTTTTATTTTAATTTAGACCACGATAAAGCAGCGAAAGTAGAACAGAGAACAAAAGAAATATATTCTTATCATCCTTCCTACATAGATATGTACAAACGTTGCCATGCAATATACAAAAATTTATAAAGTAATCTAGATTATCATTTTCATAGTGTGATATGCCAAAAATTAAAGTTGAAATACTGAATTGAAATATAGTTTCGAAGATTGATTTCATCCATCCATTTATAGGTATCCAGAGATTATTTGCCACAGTACATTTATAAAAATAGTTATGAAAAATACTGTTTAAGAACATTCATAAGATTTCCAAGTACATGATCATCACATATATTTCAATTTTAGAGAAAAATATTTTGTATTGTATATATGTTTTGTATTTTATTGACCAGTCAATATTTATCAGAATTTTCAATAGACTAGTTAGTAGACTAAAGATTATGACTGGTTGAAAATTAACAAGATAAATATATGTCATATATTGCATAACGTTACTCCAAATTGTTTGGTACGCATTTAGTCTGCAATGATTCTTAAGAATGGAAAATTCAGCTTGGCATTCTGTAAATAGTGTAGTGTTGAAAGTATATTATCTTTTTTTGCATTCATATTTTTTATTTTAATACACAGCTACTACATTGGAGAACATACAACTATATAACCGGACTTCTTTTTGGTAGTGAATTCTATAAATTAGCCGAACATTTATACATGTACTTGCTTCGTGGACCTCAACATTTCGCCATTAACTTGTTTTCAGGCTGTGAGTACATTTGGGAGTTTTCACCAAGTATTTGTCTGCGGACGCATATACTGATGGAGATTGAGATGAACCTCATCATGAATTCCAACATCCGGTGCATATCACTGTGTGAGGAGTACACGTGGTGTCGCTCCGCCCATGTACGTATTGATCCTCCTATCTTTGCTGCTTTTATGCAGATGAATTCTAGAAATGAGCCGTGACGCGGAGACTCAAGCTACGTCATCAAATTTGCCACTTTTTTTCATTATTTGTTTCTTGGAAGTCGGGGCACCCTGTCAAATTGCTTTAAAATAACATGTCTCACGGAATTTGATCAAAATTCAGACAAAAACCCTTGATTATAGGATGTCTAATCTGTTACAATATTAGTTTTTTCAAAGATCATTAACATTAATTCGGAACACTACCTGTAACTTCTAGTACAATGTCTATTATCACGATCTTTGATACTTAAATATACTCTCATGTCACAGCCGTGAACACAACTACGTACATGTTAGGACATACCAGGCGTAAATTAACTATCTTCAGTATATTTCTAAGAAGCTGGCTTGGATGCTGCGGTGCTCCGGGATTTGACACTAACCCGGGTCACGGCATCATGGCTCAAATGAGAATTTATGATGAATATGGATACTTGTGATGCACTCTCTGTTAGTATTTCATCTTCAAGCAAGAAATATTCAATAGATATTGAGCAAAAATAGTACTGATGAAATATAATACTGGGCTAGACTGTTTTATTGGCGTAATGGTAAGACAAACTTTAAAAAGAGATCATGACTCTATTACTTAATGACATGTTATTACCTGCTTTTGTTCCAATGGTGATATAGATGATTGGAACAAGAATTCAGAATGGAAGTTTGCAAAAAATTAATGCATATTGATTGAGAGCATCTTGTGAATTAGCTATCTCTTTTTAATATATTGTGCTTGTTTTGTGGTATAAAACATTGGGTCTCATGATTCTATCAGAATCATAGGAGTAGGCTGTAACTTTATCCTCATCAGTTTTCTTAGGTCATGACCTGTTACTGACATCCCTTGTCACTGTACTATATCTTCTGCATGAATTTAACCCTTTACCCCTCACGTTTTATTACATGACAGGCCTTGTATCCTCGCAAATATTTGCAGCGTAGCGCGTATGAGATCTTTCCATTTGTCGGAGATGCATTGCCAACTTTATACTGCCATAATTTCAATAAAAATGCTCGTATTTCAGTCATCTCTTCATCAAAATATACAGAAGCCATTTTGGCTTACCCCATTCCCAATTGCACAATGTCTCGAAACAAAGCATCACATTTCCAATGGTAAAAGGAAGTCCTGTTCGGATCGTTTCGATCTGTGGTATTTTGCAGCGTAGATTCAGAGTAAATGCATTACCGTCATTTAGAAAATAATTAAAAATATTTATCGGGTGTTTTTGGAACTGATTTATATATCATGATAAGTTGAATTTGTAAGGAACACGAATATATTCGTATATGTATTTCTCATCAAGATTGAACCATTATAAGTATTCTACACCGCGATCAAACATTGGTGTTTTTGCATTTGGTGCAATATGGCAAACATGGCGCCATTTGTAAGTGCAAATTAATGCTGTCAAATGAAACTTCTTTATATTCTCTTAAAATAAAAGCTAAACATTAAAATAAATTGTGCACGACGATTCCTTATACAGTTTTACATATAGTTATCTAGTTTTAATCACAATGGCACCGCTGCTATACCCCAAACGAATGACTTGTATGACGAAGCTTTTGACACCCAAACGCGTGAAATCACCCAGCCGGTTTAGGCTGTTTTGAGGGGCAAAGGGTTAAAGTTTGTGTGGGAATGGTATGTTATTTATCACAAACTGATACTAGCACATGTAGTGAAGGTTGCTCCAGTGCACATCCAGACTATTCTTAAAAAAGAGTTCAGAGATGTCACTGAGACCACTTCTTCAGGCAGACTGTTCCAGGGGTCTACAACGCTATGTCGGAAGAACTTCTGCGTCGAGGTTTTGTTACACCTGACCTTCTTGAGTTTAAGACTCTAGTATACAACGGACTATCATCCAAGCTTAACGGGACTGTTGCCACCTTGTACACGTTGTGCAGATACTTATAGGTCTCGATCATGTCTCCCCTTAGTCGACGGTACTTCAGTGAGGGTAGGTTTATAGCTCTAATATAAGCTGTTCTGGATACTCGAGGTTTCTTAAAGTGGACACCAATTTAGTTGCACGTCTCTGCACTGATTCAAGTAGCTTTTCTTGTCTTTTGATAATTGGATACAAAACTGCATTACAGTACTCAAGATAAGGTCTTACAAGTGACTTGTAGAGCAGGATAAGTGTATCTCCTTCAATGTTGTCAAAAGCCCTTCTAATCCTTCCTAGTTGTCGATTGGCCTTTGCTACCTGACGTTCTGTATAGATGTCATTCTTCAGTTGTTGTATACCTGTGCTATTTCTTTTCTTTTTGCAGACTTATAATGACGTTACTTGCTATTTGAGCGATGTAAGCTACAGAGACCTACCAGAAACTGATATAAATGAGGGGGATTACCGCTGTGTGTATTATGAGAGATACTGTCATGGTAAGTTCTGTTATCGTTGTTAAATTGGTTTCTTCATTGCATAATAAAACCAAAAAATTGTGCTTGAATGGAAATTACCTGTGGGTTTATGGACAAAAATTTGAAATCGTTAATAATCTGAAGTTTTGAACAAGAATTTTAAATTGTTGCGGCTAATGTCCTTTCCACCATTTAATAAGATCTTCAAAAGTTTCAATAGTTAGAATGATTAAGCCAAATTGAATTTTTGTTTTTACAAATAAGCAGCAATTTTTGCTATCCTCCTGACTAGGTCTTGATGAAAAAACCCGAAAGTATTAGAGATATTTTAAAAATAAAACATAAAAAGAAAAATTCAATTTGGCTATATACAATTTTATCTGTTTGGTCATAGTATTTTATGTACGATCTGACATACAGGGGAGAGAAAAAATGTAGATTACACTACAGGGCTCTACGTTAGGATTTGAATCTACTTGTTACGAATATTGAGGAAAAGTATACATATATATACTTGTATATGTGTATAATATTATAATTGCGCAAAATGTTTGCATTATTCAGTACCTTTCCATTTCTGAATTAAGAAATTGAATTAGGAAATAAAAACTGCATTTGACGTTGTAATTCTAACATAGAAATTATGAAACAAAATGCATAAATTTGGAACTGTTTTATGATGCCTCTGAGTAGTGAATATTATTTAATATCTACATTTTCTAAAAGATAGACCACGCAAGTATGCATTATGCAATAAGCAGTATGACCAAACAATTTTATATCTACATCCTGTTGAATTTTTTTTTAAAAAATACTCAAAATTAGAGCTCAAAATCAGCTTCTTGAACAAACATTTCGTGTATCGACCCATGAATCTACGTCTCCTCTTACCTCTAAACATCCACCTCTCAGAGACCTCATGGGCCTCATTAGCCATGGAGTAATTAAGCTCTTGGCTTTAGCTTGTTTATTAACCATGTTAACCCTGAAGATCACAAGTTTAGAAATAATTATTTGATCAAAATAGTGTAAAACAATAGCATAAGACAAAAGTGTGTTTAATAAGCATGTCGGGAATATGGTGTATGGATGCTACTTGTCTGCCGGACAAGTGCCCGTGAGAGTTTACTTGTCCAACAGCAATTTTTACTTGTCCCGGACAAGCGGAACATGCTTATTGTAGAGCCCTGCACTAGGACCTCTCAATTAGGACCACCTTTGGTAGCAGTGTTATGCGGTCTCTATAGAGAGGTGGTCTCTATACAAAGGTTCATCTTGGTAGCTTATGAAGGTTTGGGACCGTGAAAAGTGGTCTTATTTTTTCAAACAATTGGTCAGTATAGAGATATGGTCTTAATTGGAGGTTCTACTGTATTAATATTTCAAATTGTATTTTTTCTCTCAATAGATTGGAGGTTCTATTGTATTAATATTTCAAATTGTATTTTTTTCTCTCAATAGATTGGAGGTTCTACTGTATTAATAGTTCAAGTTGCTATGTTTCCTCACCAGATATTGACCAGCACCGGGCGTTGTTGCGCGGCGCTGCGACAGACGGCGTCCTCGGAGTGACAGCTTCGAGCAACACCGACCCCCGTGGCTCCGTCCTCTTCCCAGAACACCACAAACCCGACCTGATCGCCTGGCAGTGTGCGTCGAACAGCGAGTGGTTCGAGGTAAAATACAAGATCCTTGAGATGCGGTATGCAGCATATGGTCGCATTTGATTTTACTCTCTTTGTTCTATTTTTACTGCCTTATCTTCCAATGTGGTCTAAAGTGTTCTTAAAATGCAAAAATACCTGTTGGTCCATTTTTTTTTAATTCTTTTAACATGTTTCAGTACCACAATACCCTTTTCAAAATGATAATAGTTCCAATGGTTTTAGACCACATTAGAAGATAAGCCAGTAAAAATAGAACTAAGTGAGTAAAATCAAATAATAATTTTCATAGCGCAAATTCAAAAAAATGTTCACGTGCGCTTGTAGGCGTCTTTAAACAAATGGTACTTTGAGATTTTAAAATGGTAAGAGTGTTGGATTGTTTTATGGACAGACAAAGCTTGTTCCATAATTTAGGTGCTGCTATTTTAAAGGCTCCATCACCATAAGAGAAACACAATATTCTGGTACCTAACATAACATGCAACAAGCAAAAAATATTTTTAGTTAAGGAAAGGTGTCAGGGCTGTTTAACATTGTACCAGGTGAGGGAAAATAATTTGTGATTTATTGCAAACATGTATGTGTTTGTGTGTATGTTCATTTTAGGTTAGCCTTCAAATCTCCAAAAATTTTACCCATGGCTATTGCCTTGATTAGCTTGCCACTGGGATACATGATGCATTTTGTGCAGCAATTTACCTTCATAATTCTGTTTGTCATTTTACTTTTATTCACAGATTACATTTGGAAGCCGAGTGCGTGCAACAGGCCTTGCATTGGTGGCTGATATATATCAATCTAATGCAAGAATTCGAACGGCTCGGATTGCCTACAAAATTATGCTTGATTTGGGATGGATACTTTACTTAAATGGAGATGGTAGCTGGCAAGTTAGTAGTAACATTTTTGTTCTTTGCACCATTTCATATGTGAATGACGTCAGTTAAACTCGTAGAAATGTTCATCTATTTTTATTTAAGACTTTTAGCGGCACATCTCTCAGACAGTATAGCACTTTGCCGACGCCAATTACCATGGTTTCCATGAGGTTATTTGCTGAGTACACCAATAACATTGCCTCTTTCATTGAAGTCTATGGACATGTCATGGAACAAGGTATCGTAACAATTGGTCCCTTTAGATCAATTATTTTCTTTGTGATATGCAGTCAATATACATGTACATAAACTTGGTTTAAACATATTTTATTGCAATAAGTTTATAAAAATGGATTAGGCAGCTGCTAAAATGCGATATAAGCCTTTTGCGGGAAAAGAAATAAATAAAACTACGTATACATATATATGTATATGATCGTTCACAAAAAAGCTGTCTTGCAAAAGGTCACTTTTAATAATGTATATAGGAAATTGTTTAACATAAAGTGTGGTCAAAGCATTCGTGAAATCCTTGTTCAAAGCAATATTGATAGTTTCAATGTGATTCTAAGAATAATATAGCCCCGGTACCATCAATTTTGGTCTCAGGTTTTTAATTCAGACAATTCCTTCATTTGTACCCTTGTAAATTATTTAATTTTTATTATTTCATTTATATTTTTAAAAAGCGTTATCTATTTTCTATGCATACGCATACGTTTTATCGTCTGAAATAAGCTGTATTATTATATGTGATCATTGTGGTGAGAAAAATTACGAGCAGCCATAAGCCAGTCCAACACCCTCTAAGGGTGATACAGAGACTTTAAATGCGTGATGATGATTATGATAATGATGATTTTGTAGCAGACTTGATAATGGACCGTATCATGTGAAATAAGCTTCATAATTAATTACATACGATTATTGCAGTTGAAGACTTTGTGTTGGACCACAACAAGCTTGGGATGGCGAGCGGTGAAATCGTCATGTCGCAGGTGATCGCCTCATCCCACAAGCAGTACCACCCGCCCAGCGCGGGCCGACTTGGCGCCGCCAAGCTCAGCCAATACCACTGGGGCATGTGGATGCCCAGCAGCAACACTGCCGGAGAGTCGTTACAGGTGGGGGCAAATACGCGCACCATCGTGTGCACTGATGCTTATCTTTTCTAGTGTAGATGTATATAGTAGAACCTTCAATTAAGACCACCACTCACCACTCTGTTGAGATCAGCTCTATAATAAGACCTGTCCAGTTGACTTTCGTCATGTGGTACTGGTAGTTCACGTATATTTCGGTATACAAGAAATAATGTGTTTTTGCTTTTCATGTCCAACATCCAGCATCTGTTGCTATTCCTGCTAAAACTATATTTCACAACCTAATATGTCCCTACAAACTAAGTGACAAAAGCTTCCTTACAACTGTAGGCAAGGAGAAAATATTCCTGAATCGACAATATTTTACCAAACATCATGGCGTCTTTTGTTTACATTTTGCAAAGCACGGGCGATTCTAGTCTACCTAGGGAGCGCTGCATTTCTGATATAATTCATACGAAATATTAAATGTAATTACCGCCAATTATAACCAATCATTCCATGCTATATACATTTATAAACACGAAATAGAATTGTTGAAGCCTAAATAAGCAATGAGAACAAAATAACAGTTTATTAGGGGATGAGTTTCTTGACTCAAGACGAAAACAACTTATGCTCCTCGTAAAATCTTGCGTTCATAATGTAAATAACGTCAGAAACGTAAAAAATTTGAATACTCATTTTTCTGCAGTAAAGTTGACAAGAAAAATTCCGTAATAAAAAGAAGCATGTAAATAACAAAGGTATCATAATAGTCGAAGATTCATATTGTATGTCCACATATAGGTTGAAAAACATAGATTTTGGATAACTATACATTATTACTGTGTTAGGATTCAGAAATGAGTAAACTCGATTTTTCTTGTATACTGAAAAATGTGTGAATGACCAATATAAAGCAGTGGGTCTCATGATTCAATTATTTTAATGTATTACCTGCTTTTCTTTCAAAACTCACTCAAATATAAAATATGAATTTAATCGATTTTGAACTCTACAGGTTCCTTTTCAAAAATAAACACTAAGATCACTTTTCACTGTCCCAAACCTTCATAAAGTGACCAAAATGACCGTCTGTTTAGAGATCACCTCTCTATTGAGACCACTTAATGCTGGGCCCAAAGATGGTAGCTGGTACTAATAGAGAGATTCTCCTGTATGTTGTAGGGTTTGTTGATGATAGTTATAATGAATGCCATATTGTATTCATTGCTTGTGATGTCAGCGGCTTTTTCTGCCTAATAATTTACATTCACTTTACATACAACTAAATATGTGTCCATCTTTTTGGTTTCAGGTGGATTTACTTGTAGCTCATCATATAAAAGGAATACTGTTTCAAGGATCAAACTCAGATGCAAATATATTTGTTAAATCTACACAATTAGAAATAAGTGATGATGGTTTAAACTGGACAAGTTTAAAGGATAATGCTGGCAATATTAAGGTAAAATTTAAATATTTTACTAGAAATATAGGTTATCATATAATTCTAATTACTATACCACATTAATTTTTCTATGGTGAAGTCTAGCAAATAAAATTAAGTTTTTGGAATATTTAAAGAATGTTGTGATCTCTTTTTAGAATTTTGAAATCAGTGAAGATATCAGTTTAGAAGTACTTTTAAGAGTCGACTTTACAACGCGACATATTAGGATATTACCACAAACATGGTCCAATCAGATCGCGCTTAGAGTGGAGTTTGTAGGAATACCAAAAGGTATTGCATTATCAGTAGTTCTTTTTACTGAGTAAACAGGCAAATGGATTCATTATTTTGTGGTATTTTCTTTGTTTGCCATGGAATGTCAAAAAAATGAAAAATGAAATATTAAAATCAAAACTCTACATAAAGAAAAAAAAAGAAGAAAAAAACCCATTGACCTCTAAGATATTTATCTTTTAGGAAACATTTAGATTTATTATAAAATATCAGAAAAGAAAAGAAATACTATGTAATTAAATATTGAAATATTTTGTTTAAATTTCAGTGCATCAGCATCCTTATCAAACATAGTTTGAAACAAATAATTTAAAATTATTTTAAATATTTTACTTTTTAACTTTTTAAAATTTGGATATTCAATGACAAACAAAGGAAAAACCACAAACTTGTTGTATTACTGCTTTATAGGCATAAGTATCATTTGTAATTTTCTTAGTCTGGCATTGAATGATTCATACTATAATGTCCTGTGGGATTTTACCTAGTGATCTGACAACCCCAGTCGACGACAATGCTTTGATCATATGTTTTCTGATTATTTACTTAATATTCCACCCATTGAAACAGGTTTAAAATTTGAACTTTAGCAAGATTTTATCATTGATGCAGTGTGTTGCTGGTTGCAAGGGTGTTATCATTTGTCACATTTCACTTGGTTCTTCGATTGGATCTAAATCTATATTCAGTTTAGACCATTTTGCATTCAACTGGTTGCTTTACACCCCCCCAAAAAAACACTTTTCAAGATTATTTGGAATAATACTCTGTAGACCAAACATACATATAGTATGTGACGATGTGAACTAAATGTGTGCCCTAGCTGTGTACAAAGTATGCCCCATGTTTGCTGACAGAGCTGCCGCTGACCGTGGGCGTGTCCTCGTCCCACCCGTTCACCTTGTCTGCTTCCCACGAGGACCCCGGCCACCCGGCCTCCGCCCTCCTCACGTCCGGCTGGTGCTACTCCGATGCCCAGCCCAGCCAGCACCACGTCATCATCGACCTGCGCTTCCTGCATTTTGTATCTTCCTTCGTGTTCGGAGACAGTTCAACAGTGGTCCAGTTTCGGCTCATGTATAGTCGTGATGGCGCACTGTGGAGTGATTACACCGATACAAGAACAAATAGCATGGTAATGATTGGATAGGATTTATCGCTTTATTTTAGACGATATGCAAAATGCCGTAATTCGTTTTAGAAAACTATAGGAGCCATAGTTATTGCGTTGTTTAATTGTGATTTTGAAATCGATAATCTTCTGATGGGTATCGTTGTGCTGTACTCAGCGAATATTTTGTTTGTTCTCTATGTGGTTGTGATTCATCATTTGATATACTTGTTTTGTGTGTGTGTGTGTTGGCAGACTTTGCAAGTGAGGAACAGTACATACCTGTTCCCCCGCCATCCTGAGGCGCGGCGGCTGCGGTTGGTGCCTGTGCTGTGGGTCGGCACAGCACTGTGTGTCCAGATAGACGTCCATGCTGCACCAACACCAGGTACGCAGAGCTTCTTCATCTTCAACCATTTAAAGGCCAATATTAACTGATTGACGGAATCTGCCTTGTGGTGACAGAGAGCACAGTAATTGGTCGTTTGGTCGTCATAGGCAACTCACGTTTCGTCCAAACGACCCTGACTTCAACATGAGTCGTCTGTACGGACGACTCACGGTTTAGTGACGTGTGATCATCAATATTTGAAAGATATTATTTGCTTTCTTTTCATTCACGTTTCAATCTGGGTTAGTTTCATGGGCGCGGCCATATTTGTTTACATTCAGAGTGCAACCACCGGCAATCCACTGAAACAATTTCCACTAGTTCACGCCGGTAGCACGGGAAAAACGTGTCTGGCGCTGCTGTATTTGTGTTGTGATAAATGCATGTTGCGTCGGGCACTAGTATGTGAGCTGTTCCAAATTGGCTACCATAAGGAAACAGATGTCAATGTGTTGAAATTTGTTGTTATATGCTTAAGATATTAAAGTAACATTAAAATGAATTATGTACGATCATTCCTAATGAGGTTTTACATTAAAAAGTTCTCTACTTTTAACCCGATGACACTGCTTCTAAACAGCCATTTGACTGACTTATATCCGCAAATGCATGTCTACTCCAATTATGAAAAAAGAGACCAAGAAATATAGTAATAACTTTATCAATTCGTGTCAGATTTTAGTGATATTTTTTTAATTGATTACCGTAATATCTAGATTTTTTTCCAATGATTTTATTTTTCCATTGCACCCCAGAGCTGCAAATAAATGATGTGAAGTGAAACTTCTTGATATTCTCTTAAAATGTTAAAGTAAGATTAAAATAATTTGTCTCCAATGATTCCTCATACAGTTTTACATAAAGTTATCTAGATTTATTTAGCACATTGCCGCTATACCCCAAAACAAATGCCTTGTATGTCAAAGGTTTTGGCAGCCAAAAACATGAAATGTTGAAATGATACGGCCGGTTTATGCCGTTAGCTCTACAAGTCTGTATTGATATAATAAGTGTTGTTATTTATAGAATTTTCTTTCACGGTAAATGTTATCTAGTTGACTTTATAGCATTCGGTCAAGATTCCTGACATGAACATTAGTAAACCCATATTATTTCTGGACGACCCAGAATAACACCCGGACCACCTACGTTTTGTGGTAGGTCGTCCGGACGGGCTCGTTACGATTTAGAATTACTGTGCTCTCTGTGGTGGTGCACATGGGATAAAAAACAATTTAGAATTTATACATAAATACAAGCATTTCAGTCTAACATCTAGTATGTACAAGTGCCTTGAAACAGTCAAGAGGGCCAGCTGATGTCATATGCTGTGAAAGGCTATTGACATCATCTGAGGGCCATGACCATTCTTATGCCTTGGTCAAGGTCAGGTTACATTGTATTCCAAGACATGTTTATTTGTACTAATTTTCATCTGATGACAGCAATATATAACATTAACAGTCAGAAAAGCATTGGTTATCTTCTTATGCCACGTTTTTTCACCCACACATTCTTTATGGTGCAAAAACAGAAAAATCGTCGCTACGGTTTTTCATTTTAAAAATCATCTGCAAAAAAAATATCTTAGCACGCAGATTAAATCTGTAAACACTAGCTGTAAGCCTTTAAGGCCCATCCACACTGCCCCAACTGGGCCCAACGCGACGTTGCGTGTCGGGCACTGTTGGGGCAGTGTGGACACGCTTACGACTATGATTCAATTAATACCCGTCGCGTCGGAGGTCGTCGTAAAAGTTGAACATGTTCAGTCGTAGTCAGGGCTCGTCGCATGTAGTTGGCAGTAGTTGCGTTGGTGTGGACACCCCTACGACGCGACATGTTGTCTTAGGCTTTTTTACGTCACCATGCTGTACTTTAACGTAACTCTGGTATTTCATTTATCAACAAAACGCTGTTATTTAATCAATAATCTTAAAAAGTGTATTGATCTTGGTAGGCCCCTATATCTTATCAGTTTTTGCATTAGTTTATCAAAAGATTACGACGAATGGTCGTATCGGTGTGGACAGGCACCGTCGCATGCAGTCTTAGCGGTGTGGACGTGGCTTAAATTACAATTTTTTCCCCACAAATTTGAGAGAAGATAGGGGAAGGTGCTCAGACCAAAGATATTATAGAACTATAATATCTTTGCTCAGACCACTAATGCCACTGTTTCTGTCAGTAGCCAAGCAAGAATAGTCATGTAAAAGTGTTGTGATCATCGGCAGCTTGTCCATCCTACGCCGTGCACTACAAGGATCTGTGTTACCACAACCCAGAGTCAATCACAGTATTTGACGAGTCACAGAGCATCTGTCGCGATGAGTTCAACTGGGTGACAGCCGGTACGCTGGTAATGCCGAAAGACTTGGCTCAGTTGAAGCTGGTCTCGACACTCTCTGGGTGAGTGCACAGAATTGTGATCCGTCATATTGATGCAAGAAGGTTCTATGTGTGACATAAAACGATTTGATGCCAATGATTTATGCGATCTTCATTTTGCAAAAATGTTCAATATGCATTTCCTATTTTAATATAACTTGTTTATTATGCACTTTATAGTAATAAGTCCTTTCAAGAAAATAAAATGTTATTTGATCTATGTTGTAACGAATCATACATAATTGTGCAGTATAATTGGTATTTTGGTAAATAATCTGTGTTCTCTACGAAGGCGACGGTTAATGTTCTTTTTACTCAAAAGGTTTACTCATGTGATTCTATGTGTAATGCTAGTTTGATCATGTGAACTACTTACAGAACATTTATACAGTTGGGTTTGACTTTCAATGGAACAAACTGGATTTGGCAAGATGGTGAGGATGCACCTCTGTTGCCATGGTCCCAAAACTATCCAGGTAATAAGTGTACACTACATAACCATATTCAAACTTTAGTTGGAATGAAAAGTAGGGTACAAAACAAAAATAAATTTATATTTTTATAAATATAAAAGCAGTTTTAATTGTAATGTAAACATGAATGTATATGTACATTGTAGCACTACCATTGGTTGTACTTTATTGCATGTAATAATTGTTTCATTTATGCTGAGGATGTGTCCATGGCACGAAATATATTCTTATAATAAATCATTAACTAAAAACAATGTCTATATATTTTTGCAGTTGCTGGAACTTCAGATGCAGGAGTCATGCCACATAGTGCACACACATCACACGATAATGTCTATCACAAACCTCGAAACTTCCAAATGTCCACAGTTTGCCAAACCAGGGCAGCAGGTAGTCTAGTTTATGATGTTTCTGGATATGTTCTGTCTCTTTATTATTTACACCATGAAAATAGCAGTTTTCTAGAACATGTGAACTTGTACCCTATGAGTCAAAACATGATATATGACATTGTGCACATGGCGGCAGTCAATCATGACCTGACACGCGAAGTCAGCATTTTTTGAAAATGTCTACAGATGTAGACAAAACTGTCAAATGTATAGTTATTTTTATGTGTTGTGAAAGATGAAAATAGTAGATTTTATAGTATAGTGATATAGTTACTTTATACTACCTTACAATGAGACTTGGCTTTAATTTATCAATGGTTGAGCAGCATCAAACTATCAGAGTTGTAACATTTGATTCCTCAGACTTTTCCTGGTAGATTTTGAATTTATATTTTTACTGAACATAAACACACCAAACATGTTTAGTCATGCGTAGACAGTAGCATGTTTGGCAAATAAAGATTTTTCAAACAATGTTGTTGTTTTTTTCTACAACATACTTTTACCATCATAACAATTTCCTTCATTTCAGATGTATTCAAAGAATATAGTGAAGAAATATATTTTCTTCACAAAGCTTCTTTTTCCAATCAACCTATTAAAACGTTTGAGAAGTCTGATAACATCAATTATGCAATGCAGTGTATAGCTGCATGTCAAATGGTATGATGTTTTAGTGTCTTACTAGTTTTTGGCCTGTTTTATATATTATTTTATTACATGTATAAAGCTGCTGAGATGCAAGAGTTCACGGATACGGATTGATCTTTGTTATCATCATTATTATTTTGTGTTTCCTGCCAGATGGCCAGAACAATAGTGCTGTCAATCTGTAATGTGTTGATTTCTATTTTCCAGCACAAGGAGCTTTCGTGCAAGGCAGCCATTTTCAGCTCCAGTGTGTGTCAACTGTATGACACCGATTTCTCTGAGGCACAAGTCTCCAGTGAGACGGCAATGTTCTGGCTTTGGCAGAGAGTGCAGACAGGTACCGGTCACTACTTGCTATATGTATAGTTGAGTTTGCTTTTTGACAATATTGTACGTATCAAGTAAGTGGCAGTTGGTCATATATTATGTTTTTAATTGTCTCTCCTTTAGCTATTGTTAGCTATTGCCTAATCCAAATTGTACACATTGTTCAATAAAATATGTTTAAACCAATTGTCTCTCCTTACCACAGAGTTTTATTTTCAAGGAACACATTTTTTTTTGAGAAACACAATATTTTTTTTTCATATTTTTTATATATCTTTTTTAAATTTTGAGATAAAAGTATAAAATTTTATAATGTGTTTTTCCAAAATTAAACTCCGTAGGAAAGACAATTTAACTTTTTCATGGGTGAACAATAGATCTAAACAGATCTGAAGCTTGCATCAGGTTACAGAAATCTTTTTGATTTCCTGGTCCAAGTACAATGCAATGTGTCAAAGGCTTTACTTTTATCTATTTAGCTTTTGGTAATTATATAATAGAAAATCTGTAGAATGCTTTATTTAAGAAATATAAAAGTTTAGTTTCTATGGCTTTGGGGTTAGTCTTTTTTTTATGCCTGTCTTCATCTTAAAAGGGTATAAAAAATCAAGAATATTCTAATGCATAAGCAGCTGATAATATATAACGTTACTACATGTACGTAGATTCTGTCTCGAGACATTTTGTGTATGTTTTATTATTTTGAATTTACTGTGATATGGTGATATTTCCCTGAAGAGGATACTTGTGTATTGAAACGTTGAAAATCATATCGTTTAAAATTAAAAAAAAAAAAGCAAACTTTCAAATCACTCTCAATTATTCTTCATTTTTGGAATTTGGAATTTAAAGTATTTATAAATAAGTCTTCAAAATGCTACAGAACAAGACTAGATCAAATATCAAAATGAAACCATCTGCAATGTCCAAAATAAAGCAACTTGCATGTGACTTAAGGATTATCACCGCTGCGGTACAACTTGCTCTCTGGAGGGAACTTCAGCAGCATATCCGTATCATCTTCCTATGATAACCAGCATGACAACAACAGTGTTGTTATCGACATGGACTTTCGCACAAACTCTGTGTCGGATGCACCAGTCTTCTGGCGGCCATTGGACAACACGGCTGCCTGGGTTCAAGTGCGCTTTTTATTTATTTTTTTACTCCAGACTTTTCCACACAGTTCCCGTAGGTCACACCCATCCCGAATATTTAGTAAAATTATATAGCATCCAAACAAGTATCAAATAATATAACTACCACGACCTCGATTGTTTTCCGGTGCCAAAGTATAAAAAGAAAATTTCTAATAAGATCTAATGTAAATAAACATATTCAAATCACATATTATCACCACCTATGGGATGGGTGTGCATATATTATTTCATAACAAAATGCACCATTGATCAAGTAATTTTAATGAATCAATAGACATTACGTTTATCTTACTAAAATATAAGTAAGTAGTCATAGGCAGATCCAGTTTTTGGAAAAGAGGGGGGCGCACTTAAGGAAAAGGGGAGGAGCACACTTTTGGATTTCATGAAAAACCCTATGAAAATGAAGTATTTTGGTTGGAAAAGGGGGTGCGCGCGCCCCCCGCCCCCCTGGATCTTACTTTGAGTAGCTTTATTTTGATACCTCAAAAACTATTGTTGGTTCATTAATAGCTGTACTATGATGGTTTAAAAATAGAAATATACGGGATGGGTGTGCACTGCTCCATATGCTCTTTGTATCAGTTGAATATGAACGCTGCAACTTCTTGCAAAGGAAAGATCACAAAAATAGCAGTAGTTAATTTAGTATGAAAGTATGAAATAATACGCAAACTCAAGTTGCCTATCTGAAGCTGTTTTTCATCATTTTGTGAAACGTACTATGTCTTTATCAAATTATTTTTAATGTTTGAGGTTCATTTATTTCCAGATTGACTTTTTGGTGACTATGCAAATAACAGATATTGATATAATGGCATCAGGCTATTTAGGATGGTATGTTAAAAACTTAGAGTTATATTCTAAAGAAGCACACGATGACGTGACATGGCTCCTCTCAACTACACAGACATATGCTGGTCAATATAGTGTAAGAGCTGTAAAAATATTGTTTACATATTGAAGCCACTCACATTTATCTGATATATTTTCATTGTGCCTTTTAAACATTCTCCAAAAATTAAACATTCTCCAAAACCTGTAGTTCAAACATTTTGATCAATTTAAATGATGAAATTATTCAAATTATCATAATCTAAATTGTATTTTATAATACAGTACTTTCTTCATACCAACAGCTATCAAAATTTACAAATATATACAAACTCAATATTTCGACAACAATTGTCTGTTTTTTCTTTTTCAAGAGTGTAGAGTCATAATGCAAACACTATGACTAGGATTGCAAGTGTGTCAGTGTCCTGGAGTGATAGTGTTTGCATTATGACTTCTCTGTGGAGAAAAACAGACAATTGTTGTCGGAATGTTATTGAGTTTGTATATATTTGTAAATTCTGATAGCTGTTGGTATGAAGAAAGTACTGTATTATATGAATTAACACAGCTAATGAATTTGTTCAACAATAAATTGTATTTGTTATCTTGTTGCAAAATTGATTCCTGCATGGATTGGTTGATCAGTCATTTCATACCATATAGTGGTACCCTTTGAAAATATCTTTAATTCATATTTGATCACAGTTTACTGCTATATTTTCAGGGCCTCTACGATATATGGCGTGGACTGGCAGAAAACTTTTATACCAGCTTCACAAAACATCACATTGAACTAGAGGATGATGTTTATGGGACATCTTTTAGGGATAGTTCGATAGAATTCAAGTTACATATCGCTATGGCATTAGAGCTATATGGATTTGCAGTTCAGCACATACCACAAAAAAGTAAGTTGAGTCAACTACCTAGTGAATCATTGATAATCTAATTTCAGTGCTAGATATTTTTAAAATGAGGTATTTCAAATCTTTGCCGCTTTTAGCATGGATTATTATTATTAGGCTTACATAATGACACTGTCAAACCAAATAAAGCTGAATTTTTAAAACAATAATCCATCAATACTTTTACTCAAATTACCTTGGTTAGATAGAAATATTGATAAATTAAAATGTGAAATAATTTGTTTGTGCGAAGGCTGCTTTCTCCATTTTCATATTATAGTGAATATTTGATTGTATAGCTATAATAAAGCATTGAAAATTCTTAAAATAGGTTTTCTTTATTTGTCACTAAAATATATATACATGTAGACACAGTACCAAATCTGTAAAATTAGAGATATGTAATTGCCATGCAATCAAAATTTGTAAGCAATTACAATATCTGAAATTTACACTGTTTTTGAGTAATCACAAATCATGGCCACCAATAGAGCTACAGTCTGTTCAGAAATTATCATTTTCACTCTCAATTCTACAATTCAGTAGTCATATATGTAGTCTATATCCATACAACCTAAATTCCTTGTATACAGATATAGAATTAACTTTAGAGTCATAGTGTTTGCATGTTGACTGTACACTCTTGAGAAAGACAAGCAGAAATTGTTGTCGAAATATTGAAATATATTTGTAAATTATGATAGCTGTTGCTGCGACAGCATTCCAGATACTGACATACGAATACCGTAGTGAATGGATTAATATTGGGATTACTATCATATGCCTTTCCTGAATGTTCCAGTTGAGTGGGTTCGCTTGCTACTAAGCCACACAAGGCACAAGGAGTTCACAAGGCATAGGGGAGGTGCACTTGGTGCGAATTCACGCCCCCCCCCCTTTTTTTATTGCCAAATCAACAAACTAACTAGTCTACACCTTTCAGTCATTTTAGAAGCAAAGGGTTTCACTCTTAACACAGAAGGCAACGCCCACCTTAATTTCATTTATTTAATTAGGGACGAACCATTTGATGTTTGGGGGTGGCCAGGTATTTTAGTTTTGAGTCCATATATTTATTTTCATTTTTTTTCAGAGAATATTTTTTTTTTCTTTGACTTTTAAGGCACAGTTATTTTTTTTTTCAGATTCAAGGAAGCATGATAATTTTTTTATATATAAAGTAAACATTGTAGTCAAACTTCATTTCTAACTACATCAAATATTGGTTACAACTTACTGTAAAACAAGAAACGCTTGAGCATGAGTTCATTTGCAAATTTTGTGGCTATCATCTAGAACTACAAAATAAAATAGTCAACAAATATTAACTAAAGCCTAAGATAGGTAATTCCAGGATGGACCAAAACCACAAAATTGAAGTCACAAAATAATTTATTTATTGAAACCGCGAAATTTAATAACAACAAAATATCCTGGGTATACAGTCCACATACATTAACCCAATATTAGATAAAAAGTTTAGTCTCTTGCATATATTGCCATACTCCTTTGATATCCAACTTTGGCCAAGGGAACCAGTTTCTTACAGATTCAAGTGCTGATTGATGGTTTAAGTTAACTTTTATTTCTATCATAACAATAAAGTCTATCGTGCAATCATAACAATAATACAATGTAGTTCAAATGAAATGACAATGAATATTTAAAAAAACACTGGTGTTGAATAAGTAGGGTTCACACAATTGGATTTTCTTATAAATGATTTTGCGAGCGCAGCGAGCGATAGATTTTGAGATATATTGATCCTTAATGAGAAAATTCTAATTACCTATATTCCGGCAGAAATTTTTTGAGCATTAGGACATAGATATTAATATTACTCTTTTCCAAAGACTGAAAATTATTTTTTACATTTTGTTAGGGATGGATTATTTATTTCCCAAAATTGGAGGGCACGATTATTTATTTCAATATTTTGCCTGGCCATCCTCCAGGCATCAAATGGTCCATGACTTAGAGACACCTAAATTTTATTTTAAATTAAACGTTTAGAATACATCTTTGGCTCGCACTAACATAACTTAATTTACTCATAAATATCATAGGTCTTCGCACTGATTTATACTGCATAAATAGGAAATAATCATTTGTTTGCACTAATTATACAACCATCCAAGTGCCCACCCTCGTGTAACAGCCCTCCCCCTCTTTTTCTTAAATATCTTTAAGAATTATGTAGTAACTGCACTCTTGTGTAACAGCCCACCCCCCAGTTTGAGAAAATTTCAATTTAACAGCCCTGGGCGCTCAAATGGTCATATAGGGTATAAAATCATATTAATTTGCTTATTGAATTGTGTAGGATTAGAGCTCATAAAGACATGCTCTTATCTCAATTATTCCATAGAATTTTAGAATATTCTGTATAGTCTATAAAAGATAGAATAGAAATGAAATTTTCAGTGTTTGTGTGACTGGTCCCAACCCTGAAAATCCAATGGACATATTTTTCCACACTGCTGTATTCAGGATGCTCTGGCGCCTTGGGCATGGAATCAGGCTATATCCAGGAGTGGCAGATTTCATCTTCTAGCAACAATGGTGAAACCTACAGCCACACACACGCAAGACCAGGTAAAATACTGCATTATCATAAACTCAATTTTATTTATCATAAATTATTTCTTGAAATATAAGTTCACTTTATACAACTACTGACAATGTAGACCAACCTATATTCAGTACTGGTAGAGAATTCTTTTGCAGACAATTTTTTCTGATATATTAGTGCATCACTCAGAAACTTGTGTTCATCTTTTCTCTGCTGCTACGCATGGAGGAAGTTATAGTCATAAAACTCATAACACACATGTACTAGAAAACGCTGATATATAATTGTATGTTTTCTAAAGTAACAGACAATTCTATAAATTCACATACATGTCAAGTGGGTTGAAAGAGTGAGTGAGTGATTGTGAGTGATTAGCATTGTGCGCTGAATGTGCTGCAGTTGCAAGTATGGGAGAAATGATCAATAGGTTAATCATCAAATGTACCAATG
Source organism: Streblospio benedicti (assembly GCA_019095985.1). Taxonomy (NCBI): domain Eukaryota; kingdom Metazoa; phylum Annelida; class Polychaeta; order Spionida; family Spionidae; genus Streblospio; species Streblospio benedicti. Next base: position 56,608,573 of record CM032669.1, read on the forward strand.
ACCTTGTGTAAAATGTAAAGTCGTGAGAGCACGACCTGGCTCACGACTATTTTACTTGCAGGCGTGGCCTCTGTGTGGCAGCCGGCTAGTGGGGACTCGGTGCCCTATCTGCAGCTGGACCTGCTGGTTCCCCACCGACTCACAGGGCTCGCGCTCGGTGGGGATGGTAAGCTTAGAACTTTTAAATCTTCTATTAATGGTGAACAACCTGCTATTTTGGTACTGTACTACTTTGGACAAAGATGGCCTAGTATTCATCATGCAAGAATGCGCATGCTATGTAGCAAACTGAAGAGTGACCTGCAGTACAATCTGCATGTCCTTGACCATCCAACATGTGCATGTGGGTACCACATGGAAAATGCAGAGCACTTCAAGCTTAGATGCCAACTCTACAATGATGTAAGACAAACAATGCTCACTACGATACCCACAACAGATTCGGCCCACAATTGATAATCTCCTGTTTGGAGACAAACGGGTTGAAATTAATCTTAATCATAAACTATTCAATGCTGTCCACCAATATATAATTGATTCAAGACGCTTTAATTAGCTTCTGAAATCGAATGTGTCTCCCTTCCCAATGACTCGAACTCTCACACAAGGTACATGCAAAAGTCCTTAATATACTAGTAATGTACTTTGTAAATAAATATATATTAAACCAAGCTTAGCGTTACAATATCTCACCTCTTTTGTAATACACTTTGAAATGCATATATAACATACAGTTTTTTTGTTTCTTAACGACAATTATATCTAAACCTTAATAGCTCAAAGGTTAACAGGCAAAAGGAAAATCCATTCTGTTGACTGATAAATAGAATTGAGTGATAAAAGCTAATTTTTCATTGTATTAGTATGTAGTTGGATATGTGAAGGATTATGAACATATATCCTTTGGTTACCTCGAATATTTGTTATCCAGCATTTTACTGCTTTTCCTACGGATTTGAAATAGCAAGTCTCTGCTGCATATCTAAGTCCAAGT
>CM032669.1:56609666-56624142 GCA_019095985.1 Streblospio benedicti
AATCCTCTGTGTCAACTATTAAGTTGTACGCTGGGCTCATTCATATTTGCATCAAATAGAAATAGAACATTCTGCTTTTGTAGGAGCATACGGGTGCAATGGCTGGCAGCTATCTCTTGAAAAGATGGCTAAATCCGCCCCTGTATGGACGGTGTTTCAGATTCTTACCTAAATCACATATTGGTGGTGTTGCCATGAAGGTTGAGTTATTTGGATGTCCATATGGTATGTATATTTCATAATGTTTGCAATTTATATGGCATTTTACCACTAATTGAATGCAGTAGAAACTCATTATCTTAATCATAGTTAGGCCTATCTCAAATATTTTGTATTTTACTAAACAGATGAATAACCATTTGCATTTACACTAGAATATAAACCATCAAATATCAAGCTTGAAAGTACATTATGTGAAAGATCAGATAAAGATGAATAATCCTACTTGCCTTGCTTTTAGAAATCATGTTTACTGCCATTCTTACATTTACAAATGGCACATCAATGAAAAAGATCACAATATTTTACCCCAACAAATAGCAACGTCTTTTTTACATGAAATCTGTATAAGAATGGCATTTCTTGAAATGTGGGATATGTCCACAAGTCGAGCTCACGTTTGACATATGTTATTCAGTTGTCTTTGGCGTCAAATTGCGAACACTAATTAGTACAGCAATATTACACAGTGTGGGATACAGATATTTTCATCCACCAGTAGGAGATACAGAATTAGCCCAAAGATCAAATACATGATATGGGATATGATTTTATCTTGACTAAAGCTAAAGTTTATTCATATTTGACCACATAATTGTATGGTCCTTATTACCGTTTATTATACAAAGTGCCATAACCTACGTACTGTAGATTACTGTAGACTATGTATTGTAGATATAATACCATCTAATTTTGGTCAACAAAATTATGATTTAAGATATCCTAGCTTAATTCCACAATTTCAGACACAAAAAATTATTTCTTAAAATCATTTATGCCCTCTTCAATAAATAGGTGGAACAACACTCAGTTAGATGTAAGAAATAGTGCTACTCTTTCAATATGTCAGAAAAGATTAAAAGATATTTATTGTATTCCTACATACCCTCTATTTTTTGATTTTGAAGAAATAGGGGCAATCAACCATAGCAGAATGAGAATGGGTGTCAGTGGTTTAAATTGCCACAGAATTAAATATAATTTTATTGAGTATGACATGTGCGATCTCTGCCATTTGGCTAAAGAGGACATTATGCACTTTTTCTATATTGTCCCACCCATTCAGCTCAAAGACAGGGATTGCTTGATAGTCTCATCAGAGAGATACTCATGGCTACTCAAACCCATATAGAAAATTATCACAACAACAAAAATATTAAATACTTCATTAATATAATAATAAATGGAGCAAAAAATAAGGAAGTTGACAAAATTATGTTCAAACATATATTTAACTTCATCAAAGGTTTCAATGAATCTAATTTTAAATAACTAACATTCATCTCATTAACCATCACAACAATGCATGTCGTTTTGTGAGCATCTGTGCATGTCAAGAACACCTCGTATTTTTAATGTGTGTAATTGATGTTAAATAAATTCTATTAAATAATAACCTACGTACATCAGAAATATTCTACCAAGTACATTACATAAGTACTACATACGTGTATGTCAGTTTATACACAGTGTCAGTTTATAGACGGTGAATAACTACACAATAATAATTTGGCAACTATTTGTGGAATGTCCAGTATCAGAGTGTGCCGCGTATGAAGCACTAGGAATGAGAAGTGGCGTGATATCATCCAGTCAGATCAGCTACTCCAGTCTCTTTGCTCCGTGCACTCAGGCTGCTCTCTACGCCAACACACATTGTGGAGCTTTTATTGCAGCAATAGGAAGTAATAGAGGTATGCGGTCTTCTTACTGTATTAAAACTAGAGGTATATTCTTTTCACTATATTAAAACTAGATGCATGTTCTTCTCGATACCGTATCCCCACGCATTAAAGCGCCGCGCTCATAACACAGGGTGACCATGGACAGGGAAAATCAGGAAAAATCAGGGAATTTTGCAAAAAAAATTCCCTGACTGGAAAAATCAGGGAATTTAAAATCTTGAATAAATCAGGGAATTTTTGAAACAACCTTGTAAAATAATCCGGGAATCTAAAAATAGTAAAATAAATACATACAATACATATTTGGTTTATTTTCTGTTGGGCTTTAATACATTTTTTAGACATGCTGGATTTACAAAAGCATCTTTATAAAGTGAACTGAGCATACATTATCCTTTCACACCCAATGTGCAGCTGTTGTGACTCCACACCAGTGAATACATCGTTTCTACCAACGATAGATATAGCAGCTGAAAACAGGTTTTACAACCCTAAGCTTCCATTTGTCTATATCAAGTGGCCCTGGCTGGACTCAAACTCACGACGCTGAGGTTGTGAGACCAGAATGATATCACCATCCCAAGCAGGGAGCTGCTCAAATGGAAGCTTAGGGTTGTAAAACCTGTCTTCAGCTGCTATATCTATCGTTGGTAGAAATATCCTTGCTAAAAAGACGTGTGAGAGAGATAGAGAAGTTTAATTTGAAAATATATTTTATTATTATATCAAATTATTGCATGTGATCATGAGTTAGATATCACTACATATTACATCTTCATTAACTTTGGAACATGTCTCTTACTACATTCAATCCAATTTGGCTTACATGTAAACAATATATTGAATGGATAGCAAAAGTGGAGGGTAAACCATCAGTGGCTTTCTGTAAACTATGCAGTAAAGATTTTTTTAAATTTAATATGGGAAAGAGGGCACTAGACAGCAATGCTAAATCGAAGAAACATTCGGAACAAGTCACAGCAAATAGAAATCGTAGTGTAAAGAGTTTTTTCAAATTAGAGTCCCCAGCGACTTCAGAAAGGCATTGTCTGTTGCCATTCCGAGTTCATCTGCTACTACTAGCAAGACCACAGCAGCTCATTCATTACATTTCCATATAGAAAGTGATGAATCTAATAACAAGTTGCATGCTGGATTTGATGTGGATGAACAACTGACAGATCCACTGGCTCCGAATGAAGTTGAAGCTGTAGCTGAATTTCCACCAGAACAGGACAGTCCCACGGTTAAACAGATGGCTAAAAACTAAGGAAAGCGGACATTCTATGGGCACTAAAATGTGTTCAAAGCCATTTTTCATCAATGTCAAATGATCTCATAAATGATCTCATGTCTGAACTCTTCAAAGCTATGAATTGGGACAGCAATATTGCCAAAAATTACAGCTGTGGCGGGACAAAGATGTCATATCTTACAACATTTGGAATTGCTATGTTCGTCAAAGATATTTTGGTAGATGATATAAGGGAAAGTGGTTTTTATACATTTTTTTATGAATCGTTCAATCAAATCTTTGAATCTATATGTCCTTCCTTTGTTGTGTTTTGTGAAGATAGCTCATGTTCTCAGAGTAATAAATGATTCATCAGTTATAAAAACATTGTAGTTGTGTTTATTGACAATGAATATAACTGTAAGTGATGATATGTCACATAAAAACAACAATACTATGATCAAGATGAGGTGATAAATGTGTGACTGAGTCTTAAAGAGACATGAACAGGTGAACTTCATGTCATATAAACATTTTATGCCACATAAATAGTACTTGCTGAGCCATTTGAATATATACATTTTTATCTATATGCAGCTTTTCATTTCTTCAGAATTAATCAGTTCCCTATTCCGGTTTCTTGAAATGTACCCACCCCCAATGTTTTGTAAACAAAGAGGGAATTCCATAATATCCAGCCTTAATAAATATTTCCGACACGCGAATTTTGGCTTGCGGCGCACGAGTGATAAAGGCTACAGTCCTGTTATTAATACGGAACCTCCCAATGTCAATCCACTCGTTTTTCTCTCTGTTTTAATTTATTTATAATTTTCTATCAAACGCGTGTTTATGATTGTAAAATTGGAAGTTATTAGGTGCAACATATCAAGAAAATAGAAAAATAAAATTATTAAGTGAAATTGTCAGAGGAGGTGGTTGCTGTTCATGTCCCTTTAAAATCAGGTCTAATTATTAAACGTTAATCAGGGAAAAATGTAAAACAATCAGGGGAAATCAGGGAAAAATCAGGAAATTTCATTTTGAAGATTCCGTGGTCACCCTGAGTTAAATTTGTTCTTGACATCAAGTGCATGCTCTTAAATTAAAAACCAGGGTGCACCGACCTTAGAGACTTCTATTATGATTCGCTGATTTCTGAAGCCATCAAATGTCCCTGCAGTGTGCTCACTATTGCCATTTAACGTATATTTTTGAATACTATGATCATTAGATTTGTGGAGTCAATAAAATATGAAAATGTTATTTTAAGTGCTTATTTACTGTTTTTTGAAAATGGCGGTTTATTAAAACTAATTGATTTAATGTGGTTGATCGTGTTGAGTATACTTCCATTTTGGTAGGCAAATGATGGCCAGGGAGCATAGAAAAACATGACTATTGGCTCACATCTAGTGAAGTATATGCTTACTTATACACATGCTGTTTATTATCTAATTTGGGTTATTGTTTTTTTACGTTTGTAGCCTGGATAAAAGTGGATCTCCTGCAACCTAAGTTAGTCTCTGGCGTGCAAGTACAAGCGAGACATGGTGCAGATGTGTACATAGAAGCTGTGGAGTTCACTTACAAAGACAGCAAGACTTGGAACATTGCACAAGTCTCAGGATCAGATGTAAGTCTTTGGTGATCTCACAGAAGCTTAGACACAAAAGTGTAACAGAATTCTGAACTTTTTTGAAACATCTCGTATTAATAAAGATAAATAAGGCTCAATGTGAGCATGTGATATTGTCTTCAATACTCGAAGCTGACAAAGTGAAATATAATCGTAGAAACAGCAATACATTATGTATGAGTGACCGTACAATTCATCCCATGTACGTTTATTTTCCACGGAGTGGGGAACGCTTACTGAAATACTTGTTCCATGTATTTTCAGCAAATTGGCACAGGAATCAATACTGGTGGTGACTATGTATCTCAGATATTATGGGACAATGCGGTAGTGACGCAACACGTGAAGATCACGTTTGTAAAGTATCATACCCAGCCGGCCATAAGATTCGAGATTCTTGGATCTTGTCGTAAGTTTTCAGTTCAATTTAGTACTGATTTCTTAGCATCTGGATTCATCATTTAGAGGAAGGTACAAACCTACTCAGATGCTTCTTTCTGTCATTTCTTATGATGTTTCGGTGGACATTCCACCTACTTCATCAGGCTTTGAAGACAAACAGAGAGGAGCACCTGAGTAGGTTTATACCTTCTTCTCATGATTTTCATTTCAAGTTTTAAAATGGCCATAACAGAAGGCCCAATAAATGACAAGTTTTCTCTGTTCATTATGCTGTATATGTAGGTCTACTATGCTATACAGTAAATGTCTTCAATAACAGATTTTTTGCGCTAACAAATCCTTCCATTGTAGAGTTTTTCTCTTGTTTACTCCATAATTTACTTACATTGTTAATAGATAATGTGTTAATGTTCCGTTATTCAGTTTTTCCGTTGTTCTCCCATCCGTTGTTGAGGACATTCACTGTACTATACAATTCTATGTTGTTTCATTATTTGGTACATGTGTTAACAGAGCGCGCGGTGACATCTCTCCATCCGACACTGTCTCCGCGCGTGTCGTCCCACACTGGGAACTGTTCTGTTGACCGCCTGCTGACCTCAGCATGTAGCTCGTGGTGTCCTGCAGCAGACGACACGACGCGCACGATCACTGTGCCCGTGGGTTTGAATTCTATGTGTTTGTTAAATAAGCATGATGATTTAAATGATTGTTAAAATAAGCATGATGATTCAAATGATTGTTGAAATAAGCATGATGATTCAAATGATTGTTAAAATAAGCATGATGATTCAAATGATTGTTCGACAAGAGCAATTTATTTTTTGATAATAGATTAGAAGTACAACTTTTACGTAAGTAAAAAGAAAAAACAAATTTGTACATAATGCACCTGCCAAAACCAGGTAGACTACATCTACCTACTAGCAAAAGTTGTTAGACTGGCCAGTTTTCAGGTAGACCAGGGCTACGGGTCTACTACTTATGTTCAACCCTGGCGTAGATACAGCATTTACATTTGCATGTCCAGTGAATAAATAATTTTTTAAAGCTCATCGTTCATGATACGGCCCAATTTGTCAATGTTTATTTAAAGAAATCATTATATTTTCACACTTTTCTGTTATTGTTCGTTGTGGTTCTTAATAATTCTGTATAACCTGTAGAGCTATACTCATAGGATTTCAAACTAACGGTCAATAGGTGATCATCGGATGTATATTTGTAGTTCTCCGGTGTCCATCTGTTCACACAGTTGCGAGTTACATCCGACAGGGGGAAAACCGTTAATGATACTATTGTTCATGTGAAATCGGCAGACGGTTCTTGGGAGCGCCTTAACATAACAGAAGAGGTATTGAAAATGCTGTGTATTACAATACTTTCTTGAGGTACATGTGATCATTCTATTGAAGCATTTTGATGCAAAGTTAAAACATAATAATTTGCAATACAGAAATGAGGTAAAATGGTGCATTTGTAGAAGTATTGAATATTCCTTTTAAATCACAAGGAATCATGAACCCCAATCGTGAGTTTGTAAAGATAAAGATTTTGTCCAGTTATTTTTAACTTTATTTTTTGCAGAACATAATATCTTCTATGGTAGATGGAAATACTTCAAGCACAATATTTTATTTTGAAAAGCTTTATATTTCTGATGAAATACGACTGGTACTAGGCCATTCGAACTGTGTCAGCATTTCTGTGTATGGAGAATTTCATGGTTTGTACTTTATATTTATTGTAGAATATTCTATTGTACACATACCAATTATCTTGTTTAACAATGTTTTATATTTAAAGTCCAATATATCTATGGCAACTTAGAGAAAAAAAAACTTGGAAATTAGCAATTTAATAATAATTTGCTAAAAGTGGTAAAAAATGAAGTATCAAAATTCATATACAAATCAAAGCTGCAATGAAAGACAGTGTTACCGAACGCAATGGTCCCTTGTTCAGAAGAAACTTGCCATATTAGTCAGTATGTGTCCTATGATACAAGGAAATAATAAGTGATAGACTACACTGGATGTTTTCCAAGTAAATCCTGAATACATGTAGATGGACAATTCGGGTAGCTGACAATATCGTAAAACAAACATTAACATCAATTACAATATAACACTGTGTAGTTGATATGTAGCATGTGGTCTCATATCTGTTGTTAAAAAATATTCTAAAATTCTATAGTCCTTTTATTTATTCAAACGTTTTTGAGACAGAAGGCTCCTTTAAAAAAAAAAACTATCAAACAACTGACAAATCGATAATATGAATACTCTGTTAGTTGTTAGATGGTGTGGGTTTTTTTGAAAAGGACTTCTGTCTCGAAAACAGTTTGAATAAATAAAATGTTTAAGAATATATTTTAACTTGAAATGTAGAAGAAAAGAAAAAAAAAACTATAGCAATATGTACTCCTATTTGTTGAGTTAATGAGTTGAACGGCAGCAGTTTTCATTGTTAGTAGTCATCTGGTCACTGCTGTATGACTAGTAATCAAAAATGAAAAATTATATGTTTTTATTACCGTTTTCGGTGCTTAAGCACCCTCCTCAGATATAATCACATCACATTTTTTAATTTGAAATGTAGGAGAAAAGAACAACAAGAAAAATAAAACCTATAACATGCATTCCCCGATTGATTGTGTCAGACTGCCCGCCCGGCTGGCTGCCGTACGGTGCGCGGTGCGTGTGGTTTGGGGCGACGGCCGTGTCCGTGTCCGCAGCGCGCTCGCTGTGCCGCCGCCTGGTGTACGGGCCCCGCACCGCGCGCCTCCCGCTGCCTGCAGACCCCACGCAGCACCTCGCGCTCGCAGCGCTCTACCAGGGGTAAGCCAATGCACAGTAGCACCGCTCTACTAGTAGGCGAACAGGTAAACTTTTTTTTTTAATACAGTAGAACCTTTCTATTAGGACCACATTTGCGACCTGTGTCAGGTGGTCTCAATAGAGAGGTGGTTTCTCTACACTGTAGGTTGGTTTTGGTAGCTTTATGAAGGGTTGAGACCGTAAAAGTGGTCTTATTACAGAGGTGATCTCATTAGAGAGGTGGTTTTAATTGGAGGTTCTGCTGTATATGTCGGAGTTTATAGTTGACTATCCAGGAGTAGTGCTCAGTCAACTCATCTACACCACGTCATTGGTGTCTTTGGCACTCAATATTTACCTTTCTCAACTCCCTGGAGAGCATACAGCATATTGCTGACCCGTACCTATTTCACGTGTACCCCTGTACTGGTTGTTCACATATATTTCGGTATACAAGCAAAATCGATAGTTTACTAATTTCTGAAACCTACCACGGTGATAATGTATAGTTATCCAGAATCTATAATTTTCAACCTATGTTTAGGCCTGCAACACAAATCTTCGACCATTATGATACTTTTGTTATTTATATTTTTTATTTTTACTACGTGAGTTTTCCTTGTAAAAAAGTGCTGCAGAAAAATGATCATCGATTTTATAACGTTCTCTACGTTATTTACGTTCGATTTTATGCTTAACGCACACTTTCGTTGAAGAGCATAAGTTGCTTTGGTCTTTAGTCAAGAAACTCATCACTTGGTAAAACGTATTATTTTGTTCTCATTCAGCATTGAATGATTGCTTATAATCGCCAATAGTTACATTAAAAAATCTGTTTTAATTTAGATGAAAAAATCTCCCTAGCTAGACTAGAAAACATGGACTTACTAGGCGTAAACAAAAGGCGCCATGATGGTTAGTGAAAATATTGCTGATTCAGAAATGTTTTCTGTTTACATACATTTGTGAGTTTTGTTACGTAGCTTGTAGAAACATATTAGGTTGTTAAATGTAGTTTTAGCATGAATAGCAATGGATGCTGGATGTTGGACATGCAAAGCAAAAACACAATATTTCTTGTATACCGAAATATATGTGAGCGACCAATAGGTACCTCGGAGCAGTATGTAACCTGTTAGGGGTAGGTTTGCTCAACACCGATCACCAGACCTGACCGGTAATTTAACCTACGACTTCCTGGTGACAAGTCCAACTCCCTATCAGTTCAGCCACAGAATAACACAAGTGCTAGTGTTTATCTCGATTTATAGCTTCCGCTTTATACTTGAGAAGCTTAAGTTGAATAAGTGTATATAGTAGAGTTTATAATGTGGAATTTAATTATTATTACACCACAAGTCAGGATTGGGCTATATTATATTAAGCTAGATGAGACTGTTATATTATTATTATTGTCTATTATTGTACCTACTTTTAAATAAATATTACTTGACTTTACTTGTCTTTGTGTACAGCTGAATGCATGGATTGGTGGTGAAGGACCATAGTCCTTTAAATGTGTTGAAGTGTAGACCACCTCTACAAAGAGACCACCTCTACAAAAGAGACCACCACTATAAAAGATACCCGGTACCACCACTAGGAGGTCGCCTACATAAAAGATACCACCTCTATACAGAGATCACCTCTACAATCAGACCTTTTTTGGTGGTCCCAAGCCTTCATATAGAGACCGCTTGAGGCGAGTGTCAGGGTATAGAGAGGTTCCACTGTATAAGGCTACTGTGTCTTTTACGTGGGCTGTGATAGAATATGTAACCTCCTCAACCACCCTAAAATTACCTGACTGGTGTCTGTTCATAATATGCTTGAGAGGAAATGAAACTAACCTCGAGATAACAGAAAATTCCAGCTAAGCAATATGAAGATACAAGGCGCAACTGTACTTTCCCTGTATACATAGTTGTAGCGCCTTTATTGAATAGGCTATCCAAATATTATGCAGCATGTTTTCTAGTGCTGGGTGATCAACCGCGAGGAAACTGTCTTTGATATAACAAGGTGCAGAAAGAGGAAGTAAAATAAACTATAGAGGCGGATTATGGATAGAATAGGGGACCTTGGTTAAATTATTCAATGTAGTTAAATAAGTAATTTATATGGTGAACAGCACTGTCTCATAATCTTATGTGTCTATGTTGCTGTTTTTAATTTTTCAAAATGTATTCCAAATATAATTTTAATTTTGATTTAATAATTTACTTATTTATTTCAAAAATTTATTTTCAAATCTCTAGAATCCTCAGTAGTCAAAAATCAAAATCTAAATACCAAATGACAATGTAGCAATCTAAAGCTAATGTAGTACAGTAAGTCTAACAAGTTTCCAACAATTCACACAGTAACATTATTCATGGTTACGAGCCACGCCCCTTTTTACGTCAGCCAGTCAATCAGCGAGTGGCCTCATACAAACATACGCAGGTGCGCTATCATAGTCTCACAAGCTTTATCTCCCCCCGTAGTAAACAGTTAGAAATTGTCAAGTTTTGACACCAGATTTTTGAATGAAAATGTGCTAAACGTCTTAATTTTTCAGTTGGGATACACTACCTTTCCTCTTTTCTACATTGTATACAATGTATACCTATCAATTATCGATTTAGAAGATTTATGACTAATATTCTCAGTAATGGTTTGAAGAAATTGCGACGGAACGTTCCGTGGTCTATTTAGATTATCCATAAATATTTCGTATCATTATTCCAACCGTGTACGGTGCATACATTATCCTTGTTGTATATTGTCTTTCACGTACATAATCCATTGATTAGTTGAATATTTTAACTAAATTTATATCTAAAAATGTTCTGCATGAACACTCACTGTGTTAGGCCTTCGATAAGGACGTATGATACTGAATAGAAGACTTTTTTGTAACAGCACACAGGTGTAGTCTCAATCAACGGGCTACTGTAGTGGCTGCACTAAATTCAATTCAGTACATGGTCGGGTTGAACGAGGCTAACGCTACTCTAGTGCGTGCGAAGTTTTAGTCTAAAAACATGTTTGACAACAGTAGGTGTTACGAACAGATTTTTGCTCTTTGAAATCTAGATGAATTATACACTTAATCAACGGATTTGTATACTTAAAATTCACATACACATCAAGGAAATTATAAGCATCGAATGTAGTTGGCATATATGCATCGAAATGTTCATGGATAATCACCAACTTGTCTTCATCATCAAATGTCCGTCACTGACAACGCAACGTGAGTGTTGAAAATTAAAATGTTCCTTTTTGTAAGTTGCTAAATTGCATGATATAAATGCTATGGATTAGTAGAGTCATTCTACCAAATGTCAAGATGTGTGATCAAGTCGTTTGAATTAAGTTTATAGCTTTCTAAATATGTCTCATATGTCCATGCTTCATAAAGTAAACAAGCCTTGTTTGTGAGACGGAGGGGCATCGAAATCATAAATTATCAGCGAATAATGGAACATTGCTATTGTATTTTTTTATTGATATTCTGCCTATGGCTGGTTGAAAGTGGTCAAGTCTGGAGTTCATTTGTTCAAAGGAAAAATTACAATTATATTTGCAATATATTTTTTAAAACTCAACAATAGCAACATACACACATAACATTATGAGATTTGATGCAGTAGTATTAAATCTTAATCCACTCTTGGTTATCTCACATATCTTTGTCTATCCTACTAAAGAATATTACAAAAATAAGCAAAAGCTCAATGTAATTATAAAATATGTCCTGTGTGTAATAGTACTTAATGACAATAGATAATCACAGCACTGTATTGTTTTATTCTAGTGGATCCGCTGCATTAGACCTGCGGTATGAAGGAAACACATGGATTAGTCACGACCACTCAGAAGTAACTATGGCCAAAGTCACTATGAAACATGTCTCCAATTATTTTCAAATGAACCTTCCCACATGTTGCTATGTATTCTTATATGCATTTTTTCTGATGTAATTATTACAGATACCTTTCTATTATTGGGAAGATTTGGAACCTAATTTATCGACTGGCGAATGTGTCATATCAACATCAGTCGAATCTGGAGCAAAGGGCTTGTGGAAAACGGCCGATTGCTCTACTACGCAAGTTGTACCCATGTGTGAAATGGATAGCGCTAAGATTAGTAAGTGATGAAGAACTGGAATTTTGTACTGTCATTATCAAAATATTCAACCAGATTTGTTTATGTTCACATTTCTTTACATTCCATTTTCAGGTTTTTTTCACTCTCTCACATCTTTTTAGCAAGCATATTTCTACCCCTGGAATTTTTACTAACGATAGACATAACTGAAGACAGGTTTATTGCTGCTTGGGATGATGGTATCATTCTGGTCTTGCATGCTTGAGGTCATGAGTATGAGTCCTACCAGGACCATTTGATATAGTTAAATGGAAGCTTAGGGTTGTAAAACTTGTCGTCAGCTATGCCTTTCGTGGTAGAAATATGCTGGCTAAAAAGATGATAGAGAGATAGAGAGAAGCTTGAAAACATAACCGCAAGCACTGGGAAACACATATATGTATATTTACATTTCATTGCAGAAGTGAGTGGATCCAAATGGCTGGGCCACTACGGCTACACAGCTTCTCAAGTGTCCATATTTCAACTGAAAGTCCCGTCACTATTCAACTGTTTGAACGTGAGTATTACTGAATTTTAAAGGATAAAAAATCACCATTAACACTAATCAGATAATATATCTCATGGGGAGTTCAAATTCATTGCCATGACCGCTGTAGTATATATTGTGTTGTGATAATTGTGTGATTGCTGGTATTTATTCATGCTTAAAGTAGTCTGTGACTGTATTTTGAATATTCATGGAATGGTGAATAGATGACCATAAAACCATGTGTGGTTAGAATCTGATAGGTGCTACTAATTTTTTAATTTGCAGCTGTGTTCACAGGAGGAAGTCTGTGATGCTGCATTATATTTTTTGGATAGTCGCATTTGTCAAATATTCTCAGGAAACTATTATCAAGTGGGTATTGATCTTGTAGAAACATCATATAAGGATCGATGGTATTGGGTGAAATATGATACAGGTAAGCTCTTGTTAACTAACACCAAAGTGCTAGAACCCCCCATATGTCAACTTGTCATCTTTCGCTATTTATACACTCCGCCCACCCCACCCCGCTGCTGGGTGATGTCATTTGTAAACGATCCTTAACCAGCCATAAAACATCATACTTTCAACAAAACACGCTTCAGTGAAAATACCCGACTTGACAGCTAGACTACATATGACCTGACTTTCCCCAGGTAGCTGCGGCTGGCCCCTGCTGACCGGCGGTCTCTACAGCCCCGTCATCACGGCCAGCAGCACGTACAGACCCCAGTTCTCCCCGGACCGCGCCCTCCTCACCACACCCGGCTACTGGAGGCCCGCCACCAACGATCACCAGCAGTATCTCATGGTACCGTACTCACACACATTACAGCCTCACATCCAACATGGGCTTAGTGTTCGAATGTAAGCCCATGGGCCATTAAGTGAGAATCAAAATCATTTTTCGATTCAAAACAATTGAAAGTTGCGTCCATGCAGAAAGTTTGGGCATGTTTGGGCCTAGGTCTGATAGATCCTGGTGACACAAACACTACAAATACAGTTTATTGCAAATGCCTTTATATTCATAATTAGATTTATATCAAATATCTAAAATCATGTATGTGCAGTACGATATTTTATTAGTATAAGAAATTCTGCATATATTAACCCATTACCCCTCACGTTTTATTACATGACGGCCCTTGTATCCTCGCAAATATTTGCAGCGTAGCGCGTATAAAATCTTTCCATTTGTCGGAGCTGCGTTGCCAACTTTAAACTGCCATAATTTCCATAAAAATGCTCGTATTTCAATCATCTCTTCACCAAAATACAAAGCAGCCATTTTGGCTTACCCCATTCCTAATTTCACTAATGTTTTGAAACAAAGCATCACATTTCCAATGGTAAAAGGCAGCCCTGTTCGGATGGATAAAGGACTGTGGTATTTGCAGAGTAGCTTCGCAGTAAATGCATCACAGTAATTTAGAAAATAATTAAAAATATTTATCGGGTGTTTTGGGAACTGATTTATATATCATGACAAAGCTTAAGTTGTTAGGAACACGAATATTTATTTCTCATCAAGATTTAACCATCATAAGTATGTCTACAACACGATCAAACATTGTTGTTTTTGCATTTGGTACGATATGTCCAACATGGGGCCATTTGTAAATGCATTTTAATGCTGTCAATTGAAACTTCTTTATATTCTCTTAAAATAAAAGCTAAACATTAAAATAAATTGTGCACGACAATTCCTTATACTATACGGTTTTACATATAGTTATCTAGTTTTAATCACGATGGAACCGCTGCTATAGCCCAAACGAACGACTTGTATGACGAAGCTTTTGACACCCAAACACGCGAAATCAGCCGTACGGTTTAGGCCGATTT
>CM032669.1:56632968-56679985 GCA_019095985.1 Streblospio benedicti
TTTTTTTGGAGTAAATTTTTTTTTAAATTTTGGCTTAAAAAGGTTTGAATAATTTAAAAATTTAAAATTCTTTTCGATTGAACCCCCGGGGCCAAAAAAAATTATTAGAAATAAAACTATTTGAAAACCCAAGGCGGGAAAAAGGGTAACGGTTTTTAAAAACCATAATTTTTGGGTTTAAAGTTTTTTTTAAAATTACATTGTTTTCATTTGACAAGAAAACCAAATTTAAAAAAAGTTTTTTGGAATTTTGAGTTGGGGGAATTTTTTAATTGGGTTAACGTTTTTTCCATGAAAAATTTCCGTAAAAGGGGTTACTAAAAATTGAAGCAAATCCGGCAGCGAGGAAATTTGAAAAACACTTTCTAGAACAGGTAAATTGTTTTAAAAATAATTTAAATTTATTTTTGGTTGAAAAGGTTTTCCAAAATATTTACCCAAAATGTCTTATTTTTTGAAAATTTTTTTAAAAATTTTTCCCACCAACTAGGCCTTTTTACGATTGATGATTTCCTGGTATTTTTAAAACATTTCGTGAGTCATTGAGTAATCTATGTAAGATACCCATTGATCTTTCAGTAGTTTGTATTGCCACTTCTTCACTTGTTCTGAGTTGGATGAGACATTCATGTATTTATTTGTTTTATATGGTGAATATGCATATTGATATTTTTGTTTTTGAATATGGACTGGTATTCTTACTAAGTCTGAAATAAAGGCACATTATTATTATTATTACAAGTAACTTCATTTTGACACCCCAATGACTATTGCTGGTTCATTAACAGCTGAGTTTTGATGGTTTAAACAAACAAACAAAAGAAAATACGGGATGGGTGCGAAGTGCTCTATCCTAAATACCCATTTGTTGTCCATTTTAATTGTATAAACAAACAATGGATTCTAATGTGTGTTTCTCACCAGAATTGTTTATTTTCTTCTCTTGTCAGCAGAATGATTGTGACAATATTGCAAGTTAGAATTTTCACCATCGTGAACTATATTTCCTCACCTAATTTGACATTTATGACCAACAGAATGATACCAACAATAGAACTAAGACTTAGCAAAAAAAATAGTAAGACCAAGTTAACAGTGCCTGCTTAACAGATTTTGGATTTTACAGAAATTCTAAAATATAAGGTATGCCAACAATGTACACAAATGCTGCAGTTCACATGAGGACGTTATGCTAACATTTAAAGTTTCAATAAAATGACATTTAGTTTATTTATGCAACGACTTTTCAATAATTGATATATGAATGTTCTGAAGTTTTATGACCTGTAAGTTTTGTTGAAATGTTGGTGAGGTTAACTATAAGACATATAGCTTTAGTAAAATAAGCAGAAATTTATATTCATGTTAACAAAACATATGACAAAACATGTACATTTGAGAATGTGCGAAGTTTTGACACCAGAAAAATCAGATATGGATATGAAAGAAATGTGCGAGAGGGATGTTGATGCTGATAGTGTTTCCATAAAACCGGATACTGAACTTCAACACAATGATGATGATGATGACAAAGTGAAGTGTTTGACATCCAAGAAGATATATAAAGAAGACAGAAATCTGAAGTTGGATACAATTTCACATATGAGTGAGAACCCACTTCAGTGCATAGTGTGTGAGAAATTGTTCAAGAAGAAAGACTGTCTGACCAGACACATAAGAACTCACACTGGTGAGAAGCCTTATCTGTGTAGTCAATGTGGGAAGTGTTTTAGTCACAGTGGCAGCTTGACTAACCACATGAGAATCCACACTGGGCAAAAACTGTTTCAGTGCATAGTGTGTGAGAAGTCATTCATTCATAAAAATAGTCTAACTTACCATATGATAATACACACTGGTGAAAAACCTTATAAGTGTAATGAATGTGGAAAGTGCTTTACCACCAGTCAACCTTTGACACGACACATGAGAATTCACACTGGAGAAAAACCATACCAGTGCACAGTGTGTGATAAATCATTTTCCGATAGGTCCAATCGGAATTCCCACATAAGAACTCATACTGGTAAGAAGTAATATGAATGTGGTGAACCAAATCAATGAAAATGTCCTCATTATTAAGAAGAAAATGTTTAAGTGCTGCCTTGTGTCAAAACATACTGTAATAAATGTTTGATGTGATGTATATATTCAATGTATATTTCATATATATGTGTGTGTACATATTGAGTTTCATATATAGAATAAATGTTAAGATCAGGACGTACTGTAAACATATACAAAATATTATTTGGTATTGATTTCTTTGTGTGAATAGTTACAATGTTACTGCAATTTCTTTGTAGATCATTACAATAAATTCTATTTGTGTGAATAGTTGTATTTCGTTACTATTTTGAATGAATCATGAATATTACTAGTATTTACACTTCAAGAAAGATCTGAAAGGTGTCCTATTGACAAAGAATATCGGAGTCAATATCGCTGGTGGTAACCACAGCTTTTTCACAATGAGTAAGTTGTAGATCAGTAATTTCCTTCGTTTATCATTTAATGTGAGCCACACACACCTAGTGAGAAGTTCAGATATTAGTACATGTGTCCTCATCTTGCCCCAAAAGTCAGAAGCTTATCATGACGTTGTACGTCACGCCATGTAGCCACGTACATCCACCTTCTGTAAAGCAAGTTTCCTAGTCACGCTTCACTGCATGCTCCCCAGGTAGTGTAGCTATACAAGACAGTGCTGGTGTAAAGAGTGTGACAGCCTCATTGGTTTCAGAATGACAGGACTCATTAATGTTTAACTTTCTACTTTATTTGTCTTGTATACTAGCGGTAAAGCTAATAATACATGAAATAAAAAAATATATGTATATGAAAAATTTACATCATATTTTCACCTCCAATAATAATGCATAAGATATCAAAGCTCATACAATTCATAAAATATTTAAATTCACCATAAATGTAAAATGTAAATGTGGTGGTTTTATGTCCCAGTCCTATAAAACAGCATTTGATAGTCACACACACAATCACTAAAGTAAAATGCTCATATAAAACTTTAGTTATGTCACCTGTAAAACTATATGCATTACTTTATCTATCAATGTTAAGTATTTTAACCACAAATTGAAAGTTATAAATTCAATGAATTCATGAGTTTCACTAATTTATACTTAACAATATCATTATCATAACATTAACCAGATACGTTAAGAAATAAAAGAATATCGTGGGGGCGGCACGTTCAACTCAGACTATTTCTCACAGTAAGGAAAAGTGCAGGAATAGGTACATATCCACCAACGAAATAATAATATCTTGTGCTCCATTCTAACATTAGCAATTTAAATCTTTCATAAATTATCATAGGACTGGCTTTGGCGACCCCAACAGTGACTACTATGTTGGGAACGAGGCTCTGTTCTCCCTCACCACACGCCACAGTCACCGGCTGAGGGTCGACATGTGGGACAGCACCGGAGAGTTCTTTTACGCCGAATATTCCTACTTCATTGTTCGTAATTTATTATTATATGAACAAATGTATTTATTCTGCATACATCATAAGGTCTCATTGTTTCTCTTTTTGTTCTTTATATAGGCCTTTATATCCAAATTGTAAACTTTTATTGTTTTGTTGTCAGGAATAAGTAGTATTTGCAGACTATAATCTGCTCTCAGGTACGGTTATTGACACAATTATCACCAACAACACCTGGCATCAAAAGGAGTCCGAGGTTTAGGACGAAAGCTCTCTAAGATTGGATCTTAAAAATGTGCAGTTGTGTGCAATTGTTTAAATTAATTATGTATATTATAACAAAAAGAAACGATGAGACTTTTATTATTGTTATTGGTGACCATATTTGATATGATAACACATTTCCACCTTTTCATATGAAACAAATTTGTCATGCATTACCTCAAATTTGTTGCAAACAATGTTGAAACAAAAGCAACGTTTTAGATTATCATTTGAAACTACATGTACATTTTGTAGACTAGTAATTTATACAAATCTAGTACCACATCATTTTAATACTATAAAAATGATGTGGTGATAGACTGATAGAGAAATATGATTAATCATCTCCAATTCATTCCTATAGGTTTATTCTGAGCTTACAAGTTACAAATTGACTATTGGACAATTTGTTAGCGGATATCCAGGCAATGGTGATTTTGATGTTTATCATGAAGCAACTTTTATAACGAAAGATGTGGACAATACAAACCAATGTGGCAATATGCATAATGCTGGTTGGTGGTATACAGACACCGCAAGCTGTGGAACATCGTTTGTGGTTGGAACTGCAAGGTAATCACCATAAATGCAAAAATCATAGATATATAGCATTGCTGTTGAGGCAACAACATTCAATTTGTATTTTTGCTCTGTATCAAATAGATCTGATAAAAATCCTCATTATGTGTACACCAAAAAGTAATTGATTCTTACCTACATTTTTGATAAGGTTAACACCAATAAAGTAGATTCATGGACAAAAAAATAAAAATAAAAATAAGATAAAAAACATCTTACTTGAATGCTAATTCATGAGTATCTCATGTAATTGCTAGATTAAAAAGAATTTGTATAGTTCAAGAGCAATAGAATGCACAAAAACTTTTATATATCACTAAATGTTTACTACCTACTTTTCAATGAAATGCATTTTTTCAGAACATGGAAGAATGACTTGTTCCCAGACAATAGTTTGAACAAAACTATCATTAGGATAAGACCTTCTCTTACAAAAGGTGATACATACATCATACATACATTTTTTATAATACACATTGTGTGATACGCATATTCAAGTAATTTTCAAGTGATTGTAATGAACATTGCAAAAAAGCCCATCATTTTCTCCAAATATTGCATATTAGATGACTATAGCGCTGGCTTGGATGTTTTATCTGTCTCTAAAAGGATGTTTGAGATGTTGCTGTACTGAATCTTATGTGCTGGTGGTGAGTTCTGCTGTTGTGATTTCAGTCAATGTTGCCATAGTAAGGAAGACTTGGCTTAGTAGTCAAAATGAAACAGAGTCGCTAAAAGCTGTGGATGGCGTTACAGAGAGCTGCATATCGATCGAACCAATGACAGACCCATGGCTTCTGATTGACATGGAGAAACAATTCTATATCACTGGCATGAAGATTATTAACTGTAAGTTAATGTACATGTGTCTGTTGTGTGACTCTTACATGTATACAATGATCATACTGGTTCTCTCTGTTACAATTCATTGATTAAGTTTTTAATAAGACTTGTAGCACTTTCATTATAATTATTATAGGTATGTACCTTATTTTTAACAATAATAATGTATAATATATTTTATATACTAACCTCTCACTAATTTGGTGTTACAGCTAGTTTACAATTAAAGTATTAAATGAAAATTACATTAAACATTAAATTAAAAGTCCCTCAAAAACAACATTAGATAACCCCCAAAATACTACATGTCGTTTATATATAAGGTGACTCAGCAATTGAATTAAACTTAAAAAGACTTGATAAAAGTTTCAATAAGACACAATAGGAATACTGATAAATTTTAAAATCCAATACAATTTAATATAAAAATGTATTTTTTCCAGCTCATGCCATAGATGACTTTCAAGTGCTTATCACTGGTGATGTGAGCGACCCTCAAATGCCCGACCTGGCCACATTCTCCCAGTGTGGATCATTTGGAGGCACCACAAACTCGTCCCTGGAGGTGACATGTACACGCAACCTGACGGGGCAGTATGTGGCCATACAAACACTGGGCGAACTGAAGACTTTGGACCTCTGTGAGATTGAGGTGTACACAGGCTTGGGTAGGTGGTGAAGCTACCGGTACAAATGATACTATTTTTTGTTGAAATTTATAGTGATTTGACCAAAGATACAACAAGTATTTACACACACAAACATAAATTACACAGCATTGCTTATGTTTTGGAAATTCAAATCCCAATTGAATATTTATAACGAAGATGTTTAACTTGCCAATGGGTGGTATTCTTCATACTTGTTTGTGTCTTATTCCACCGTTTGAAAATTGTTTTCCAGCTGATGTTATTGGTCAACCAGAACTAAATTCTAAATTCTGATTAACCAATAAAACATGTTAGAAAACAATCTTAAAAAGGTGGAATAAGACACAAACAAGTCACTGTTCAACTGAGAGACTATACTGTTACAGAGGAGCGTTTGTTTTTGACCAAAAATATGACGAGCACTTACAGAACAGAAACTGATAAATTACACATCATTGCCTATGTTTTGAGAATTCAAATCCCAATTGAATGTCACTGTTTGACTGAGCGACGACCCTGTTCCAGAGGCGCGTGTGCTGGGTGGGCGCTGCGCATGGGACGGGGAGTGCGCGGACCCCCACGCCGCGTGCGTGGCTGAGCACCCCGAGGACATGGCGCCCGTGTTTGTGTGCAGGTGCGCACACGGCTACACCGAGGTGCACGCACGCTGTCTGCCCGGTCAGTACACACACCGCTCAAACACGCATCACTCGCATCAGACAATTGGTCGTTTCAAAAAAAATAAAAATAAAAAAAATTGGTCATTTCAGTCGTCAGAGACGACCTACGTGTTGTAAGTGAGACTCAAACTGCCAGTTGGCGAGTCTGAAAGGGTGACTCATATTTCATGCTTTTTTGCTAGTTCAAGATCTTGTAACAAGCAATTTTTTGCCAGACATTTTTTTTTTCATATCAGAATAGTTTTTTGACATAGATATTGGATTCTTGAAACATCAATAACTGGTAAAAATTAAACTTTAAAAACGCTTGTTCAGAATTCTGATAGGTACCAAATAACTCAAATAATTGAAGAAAAACACATTACAACACAAATACATGGTCTTATGCCATTAACAAGTCTGTCAAATAAATTCAATGGATTTACCCTGTCAGCAGCATATGTAGCTCTTGGAGCTACTTGAACTGTGCTTTAGTTGTGACATTTTATTTTGCTTTACGATAATATTCTCGTGCAATTGGGTGAATAGTAGCAGGTATATGTATGTAGGCATGTGCAGACAGCACAGTAATTCTAAAATCTTAAGTTGCCCAACCGGAAGATCAACCTCAAAACATAGGTCACCAGGGGGATAATCTGGGTCGTCCAAGAAAAAAAGCTTAATTAACTTGTTTTTAAAATTATTTAGTAGCTATCAGAATTCTGGACACCAATTTTTAAAACCATTATGAATCAGAAAAATATGAGATATGATGCAATTCTTAAAATAATACCTTAAGTTGCACAGGGCTGAACTCATGGCTCATAATGAAGATCTTATCTCTGAGATCTGATATCTGCTTAGTGTATCTGAAGTAAAATTCTACAAAACAGAACGAGGATTTTTTTTAAACTGCCACCAGTCCTGGCAGCAACATTTTTGTATCCATATGGGCATAGATAGCATAGATACAGTTCTAAACATACATGTATGTTACATACATGTTATGTACATTTATCATTCTTTTTCATGTAATTTCATTGGTTATCATGATCCAGAAGAATCATTGGTAGCTATGCTGCGATCGATATTTACCGTGTGGGACAAGATTTCAAAATACAAGATGTTCGTGAAAATCGCCCTATCCTACTCAATCATTTAAATTTTTACATATCTGTTTGGAGAAATCTGTTCCATAGGCGTTTCCGAACAACTTGGAAAAATTTGAATTAAAACCGGCACTTACTTAGAACGCTATGGGTATTTAACTACAAACACTTCTATTCTCGCTCGTGCATTGTCTTATAAGACAGTTTCGGTGCACGTTACCCAGAAACGCAAGATTTCAGACTTGTGTTTTTAAAGTTGGATTGTTCCCTGGATAACTACTGACTATGTCCTCCATTTTGGTTTTAATTGTCGTAAAATCGCATGTAGAACCTAATCACGACTTCAAATTTCTAAATATTGGAAACCCTCCCCTCTGAATTCACGACCAAAGTGTTGATCACATGGTTTTTTCAAAAACTATTTGGAATGCTATGTTTTGCAAATGTCTGGATTTGCTTTCATTTTCATAATCCTTATTTTCTCCTCTCTCAAATGATATATAATATAAATGTTTAATCTACTTTGATCCGGCAAACATAAGCCTAAGAATGATGCATGGTCACGGGAGGTTCGCCTTGGTTTTGATGCATGCGCTAATGAAAATTGCCCAATTAACATAAATTATGGAGGGATAAGAAAATGACAACAAATAGTTTTTTATTCAGAAATTTTCTATCTTTCCAATTGTATGTATTATATTAGTTTTGGTTCTTCCTTCTATTTGTGAAATGAAAAAACAAGTGATATGGTCGGAAAATCCTGAGCATCGCATGGCAGTCGTATTGGCAGTTGACAAAAAAAAAACACCACACTAGATATTGCATCATATCTCTGTTATCAGTTGTCCTACAAATTTATAATTTAGATGGAAATAATCTGCAGTAATATGCGATTCCATTCATATAGATAAGTGTATGTAATTATTTTAATTTAATAGTGTATTTTGAGCATCAATCACTCGCCATGTCATATTTGACCGTCCGCGATCGGCGAGAATACGCATGACGATGTTTGCTTAATAATGCAACAAAAACCACTAAATTATTTGTGTTGGGATGGTAAGAATAAGAACTACAATGCATTATTCTATAACATACTTTATTTTTACATAAATTGAAACAATAGTCAAAACACATCAATAATTTTAAAAACCCATCTCATATTTGGTGAGTACGCAACAGCAGCTTTTTACTTGTTTTTGCAACACGTCGAAAGTTGTTGCAGATTTTGAAATGCGTTTAACATGGGTAAATGGGAAAATCGTGTCTACAAAATCCCCCCCAAAACAGACAAAGAAATGTTAATAACTTTGTCAATTCTTGTCGGATTTTGGTGATCTTTTTTTTAAAATGATTCCCATGAGACGTAGAATTTTTTCAAATTAAAAAGAAAATTTTAGAAAATATTTCAATTTTATCCCAGTGTAGCTATATATAGATATTGTATCTTCTTACTGCAGTCGTTGACCTGAGCATCACAGTCGGCGATCTCGCCGATCAGGAACTCGTCAGGGGTCAAGTGAGCATGTTAACTGTGGAGGTGACCATCCACAACCACCACGAGTACATCGTGGAGCGAGCTGACCATAATGACACCAACTTCGTGCTGACCGGTTGGCTGTCCGACGTGGACGCGACTGGTGACAACAGCAGCACGCTAACATTGGAGCATTTTAACATAACAGCAGAAAATGCAACAGCGTTTCAGGTACAAGACGATGTCACTAAATTGCATGTCTGATAGTCGCATGTATTGTTTGATTGCATAAAGACTGTAAAGCCACTTGTTAATAAGTATCTTTTAAAATGTACCGATAATTGCATATATTGCTTATTTGCATAAAATGTGCGTGGATGGAAGTTATGCAATTGAGCAATGTATTTCTTTTTATTTTGTATGGTTAGATGCAGATGTTCTTAGTCGCTTAGTAAATATCAAAGTTAGTTTGTCTGTTCCTTTATTTCTGCGAATTTGTTAATATTAAGTTTGTGGTGTGATTGGTGCGGGTGTTGCACATGGATGTCTATGTTTTTGCAGATGGGTGTAATAGACCGTTATGTATTTGATGTCACTGCAGAAGTGTTCTTTGAGCATAGCGTATGTGCCAGCGTGTCGTTCTTCTGTCTATCACTCAAAGCTGGACTTCGAGCTTCATATGTTGAACAGAATGATAAAAACAATACACAATGTGTGTCCATCAACAGCAACAAAGTTTGCCAACCTTGTAAGTCTGCAAATAATATAATTGTAATTGACATTAGAGGATTCTTTCTCCAAGTCTATAGGGCTATATCACATAGTCTCTGCCGGAACTTGAACCCAGGACCACTACCATTGTGGCACTTATTCTCTTAGCACTTAAAGCATGAGACCTCTTGGCCATCCTGACACAACTAAATGGAATGAGACAGCTTTCAGTTGTGTCAGGATGGCCGAGTGGTCTCATGCGCCTGCCTTAAGTGCTAGGTGAATAGGTGCCACAATGGTAGTGGTCCAGGGTTCTAGTAGAAGAGGCTATGTGATATAGTCCTATAGACTTGGAGAAAGAATTCTCTTATGTCAATACTTTAAACCCAGTCAGTTAATTTCCAATATATAATCTTAATTGTTTGATAGTCATTTACCAGAAATACATACCTGTGTTAAATATATTAACATTTCGTAGAATGTAGTTCTGTTCAGATAAGCAACCCAAACAACTGCAGCACTATTCATGTTATAGGTATCATATCATCAATTTCATGATTTTTATACATTACTTATTTTTTTATGTAAAACTGATTCCAGCCATCGACTTATCAATTGAACTTGCTGGCGGAACACTGGTTCCTTCCACAGTTGTCCGTTCCAAGCCAGGCCCATATGAGTACATCAGCGTCACTGTAGGACACAATGGAGGCAGCTACCATGTCGTGTCTACACAGGGCTCAAACACCAACTTTGCCCTCTACGTGTTTCTCAGTGATGTGGTGGTCAGTGATTCCAGCAAAGTTGTTGACTCTGTTGTCGAGACTACAATAAACAGATCTCGGTCACAACAAGGGTAGGTAACTGTATCTTGAAATTAAAAGATGATAATCACAACCCTGCAAATAAAGTTGTTTTCAAATTGTGCTGCAGATGTAGATTTATTTTAGTGGAAATATGGATTTGTTTTTCGTGCTATATAGGAAATCTATTGGTAACTTTACACGTCTTCTTTTATCATGTGATAATTTACTAGTTAAAACCAATTTATTTAACATTGTAAATGGTGTATTATTTCTAGTCATACTGGTGTTTGAAAAGTATACCTTTTCTAATTAGTATTGTAATGATCGATATGATTTTATTTTACTATTTTAATAATTATGGAGTTTTATATTCTGCAATAGAAAAAAATAGAAAAAATAGCAATAAATGATAAGGATGGATGGTTTCTTTTTACAGAATTAACATAGCTTCTGAACTTGAAATAACAGCACAGTTTGTGTACAATATGAACCTATCAGAGTGCGAAAATGCAAACTTCTTATGCTTTATGTTGAGAAACACGTCGGGATCAAGCTACGTAGAGGCAGATATGAATAACAATGTCAATTGTATTAACATCGTTAAAGATTGTAGGCCAGGTATTTCTTTTTTATCTTTCAGTTTCTTGAGCTTATGTGAAAATCATAAAAGTACTTCTTTTATCCCATTAGATGTGAAAAAAGTTGTAAAAAAGTTGACGTAAATTACAATGAAATGCATATGTGTTTATATTACCTGACAAGTCATCATTGCACTTAAAGTCATACGCACGTATGTCATAGTCTGAAAAATTAGAAATTTCCATGCTGTGTTGTAATTCTTCTAAATTCGTCTTCATACATATGTATAGATGTTAATATAATGAGGTCTGTTTTTTTCAGAAATTGAGGTCCTTTGCTTCAAACTTTGAACTTCCCTTGGCACCTCAGTGATAAGAGGATTTTCAGAAGAGGTTGAATTTTCTGTTATGGTGGCAAATCAAGATGATTTACTCATAATTCAATCTGTCACTGGATCAACCTATACAAATTTTCTAGTGCAAGTTTTTCTATTCAAATTAATGATAGCTTCTCAATCGGGAAGATTGGAAGATAAAATGTTAACTGATGTTTCTGAAGGTGAGCCCATTATAAAATGTAATAATTTGAAATTGATCAAAACTATGCTTTCATACAATTGTGATATATACAGTTTTTCTACCTTCTTATATACAGTAAATCTCCCCAACAACGGAGTAGTGTTCCATGGAAAAAACAATAACGGAAGGAATTGCTGTGCATTAATATTTTCCCTTATATAGATAAGTAAACCATGGAGTAATCAACGGAATGTCCACAGCAAGGAACAACGGAAGGCATTTTGGGTGACAAACAACGGAATTCACCTTATTTTTCTCTTTGTTATCGTATTCCACGTGCTTTCTTTATCTTGTAAACAACGGAGCGGTGCATTTAAATTAGTTTCGTTTTTGTAGGCGCTTCTTAAGCCAATAAAAGGTCACCTTTACATGCTAACCGGCCAATCACAGCACGTTCCTACTACAACTTTTATTGGTCCTACAACATGCAGTTAACTTCAAAGCAATTACTCACCTGATTTAAACATATACTTCTACGATGTACTAACGTCTATTAATCAATTTCTCATTTGAACCTTCCGTTTACTATGAGAGAGATCAAAGCGATCGATCTATTGTTGTTAATTTTTTGTGATGTTTGCCGCTGTGAGAACCATGATAATTATATGCTGTGGTTAACTATAAGTTCACGTACTAGTATTTAGGCCACCTCATTTGGACTCGTACTTGTCTTGTTTAATTTGCAACGTTTGCACGGCAAGGTTACATGGTCTCAATTCTGCGTATGGGGTATCAAATGGAAGCGCCATATTGAAAACAAAAACAAAGAGGAAATTTAACAGTAATTTTTATTTTATGGACAACATGCTAAAAATTATGTTTGTAATAAACTGCCAATGGAATAGTCTTGTATTTATCACAGAACTGCTACTGCCAAACGGACATTGCGTTCGTTTTGATAAGCAGAATTCTAAATAATGTGCATCATTGAGCGATAATGGATGCCGATGGTACACAGGAAAATTTTGTTCAGATCACTATTCGCGGAAACCCCCTCCAACTGAAGGAAATTGGACTGCAAAATGGGTTCCGTTGTTAAGGAGATTTACTGCAATCGATCCAGAAATCTTTTTACAGATTTACAATTATAAATGCATGTACAATGTACATGTACAATTTGAAGTTTTTCGTTAATATATACATGTATTGCTACTATATGATAATGAAATAGACAAAAAGTAACATTGATTTCCTTTCATTTTCAGACCAAATTCAAAAGGGACTATCTGTTGGAGAGAAGTTGATACTGACAGGAAAATATCAAGCTTCCATCTCTCGAGCCAACTGTTCACTGTATCAATACATTTGTGTTAGCGTTCAACCTGGAAGGAACAGTTCGTTCAGCTTGTCCAGTCAAAGTGTGAATTATGAAGCTTGCATTCCGTCTGCTCCTTATACTAACTGTCAGGGTGAGTAGTGGTTATATTGCCACAAAACTATTTTTACAATGCATACATGAATATATAATGTCTATGATCTCGCCCTAAATCAAGAAGTGTTTACACAAATGTTATCAATGTTGGAAATCCTCATTCATCTACTGTTGAAAATTACTGTAATTCACTAGTTATGTCGTTAACAATTCTAAAATGCCCGCAATTTTTCTCTCTTTGAATCTCGGTCATTTGCCATCTCCATATCCTTGAAGTTCTAGGCCTTTTTAAGTCTTCGTTGATAGTACCCACCAAGATTTTTGGGGTCTTGCTTTCACTTTGTTACCAGCAATCACAATCTCGTCACATATGATGGATTCCCAGTCTTTCATACAGTGAGTCTGAACTAACATTGTCTTTGACGTTAGACCTGAGCTAACCTCTTTTTGTTGCATCAGGTTTAATGTTTTGCCCACATTATAAATTTTCTTCACTATATTGCTCTTCTACAGTGGGGTTTGCATTTGATAAAATGGTAGCAGGTAGAAAAAAAGAGTAAAACTACATACATACAATTATATAAACATTTTATTTTTATTTATAGGTTTGCCAATTGCAGAAGCAAGTATTTCTGCAACACCAAACTACATTAAGAACAACACAGAATCGTTAATAACTGTTACATGGCAAGAAGGCACTGATGTTCATTACAATGTGACAACAGCGGATGGTTTGTTAATCTACGCTTGGGGTTGGGATGTGCAAAATCATACAGTGTTTGGACCAAAGATTACATCATTTGTTCACAAGTTTTCAACAGTTTTTAACAACACTCTGAATCTTGCCATATGGAACGACATTGATCATGAACACCACAACACTACTCTTATTGTTGAACCAGATCTTCAAAAATCGACATCAATAGCTGTATCTTACATTCCTAGTGCTACCCCCTTGCTTATAACATATACTGTATCAAAGATTGACCCGAATGAAGCATACCCATTCCATGTGCTCTGTAATGCATCATTTGGTGACGGCAATTACAGTTTAGACTTTGGATATGTTGATAACAGTTCATTCAACAGATCATATACTTATTATACAGACGATCCTAGTGCATCGTTCACAGTACAATGTTTAAACTCTGTCAGTGACACTACATTTTCTGAAACTGTACTGTTACGCTCCAACATCACTGATCTTTCTGTTGAGCCTGTTGACAGGGGCTACCTAACCAACAACAACGCAGCCGTGAACATCACCATGGCGTCTGGAAGCCACGTCACTTTTACAGTAGACTTTGGTGATGGATCAGGACAGTCGACCGTGCGACATCCAGAGAGACTGTCCAGCCGAGCACCAG
Source organism: Streblospio benedicti (assembly GCA_019095985.1). Taxonomy (NCBI): domain Eukaryota; kingdom Metazoa; phylum Annelida; class Polychaeta; order Spionida; family Spionidae; genus Streblospio; species Streblospio benedicti. The sequence goes on from CM032669.1 coordinate 56,647,414, forward strand.
TCATGTTGTCTCACTCCTACACCACAGCTGCAAACTACACTGTCTCAATCAACGCCAGAAATGAACATTTCTCCGATTCAGCGACTGCTATAGTGATTGTCCAGAATGCTGTGACCGGTCTGTCTTTGACAGGAACTCAGGCAGTGAAGGTTCCAAATGGTGAAGCAGATTTTATGGTTACACCAGACGCAGCATTGCCAGCTCCAACGGATCCTTTCTGCACTTGGAATTTCGATAACGACACTCAAGCAAATGTGTCATCCTCATACGCAACTTTGTTGTCACAAAGAAACGTGGAACAAGTCACATTCTTTTATGAAAAGATGCATGTTAGTGACGTTACTATTGTAGACTGTTTCTGCTATAACTTAGTGAGTCGGCAGCGAATGGATTTGGAGGTGATAGTTTATGAAGAGGTTACAGATGCTGTGGCTGACATTGTCACACCAGCGATTGTGGCCGGAGACAATGTGACCTTAGCATTGTCTGTGGGTACAGGATCCCACCTTTATTACACTGTCCGGCTAGGAACTTTGAATGGTATTAAAGTGAAAGATAATCGACTGTTTGCATACCCCGAAAAATTTGAGTATTCTCAGCGACTTCTTTTGTCAGGAAACTACACAGTACATTTACTAGCTGAAAATGAAGTCAGTTCAGCAACCCACACTACACTATCAGATGTAGTTGTTCAACATGAGATTAAATTCATCACTTTATCTGGCACTGCTAGCACATTGTGGCCATCAGGCTCCGTAAACTTGTCAATAACCTTTACTGAAGTGGGCGTTAGTTTTTCAAATGTTCATTGTAACTGGAACTATGATAATGGCGTTGATGAATACTCTTACTTTGCTTCTGCATCAGATTCATCAATTTTGAACCATCAGTATAGTTTTAGAAAAGGGGACATTGGAAATCGGACAGTTTCAGTGAATTGCAGCAATATGGTTAGCTGGGTGATTGCAGAGCACAGAGTAGAAATTATATTTGATGAAGTGAAGCTGGATACTCTAAAGAGCAACGGGTCGGTGTTGTACACGAATGAATCTACACTTATATTAGGTATTAAACGATTTGGCACACACTCTTGTTTCAAGTGGGATATGGGGGATGGACTTCAGGTGTTTTTATATGGACAGCCGTATTGTCAAACATATGCCCAAAATAATCAAATACCACTAATTGCTATACCCATGACACAGATGGAAATTGTGCAAAAGTACACGTATCAAGCATATGGCACATTCACCGTCACTGTTGAAGCATTTAATCACGTCAGCAACGACACTCTTGAAGTAGACACACATGTGCTGGATTGGCCGTGTGAGGTTCCAAACGCTACATTCCACAAGAACTTTACTCGCTCAGATACTCCTTACAAACAGATGCGTGGACATCATTTGAAAATTACACCTGATATTGATCAAGATTGTATGAAAACCAGTATTGTAGATTTTCAATGGGATGTCGTTGACAAAGATGACGAAATAAGAGATTCTCAACTGTCAAATGACTTTGTATATTCTCCAAGGATGTTGCCGATTGGCGTATATAAGTTAAGATTAAACTCCTCAATGCATAACATTGATGGCAAATGGAGCATGTCTGAAATAGTTTTAGACGTTATACCAACACCTCTTCACGCAGAAATAACAAATGGATCCAACATCACCATTCCATTTGGTGATACCCATGTGTTTGATGCTGCCTCTCTGTCTGCTGATCCAGATGTTGATCCGGATGGTCCGCAAGATCTGAATTTCCAGTGGTTCTGTAAGCAATATAAAGAAGACTTTCCTGCAGAAGGGGATATTTTGTCAACATCTTCATCAGTGAAGACAACCTCTATGGTTTTTACATCAGAAGATGCTTTCAACGGCTGCTTTGGGAACGGACCTGGATTCTTAGAAGAGGATGTTTCTGGACTCTACACACTGAGGTCAGGAGAAATGTTACCAAATCGTGACTTTATAGTTAGAGTTCAAGTGACAAAAGGAGAGAAAATGAGTTTCTTTGATCAGAGAATCACCATCATTCCTGGAAATCCTCCTGTTCTTTCTCTAGAGTAAGTTTGCATTTATTTTATAATAATATCTGTAAGAAAAATTATGGATGACTTCTAATTCTGTAGATTCATTATGAAAAGAAGTCTTGTTCATGAGGTAGTTGTTTACAATAATGCTTGTTGTTCATGTAGGTGTCGAGAAAATTGTGGGGTGAAAAGACGAATATCTGGCTCTCTTGTAATTGCTGCTCGGTGTGAGGACAGGTGTGAAACAAGACTCGGCAAAGCGCAATTCAGGTGCATGTCATCAGGGTCCTAACATGGTCAAAATTATTCTAACGTGTTATACCCAAGTTTGCTTGTGGATTCAATTTTATTCTTTCCTCTCTCTCTCTCTTTTGTTTTCTATGGCAAGCAAGCTCCTACCAGTGTATTGACAGCCTGCTGCTTGGGGTGATGGTATCATTCTGGTCTGACAATCTTGGGGTAGTGAGTTTGAGTCCCGTCAGGGCCACTTGATATAGTCGAATGGAAGCTTAGGGTTGTAAAACTTGTCTTCAGTTATGTAAATAGAATGGTAGGAGCTTCCTTGCCACAGAAAATATATAGAGAGAAAGAAGAATAAAATCAAAATTATTCATTTCTGATGGTTACTGATATTCTTTCATAGCATTGTTATACAACATGTTTTGGTACTGCATATATGGAACACATTATTTTTATTGCAGATGGAGTTTAGTATCAATTGATGCTGAAAGCAAAAATGAAGAGTTGTATGACAATTTTGACAACATGACCATGAATGGTATGATATTTCATTTCACTCAGATAGTAATAAATTCTAAATATTCTAATTCTTGTGTCTTTTGTAATTACCTAAAAACATTTTGTGATGCATAAATACTCAACAGTTAAGAATCAAGAAATGAATAGTCCACTTGAATTGAATTTAACGTAAAAAGATCTTTGTTTTCATGTAGTTTTTTTTATACGTGTTTGTATTTATTTATTGGTTTGAGACTTTTATACATTTGATTTGCTAGGAATAACTGGGACAAGTGTATTCATAAAGCCGTTCAGCCTGAGACAGGGCCTGGACCACGTCCTCACTGTGGAGAGCTGGACGCCACTCGGAGCGGTGGGCAAAAAGCAGCACAGATTCCTGTCAAACAAGGTGCCATTTGGTGGATCATGTGGCATAGAACCTTTTACGGGTAGGTATCTTAACATTATTTCATTAATGATTTGATTATACACATTTCTGGTATTTCAAGCATGTCTTTTGGTTATCGTGCTGGCAATGATAAATACAGACAAAGAAGAGAAGAACATAGTTCCTAATAATTATGACTTTATTTACTATTTACAGGGTATTTAATACAGTACTTTCTTCACACCAACAGCTGTCATAATTTACAAATATATACAGTAACTCAATATTTGGATAACAAATCTGTTTATCTTTGGCAAGAGTGTAGAGTCATAATGCAAACACTATAACTCCAGGATTGCAAGTGTGTCATAGAATTAACACAGCTAATGAATTTGACAAACAAAATTACAGGGTGTTGTTATTAATATGAAAACAAAATTAGTATTATCCACACACTTTGGAATGACTACATACCCAGCAACAGAATATTAATCTCTTGTGCCAAGACTTATTATTATCATTATAAGGTTTATATTTTAAAATGCTGGCATACATGTAGTTCATACGAAATTACTTTACTATGAATAATGTTACTACTTTCTCTCAATATTGGATTTCAGCAAGACTTGGGCGATGTATCTCTGGCACCATAAATACGACATAATGGATGGTTTTCAGGTTACGCGTCTGAGACCTATTTTAGTGCTGTTTGCAAAGATTGGCAAGAATGGAGGCCACAGCCAGGCAGTCGCCTTAAGTATGACTACAGCATTCGGCAGTACGCATCTCAGCGAAGATTCCTATTCTATTATGGCTATAGTCCACAGGTGATTTATCTATGATTTCAATTTCTATCTGGCCATGCTGCAAAGAGTTATTTACTTTAATTCCTCTTTTATCGAGCTGTAATCAAAGTTATGGGTATTGTTTACTGAAAGTGTTAACCTATTTTGTTATTCATCTGATTTTATGCATGCAACAACTATATATTGAGTGCTTGTGTGGATGAAAAGTGATAAATGAATTTCACATGAATGTTTTGAAGTTCACAAACGTTTAAAGATGTATTAGTTAAACTTCAGAGTTGAGCAGCAGCAGTTCTTCTCACGATTATTCTCATCTCTTATCTGCTGTATGAATTGAATAAAAAATTATATAAATTGTTTTATTTTTTAAACAATTTTTACAATTTTTGACTCCATTCACACAGCAGATAACAGACAAGAATAATCCTGTTTAAAAAAAACAACTTTTTTCCCCTCTACAGAGCTTGCCTGTATTTTTCCCGGTGGGGAACTACCAGGCTGGGTTTGTGAACGAGCTGCTGATCACTGTGGTGGACGGAGTGGGGGACTACTACATGCTCACGGAGAACATCACGGTAATGTCCGCACCATGGGCCCCAGCATCAGGGGAGGGGGAGGGGGTATATAATGGTCTACTACTATGGTTTACTAACACTATACCCAGTGATAGCATTTTGCACTGGCCCGTCGGCCCGAGGCTAGTACAACCTTAGAAGGGCCAGTATTGTTTCCCAGATGATGGCCCAGCTGGCTAACATAAAATTTGGCGGAATTTTCTGTTCGATTTTTGCAGAACCCCCACTCATATACTGAATAATTTGATCTAGTCTACTGCCACTATGCCAACAGGATATGGTGACAATTGACGGTTGTATAAATCTTTTAAATAAAGTCAATATTTGTCACTGTATACCATACAGTATACAGTATATGTGACTGTATACTGTATATATACTGTATGGCATAGTGTTTGTAAATCATAGTAGTAGAGAATTATATACCCCTACCCCTCCCATGATGCTGAGCCCCATGGTCTGCACGCACCGTACTGCTTTAGTTTAGCCATTATTCACTCATTACAATAAGAATACTGTTAACGTCCTACCATTATATATTTGTTTGTTTACCTGTTATGTACCATTGTGATTAAGCTAGTGCTCTGAAATTTAAGTAAAATGTAACAAGAATATAAGTCTGCAATTTGTATATACGTGCATATATATAGAACAAAAAGAAACAATGAGACCTTATGATATATGCAGAATAAATACAGTGGTTCACAGAGATAATTTTGTAACAATTTTGATTCTCTTTTTACATATTTTGAAACATGCGTTCAAAATATATAATTTTGACAAAAGGCTGTACATGTATATAGAAGTCTACCGATGTACATTTCATGAAGAGTCACGTTTCAGCACATTGCTAGAATTGTTTAAAAATAAATTGAATGTGTGCTTGATGTTCAAATGAAAAATCATGTACTACAAAGAAGAATGCAATCAATTATTATAAACATACATAATCTTCATTTACCCTCCATATAGTGTAACCAGTAGTATATTAGAAGTAAAGTATAACACTTCATTATATCCATTTGTAATTTGTTTAATTTTAGACACAGATGGTCTCATAGTTGATTTTTATACTACTTATTCTGTGTTTGGAGATAATAAAATTTTGGTTAATGTAGTTTATTCCGACATTTCAAAGGTAAAAAATTATATCTTAAAAAAAGAAAAAAAGAAAGAAAAGAAAATATATATATATATATCTTACCTTTGACAAATAGATACAATGTATATATATTTATTATTAGTAACTAAATGTTATCAGACAACACTTTTAGACATCTTAGAAACAATGTGCATTTTATTCTTCACATTGTATTTTTAATGTTTAGTCATTGTTTTAGGCTATTTCTTGATCTTTACATTTTTATAAATTGTTAAATATTCCCTGAAGAGGACACTTACGTGTCGAAACATCGGAATAAACTAAATTAACCAAAATTTTATTGTCTCCAAACACACAGAATAAGTAGTATAAAAACCATTCATTATATCCATGTACTATCATGTACCCGGGTCATGTACATACATGTATATACAATTCTTACAAAACTGGCAGTTTTTCCTCTGACATTCCAAGGATCATAACACGCCCTAACCCTTTACCCCTCAAAACGGCCTAAACCAGCCTTGGGCCCTCTCCCTCAAATCGGCCTAAACCGGCCGGCTGATTTCGCGTGTTTGGGTGTCAAAAGCTTCGTCATACAAGTCATTCATTTGAGCTATAGCAGCGGTGCCAGCGTGATTAAAACGAGATAACTATATGTAAAACCGTATAAGGAATCATCTTGCACAATTTATTTTAATGTTTACCTTTTATTTTAAGAGAATATAAAGAACTTTCAATTGACAGCATTAATTCGCACTTACAAATGGCGCCGTGTTTGCCATATCGCACTAAATGGAAAAACACCAATGTTTGATTGCATTGTAGACATACTCATAATGGTTCAATCTTGATAAGAAATACACATTCGTGTTCTTAACACCTAAGCTTTATTATGATATATAAATGAGTTCCAAAAACACACGATAAATATTTTGATTATCTTCTAAATTCTGTGATTTATTTACTGCGCATTTATGTGCATTTACCACAGTCCTTTACTAATGGGTTAATAATTGTTAATTTGAGGCTTTGATTCATTATTTGCCTGATATTTACATACAAGTGCATGTTCTAAGTTAGAACTGCTTTATACTTCTATTAAATTCCTTTTGTAGATGTACAAACGTGTGTTGCCTCTATGCCAAGCAATATGCTATATTTAATTTTAATATAAATATCCCACTGAGGCTCATTCATGTTCCTTGTTTTTAGTTGAATTTTGATGTGAGTTTTGAATCTGTGCTTCCGTAGCTGAATAAATAGGGAGTTGGAACAGAAGGTCGTGGGTTCGATTTCCGGTCAGGTCTGGTGGTGGGCGTTGAGCAAACTTACCTCCAACAGGTTGCACACTGCTCCATGGTACCTACATGTTAAATAGGTACAGGTTAGGCGAGTGAACACATATGTGAGTGATTAACCTTGCTTCCAGGGGAGCAGTGTGACGAGGATGCCAATGACCTGGTGTAGATGTAAAGTCGCTAGAGCACAACAAACTGTGAATTGCGACGGTAAATGAGAACATTTACATTTATTTGCATTTGGTTTCCTAAAGGTGTTGCTGCCTCCCCTGTCAAACCAGGACCTGCTGGTGATGGTCGACGGACCCTCATCAGACCTGAAAAAGCTACAGCAAAAGGAGAACTATCAGGAAGCTTCTGCACTACTCTTTTCCGTAGCTTCACAACTGAATGTGCCGCCAGAGCTGGTAAACATGGGAATTGTTGTATTGAGTGGTTACTCTAATAATGATATTGACCTGTCCTCAGAAAACTATAATAAAGCATAATTAAGTATGAAAATATCGATATCAATGTCAACAATATTTGTATTGCATATTATTTGTATTTTTTTTTTAGATTTCGTCTCAAGGAGAAATGATTGATGTTGATGCACTTCTACAAATGCGAAGAATTGTAAGTTTGGATTACATAAGATTTTGTAAGAATTTTTTTTTCATGATTCCATGCCAATATCAAAGTACATTATTCATTGTTTTCCCACAGATACGATCTGCAATGATGAAAGGTTTATCAGAGTTTCCTGTCAATAATCCTAGTGGACTAGACCAGACTAACTCCGTGCTAAAAGCTGTGCTGCACCGGCCAGAAGAGCTGGAGCTGAACGCCCAGGTTCGTGCCTGCATACATTTGTTGACTAAGTTGACTATGAAAATATCACTCCTTAATGATTGTAGTTAAAATATACTTTGAATAGGGTGTGAATTAATAGGACATATCCATGAATATTCCACGGATATATGAGGCTTTTGTTATTTTTACAACTGCTTCTGGTTAGGCCTCTGATGGCTATAAATCCTAACATGATTTTAAGCTATTTTGACCCAGTTCCCAGTCACATATAGAACATGGCCGGCTAGTATGTGGGCTCTTTGCCAGCATTAGAAGGTGCCATATGAGTTTTAACTTGAAGTTAAAATTCAGCCGTGTCCGTATGTTCTAAGAACCATTCACATATCCGTTACATATTGCTAAAGTATCTGCTATTATAAGGCCAAAATTGGTTGGGAATCGAGTGATAAACTGTTGCATCTTACAATGCCGGTGAATAGGCTGGTTATTAACCAGACATCATTGGATAATCAGCCGACTTGTGTAAGATGTTGAGGCGATATCTGACTGTTCATTTCCTCCCAGTCTCCTAATATTGTTATGGAAACAGATGCTGTAATATGGAGGTATACATGGTGTTGTCCGATGTCTGTAATGTGGCCAAAAGCAACAACGTACTCTGGATTATCCACTTGCTGACCAATGTGAACGTAGCATGAATGGCAGTTAAATGTAATTTGAGGGGGGATGATGCTTGAATGATATATGTATGATAACTACAGAATACCAAGTTATTTTTAGGAAATGGCAGCCGCTATGCTACTGAATATGTCGGCTTCATTCATGTCATTTAAAGCAAACTTGTCAATGGATCAATCAAAGAAAATAGCAATAGGTAAAGTATTTCTTAATTAACACGTACTAGGTGATTACTTTCAAAGTATATTGGTCTAATATCTTTGACTTAGTTTACCTCATTGTTACTATACTTTCCTCTCGATCGTATCAAATCACAAAGCTTTCAACCTCTCAATTGTTTCTTCACAAGTATGTGGTATGAGTCTGATAAATCCTGAACTGAAAACTATGATTACGCATTAGATTCTCAACCATATTGTTTTCTATCTAGATTTACTGGAGACCGGGCTGATTTTGCTCGAAGCAGCAGACATAGCAACAAACGACAAAAAAGCAAACACTTCCAACTCTTTTGATATGAATGATGAGAGTTCAATGCAGGTACATTATAAATGTATCATACAATTTCATCGGATTTCTTCTGATAGTATGTATAGACTGAATGTATGATAAATCCAGCATGTTACACTTATACCATCAAAATTTTCGGTCTAGTCATCAGTAGACGATCCTCAAGAATGGTCTACTGATGACTAAACTGAAAATTTCAATGTGGTAAGTGTAAAATGCTGGATTTATCATGAAATCAGTCTGTACATACATTATAAATGATTTTGTAAGTTTGCATTCTTGAATACAGTAAATCTCCTCAACAACGGAGCAGTGTTCAACGGAAAAAATGGATAACGGAAGGAATTGCTGTGCATTAACATTTTCCTCTATATAGATAAGTAAAACTTGGAGTAATCAACGGAATGTCCTTAACAACGAACAACGGAAGGCATTTTGGGTGACAAACAACGGGGTGTTGATTAGGCACTCGCCACTCGTCCCTGGCTAGTGTAAATTTCTGTTGGCTAGTATAAATTCAAAGTCACTCGCTACAGTCGGCGAGTATGATTACTTGATTCCAACACTTTAATAACTAAGGATGGCTAGTTTTGATTGAACATGGCGAGTGTAAATTGAGGGTCACTCGCCACAGAAGGCGAGTGTTCTACTGAACGAGTCACATTCCCTGTATCAACGGAATTAAGCTTATTTTGCTTCCTTTGTCATCATATTTCTTTGTTCGAGCCAATTATTCACGCTATTGCGCGTGGTTTCGTTATGTCGTAACAAACAAAGACGTAGTCTCGATCATCCAGTCCCTGTGTTGGCGTGTGTTCACCAATATGCCGATTGAATGAGGCTAACAAAGTAGACTGTTACACTGCCTTTATCTCGCACTGCTCCACTCCACGAGAGAGAGACAGTGTTCCCGGGCAGTGTTCACACGATAATAATGACATTCGGCAAGCGTGCGGCGCAGAAAAGGGGTCAATGTAACAGTCTAGCTAACAAAATGAATTGAATGTACGCATGCGCTGTAGAACGGAAGCGCCATGTTGAAAAAAACAACAATGAGAAAATTTAACAGTAATTTTTAATTTATGGACAACATGCTGAAGATGATGTTTGTAATAAACTGCGAACGGAATAGCCATGTATTTATCAGAGAACTGCTACTGACAAACCAACAGTGCATTCGTTTTGACAAGCAGAATTCTTTAAAAACGTTCAGCATTGGGCGATAATGGGCACCGATGGTACATGTGAAGATTTGGTTCAGATCACTATTCAGCGGAAACCCCCTCCAACAGAAGGAAATTGGACTGCAAATTGGGTTCCGTTGTGGAGGAGATTTACTATACATGCATAATGAATCACATTTATATTCTTATTGTACTACCGTACTCATTCAGCTTGTTAGCATAATGAAAGGCACAGTGTATGCGACTGATACGATCGCCGGCGGAGTATTGGAGGATAAGGAAGTAGGAGATCCTGACGATGTCATTGCATTTCCTGCTGCTACTATTATGATTGCCAAGGAAGACGTAAAGAAACTTGATAATGCCACATATGTTGCTGAGCAGGGAAAGCTTGACGTAAGGTCGCTAGATTTAAACGGAAGTCTAGAGTGTGTGGAGCGACATGTAAGTGGTTTTAGCATAGTATTACTCTATGTAATGATATAGTAGAAAAACTATCTTATGAAATGTAGGAGGCTAACAGTATTTCAACTATTTACAAAAATAAAAGCAGGATCATGTAAGAACAGTCACAGGCTTCTGAAGCTGGGATTATAAGCGCTTTGTCTTTGCGGTAGGACTGGGTGAAATGACTGCGTTTGTTTCGATTTGGTTTGTTTAAAGAGACAAACAAACATGATAATTGATGATGTTTGTTTTCATTTGATCAATTAGTGTTATCATGCACTTTTTTTTTAATATTTTTTTTTTTCAGATGGTCTTTTCCAAGATAAATCCCTATATATGGGATCCGACCGCGAGTGAAGTTAATTCCAATACAATTAAATTTGATGTGAAACCCTGTAGAGAAAAGAAAAATTCAAGGTATATTTCTACATGTTGAGATGATACCATAAAATAATCTGTATGTTTAGATCTTTTGATTGTCTAAGAATCATATTTGCTATGTTGTATGTCTAGACGCAAAAGACAAACGAAAGAAGCTGGTAGCCTGCAAGTGGAATATGAAGGTGAACTCAATGTAAAGAATGATAAAGATCCTTTGTTCGTAAACACTACTATTCTAGATAATGGTATGTATCTTTTTCGACAGAGCATTTCTATCATCACATTTTCTCACCAATGTATATAGTATTGTTAGAACACAATTTTTGAATAATTACTCTTGTTCATGCTGACTTATACTGTTTTATCATAATTGAGGTTTATCAAAAATTCCACACCCCAGTTCTGTGGCAATATACATATATATGCTAGAACAAAGTGATGTGCCCCAGTTTTGCTGGGTGAAATTCTGCTGCCACAATATGAATAAACAATTTAATAGAATCTTCATTAAATAAGCATTGTTGTAAAAATTAAGAAGAAACTACCGGTATAAGCTACATGTTAACAGTGTTTACAAAATATACATACATTTAAATAATAAATAATGTTGTACACATATGCTTTTATTACAGGATTTGTCAGCCATACACTGAATTTGAGCGCTCCAACCAAGCCAGTTATGATTTCTATTTTTCCAACTGGAAATGAAAGTCTTCATATGTATATCAACCTTGAGAATAAAGCAAGCCCAGACGATTTCCTTGTGGATTATGTAATACCTCAGAATGGGTCAGTACTCGTTGCTGAAGACGACCACACTGAAGAAGATCTTTATCACTTGCAACACAGTATATTTGTTCCGATATCAATGCTGAAAAATGCAACTGAATTAAATGTGGCTGTCATGAAAGAAGGTAAGATCCTGCTGTCCAATCGAGCTTGTGCATTGCACTGTTGGCACTTACACAATTGTGGGTGGTTGTCGCTGTTCCTTTTTGATAATCAAATGCCTGACTTTTATGTGTTCACTGTCCGTTGGCCCAATTAAGGGTACTGGGCTGTGCTGGCTCTGTGCAGCTTCTCTCTCTGCATGTCTCTATCCTTTGCCATGCTCATTGTGAAATGCTATGTGAGCCATGATGCGGTAACCCAGGTTAGCATCAAACCCCAGGGCTCTGGAGCATCAAAGTCAGCTTCTTAGAAATATACTGAATATCATTGATTTATGTCGTCAAGCGTACGTAGTTGTGTACGCGGCTGTGACATGAGAGTATATTTGAATATCAAAGAACGTGATTATAGTTATGATCGCATTAACGGTAATAATCCTTGAAAAAACTAATGTTGTAATAGATTATACATCGTATTTTCAAGTGTTTTTCCCTGAATTTTGTTCAAATTCAGTATGAGACATGTTAATTTAAAGCAATTTGATCGGGTACCCCAGCTTCCAAGAAAGAAAATTAATTAAACAAATTGGTAGATTTGACAGGTCACTGTGTCACGGCTCATTTATGGTGTCTGATTATTTGTGGACCAAGCCGTGTTTCTATCGCCCTACACACCCCTGATCAATTGACAGGAATTTGTCCATGGCTTTGACAAACATGTTCTGCCCAGTGGAGGAGTGATTGTTAGTAATTGTCTCATCACTACGCCCATCTCTTATATACATAATCTCTCATACAGTGACATGCTGAAATGATCTTCAGTATTTACCTTACATACCGTATTCCCGTGCATTAAAGCCCATGGGCTTAACATCGAAGATGGGCTTAGTGTTCGAATATAAGCTCGTGTGCAGTTAAGTGAGAATAAAAATCACGTTACGTGCATCCTGAACCCCCACAAGTGACCAAAGACGTGTGGTATTCTTCTCGCATTGCCTTATCATTCCTCTCCATGTGTTTTGATATTCTCTTCTTGAAGCCCATTGTTGTGCTCCTAACTGGGTTGAAAGAACGTTCAAAGTGAGGATAATACCTAAGCCTTTGTAAATGAATTACCATGTGATATGTATATATTATAGAATAATAGAAGTTTGTCTCCACACAAGCCATGCAAGCTATATTAACAAACTTTATGCTGCATTTTCAGGCTGTGTTTCTGACAAGAAATGTTCTGATGCCAATAGTGACATGCTAGTGTATGAAATCTTGCTTCTTGAGGCCCAATGTCAGGTTTGGGACGAAAAGCGTGAATCTTGGTCATCAGACTCTTGCTCAGTATGATTTTTTATACAGTAATCTTGCTATTATAATTAAAATCATGTGTTTCATTATTGTAAAGCAACCGCGTATGGTTTATAATAAAATATAATTTGCCCTTCTATGCTACTACAAAATTTTAGACCTCTGCCAAAGAACCATGGATTATGTAAGCATAAGATGTGCACTGTAATATGTAATATTGATAATTATATGTATGTCAGGCATTAAAATGTTATATGGATATTTTACTAGAAGTCCATTGGGTTGGCATCATGGAATGCATTAACTTTTTATGTCACGAATTATACACAGATATCACAGGGAAATAGGGGCATCACGGCATGCCAGGGACCAGGGTGTTCATTTCACGGCACCCCAAGGTATTAACCCGACCCTGGGTTGTGGTGCATCGCTTGGTGCCAAGTTCCAATTGGTCTACTAAATGTCACCAAATGGGACAAAGTAACCGTCTATTGGCTGAGTGGAGCCAACAGGGAGAAGGAATTAATGGAAGTGCAATGGCGCAAACTGACCCAAGCTGTTGCAAACTAAAGTACCTTTGGAGAAAGTCTATAGTTCAGCCCCTTTTAAGATACCTCTGCGACGAGTTAGCGACCACTTGGAGATCACGCTCCCATACGTTGTACGAACAATCGCATGACTCGCATGACGAGTCTCCTCTGTTGTAGATGATTTTGCGATCGCAAGTGAATTTTGAACATGTTAAAAATTCAGTTTGAGGTGATAGAATGGCGCAGTTATTCATTTTCAAGCTGTTAGATTGCACGAGCATTGCACAGTGCTTTATGCACTCATGATTTTATAAGAGTAGTGCTTAACGTTTTACGATCGCATGGTGGTTTGCAATCACATTTGGCAACCATCAGAGTGGTGGACAACCCTCATACATCCTAGTTTATCTGTTTACATCCCGCACTTCATGCACTTGAACTTTGTGACAGTGCTGGCTAACACGCACTCGCTCCACATACCACCTTCCTTGGGACCATTTCTACGACCGCTTTTATGGATAATCTGAAATTAGTTGAGCTTACAAGGCCCATAGCTCGACGACTAACAATGCTCCAATAACATCATCTTTGGTGTCAACTGGCACCTACTGACACTGGCCCAATGGACTTCCATTTTGCATATACAAATTCAAAACCCAGAAGTTTTGATATCTAATTTTTATCTAATGAATTTTTATTTGTACAGCTAGAAGAAAACAGTTCTCCTCGAAAAGCAAAATTTAAGAGCAACTTATTTGGAAGCCTAGGAGCTGGTGTATTTGTAGGTCCAAACACTATAGACTTTAGTACAGTTTTTACTGTGGAGAAATTTCTTGAAGCGATGGCAGTCTTTGGAACAATTGTTGCCGTTATTATTCTATTCATTCCATTAGCTGTTTTGTCCAGAAGATTGGACAAGAAAGATAATCTCAAGGTATGTTTTGTAAGTGCTTGGCTAAGCTGCATGCAAATGAAATATTTGTCTTAATATTTTTCCTTCTCTGCACATACAAGTCATTGTACATGTGCGCACGCATACCTTATGAAAGATCGACATAACTTATCAAGGTCAACCTTTTTAATCAAGTTATAACACTACAGCTTCTGAACTACTGGATTTCTTTTACACAGTGGGATATCCTACCACTGGTTGGAAACAGAGATACAGACAAAGCGCTTTATGAACTGCACGTCTATACTGGATTCCGCACCAATGCAGAAACCGATTCACAAGTGTCCATCTTCGTGCGCGGCAGTGAGAGTAGCTCTGGTGTACGCGTGCTGAGCGATGGAATTAGAAAAGTAAATGACTTTGGTGTTGCTGTTACAAGTATATTCTATCAATTACAACGTTATCTGACCATAGATTTCATCAATTCAATTCAATTTAATTCAATAATATTTTATTATACTTTCTTTGACAGTTACAATATATATAGACATGTATAAATAAACAAATAACAATGGTAACTTTGTTTACAAGTCAGTGTAATACAAAATAGATTAAATAACGCAGAAGCACTTAGCCTAACATATGTATTGATATTTTACTTGAATACAACATCTTTGCATGCTTTCCATGACTTTCTCATAAAACATTCTGCTTCAATACTGCAGTATTTCATAATGTAAACATATTTATCAGTTTGTGACAAGTAGTAAAATTCTGGACACTTATGTACAATTTTCTGATACATGTCCCGTCTGAAATTATCATATTTATTATATGTACATAAGAAATGTATCATCAAAATAACTACCTATTTCAGAATTTTGGCCGCGGTGATGTCTCCTCGTTCTATCTGTCCTGTCCGGAGACTCTTGGAGCCCTCAAAGCTGTCAAGGTGTGGCATGACAACAGTGGCGAGGGAGGTCGGGCAGGCTGGTTCCTCGCTAAAGTCGTCATTGTCGATGTCGCAAGCAATCAGTGGTAAGTGGATATAACTAAGAGACTGATAGGAGGATGTCACTGTAATTGGCACAGGACCTATTACCCGACTCGCACAAACAAATACTTCCCCGCCTTATGTCACTGAAAAGTGGTCCTGTGTGAAGTCTGTGTCATTGTCGATGTCGTAAGCAATCAGTGGTAAGTGGATATAATAAGAGACTGATTGGAGAATGTCACTGTAATGTATAAGTCATTGGAACAGTTAAGGCCTCAATACTTACTCTTTAGAAGGACTAGTAACTTTAAAAAGGTACTAGTCCTCCCCAAAAGTTACTCGTCCTGACAAGTTGCCCAACATGTTTTCGCTCAGCAGCTACTTGCATGCAGGACCAGTGAATTGAATTCAGCACAAGTCCTGCCCAATTTCTACTAATCTGGACTAGCGGACTAGTGACTAAATGCAAGACTGCAGGCATACCCTACTCGCATAAGCATAGGTGGGGGTGGGGGGATGGCCATTATGATAGTAAAAAGTGTGTCATCTCAGCAAGATCAACTCTTATCATTGATTCCAATGTGTATGAATGATGTTATGCTATATTGTAATCAAAACAGAATATGTTGAAGAAATGGTTTGATGTGCTTCTCTCTGTGTGTTTACGACAGGTATCTGTTCATGTGCGACGACTGGCTGGCTGCTGGGGAAGGTGATGGCTCGACCACTCGCACTCTGTCCGCCTCAGCCAACAGCAGTAATGACCCATCATCGCTGCTCAAAAACAACATCAAAAAGAAGCTGTTTGAAGATCATATTTGGTTCTCTGTTGGCTACAGAAAGAGCAAGTCCAAGTTTTCTCGCCTTCAGCGGCTCAGTTGCTGCATGGCCATACTGTTCCTCACCATGATCTTCAACGCACTCTGGTATGAGACGGACGATGGCGAGTCTCCACAGCAAGGAATACAAATCGGTCCGATTTCGCTAACCATTCACGAGCTGTACGTGAGCTTCATCAGCAGTGTGTGCGTCATCCTCCCTATACTCATCATCACCACACTCTTTGCTAGAGCTGGAGAAAAGCCGAAAAAGTCCGATCCTTATCTTCACAAAAGTCTACGGGGAAGTAATGCTCTAGCTGTAAAGAAGCAAAAGGGGAAGTTGCCTTACTGGTGTACGTATATTGGATACAGTCTGACGATATTGAGTGTATTAGCATCGGGCTTCTTCACCATTCTGTTTGCAATGCAGTGGGGGAAAGAGAAAGCTGAAGCGTGGTTGGCCTCGTTTGTGCTCGGTTTTCTTCAATCAGTCTTGCTGATGCAACCCTTAAAGGTACAGTAGTGTGATCAGGTTTACAAGATAAATGTACATGTATGTTGTTTCTTTTAAACGTTAGAATATGTTGTGGTGTGGTATTTGTTTAAAGGAGGCTGTCTTTATAAACAAAATTCCAGTCCATATATTTTTTTGATATTGAATAGCATTTTAAAAATTTTGAATGATATAACGTTTAATATAACATTTATTATGATTTATGTTTATTCCCTTAAAATAGGTGGTTGTTTTGGCAATTGTTTTCGCATTGCTTTTCAAAAAAGATGATGATGTTCTCGAATTTGAGGAAAAAATGGGGAAACTTGTTGCATCAGAGGATAATTTTGACGAAACTGAAGGTATATTATTTATTAATATATATTTTGCACTAGTTTATGTAATTTAGCCTTTAAAACATGACTGGAATTTCACCAGATATATTATATGTACATGTATGTAAACTCACTCAGAGCTGGGACTAACGCAAACCATTTAACTGGGGCTAAAGGTTGTACAGACGTCGATATGGTTGTAGTAACCATAGGCAGATCTAGGGGCCTCTATGCAGCCCCCCCCCCTTTTTTTCCCACCAAAATATTTTATATATTGTCTGCCATTGATTGTGCATATAAAACCCATGAGATCCCTTAGTGCACCCCCCCCCCCTTTTTCTAAAAACCTGGATCTGCCAGTGGTAACTTTGATCTTATTAATAATGCCTATTAAAAACTGTAAAAGTTCTTTAAATTGTAATGAGATATCACGTGTAACATTCTATGTAGTGGTTCATATATAATGTCTTTCAGAAATGGAAGCCGTGGGGTCTGTAATGACTGGAGAAGAGATAGCCGACGTCAAGAGAAAGAAAGAAATTAATGAAAAAATGAATGCTATGATCAGACAAATATCCTGGCAGGTATTGTAGATAAGATTATTACCTATAGCAGCATCAAGACTGTTGAATGTCCCATGTAGGGTGTTGTTTAACATGTAATGTTTAACATGTAATTGGGTATCAATATTCTTGACTGTTATTTTGAGTATTTTTGTGTAGTCAATTACTAGTCAATCATCATTACATTTCAGATTATTTTTATCATTCTACTAATTTTTGTGGTGAATGGAAATCAAAATGCAAATGTATTTTATCAAAACAAAGATCTATTTAACACTTTTACGTCTGATCTTGACACGGTAAGTTTCACTGTTGTTACTCAAAACCAACAATACAAATTTTTGGTAGTAAATATCTATATCTAGATTGATTGATTAATTTAGTGGCAGAAGGAAGTCTCAGAAGATGGACTTAGAAGAAGTCTAAAAATATTCAGACGTGGTAAAAAATGGATTATCACAAAATTAATCAATCAATCTTTGATAGAAATCCAATGAATCTGTTTACAAATATCGATTTCTAATTGGCAAAATGTGATAATAGCTGACGTGTTTAAAATCAGATGCAGAAGCATGGTGACATTCTGCCATGGGTTGAGAATACCGTTCTTCCTGGCCTCTATTTTACGGAGACGTACACCGGAGTCCAAGTGAGCATTGACGACCACAGGTACCTCAGCAACATGATGGCCATGAGACTTGGGCCCCCAAGGCTGAGGCAGCTCAGAGTCAAACAAGGTGGTGATTTTGACTAATTTCTTGATATAGCGGTATTTTTTATTATTACATTGTAAAATGTAATGAACTTGGTATGCAGCATGAGATGTCATGATTTTTATTTTATTTTATTACTCTTCTGCCACTTTTTGCCAAACATAAAACTAATAAAACGAATGAATAATATCAGTTTTCGAGAACTACAGTCTCCTTTTCAATGATGAATAAATGTTTATTTATCATTGAAAAGGAGATTGCAGTTCTGGGAAACTGTTATGTATTTCAATTTATTTATTTCTGTTATTAGTTTGATGTTTGGTAAGAAGTGACAGAAGAGATATAATAACATCTTAAACAAATTGTTTATAAAACAAATCCATATATATATATATATATATATATATATATATATATATATATATATATATATATATATATATATATATATATATATATATATATATATATATATATATATATATATATACATGAATTTATTTTTCAGAGAAATGCCCCATCCCTCCACCAATCAGCACGGCACTGAGCCGGTGCACTAAAGAGTACAACGAGCATCATTTGGATGACTCGGACTTTTTCCCGGGTTGGACAAGTATTGAAAATAAGACGGTCATGTCTTCTCGACGAGTAGGATTAAGTCACTATGAATCGGCGTTTGTTCATCAGCCAATGGAATCAGTCAATGGTTCTATATACTGGGGAAAGCTAGAATTTTATGATGGTGGTGGCTACATAGCGAATCTTGGAGAATCTATTGATGTATCGCAACAGATGATCACATTTCTAGATGAAAACAATTGGATTGATCAGTATACGCGGACAGTATTCCTTGAATTCAATATTCTGAATGGCAACACAAATCTATTCAATTTGATAAAGATTGCTTTGGAAATTCCCACAACAGGCGGAGTTGAGAGTTGGCACACAGTGGAATCGGTGCAGCTGTATAGATACGTGGGAGCCATGGGATTGCTGTCTCTCCTAGTCGAAATTGTTTTAGCCTTATTTGTAACAGGAATACTTATTAAAGAAATCGTCAACATGTCAAAGCAAAGAAAAGCCTATTTTTCCTGCATTTGGAATTATGTTCTGTTGTTGATCATCACTCTCTTCTACGCTGCGCTTGGATGTTATGTGCAGAGGTCAATTCTTACTGTGGAAACTGTTGAGAATTTGAGAAACAATCCTGGTGAGTGTAGTACATTTTTGTTGTTAAGTTAATTGCATTGCCTAAATCATTCATAAACATAAATTAGCGTGCGTGTGTGCGTGCGTGCGTGCATGCGTGCGTGTGTGTGTATGTATGTTATATATTTGTCACAAGTGCTTAATATTTTATATATAAATACCCATTACTAGTGATGTATATATATGTAATGTAGTAAAGGTTTCTCTAATAATTTCAGGTCAAAATGTAAATTTTGATGAAGTTGTCCTTGTAAATAACACGTTTCTCATCCTGCTTGGAATATGTACATTTTTGTCACAAATTCAAATGCTACATTTACTGAGGTAAAAACTATATATGTCTTCTATGTAATTATGCAATTTGGATTCAAAGTTCTTAAAGGAAATTTGGATGTATTTTATTCTTTCTTTTTTTTTTACATTAGATACAGCAAGACTGTTACCGTACTGGGCTTGTCACTTTTCCATTCTGCAAAGGATCTCCAAGGAATAGCATTTGCTTTCTTACTGGTCTTTGGCGCATTCACAGCTTTATTTAACCAACTATTGGGTGCGCTTCTACAAGGATTTTCCTCACTGCCAGGTACTTTTACAATCAATAGTCGAATAGGCTCATGTCAGCGAATTTTCCATACAGCATGAAATAAATGATCTAATAGAAATGAATGTTTAAAAATCATATAACATAAACAGATTTTGAAAAATAAAGATATTTGTTCATTTGTGATGGCAACTCCCGCTACCAAATTGTACAAATCATGTAGATGTACATATCATATGGACATGGCTAACCCCCTGGCGCCTAGTTCTTATGACATTGTTCATGGATATTTATATGTTTTATGCATGTTAATATCTGAAATAAATAAATAATAATAAATAATAATATATTGTATGACATTAATTACTTGTTCAGTAGGTTTTTGTCTGTTAAAGATTATTGAAAGAAATGTGACAAAATACAAGTGTGATTACATATATATGCTGTAGCTTCAAAACTCTTATTAAATATATATTTTAGCAACAATGTCAACGTTAACCTCTGCATTTATGGGAGCTGTGAATTTCAATGAAGTAGGAAACGAAGGAGGAATATTTCCCATGGTCTGCATGCTGCTGTATGTTCTTTTCATGATGTTCATCATCCTCAACATCTTTATCGTGATTCTCTCTGATTACCTGGCTTTGGTCAGTGAGTGGGATCCTCCAAAAGACCATGAAGTTATCACTCATATGATGGACATGGTCAGTAGCATTGTCAAGAAGAAACCAGAAGTGAAAGATAAATCATGCGGTGAGTGATTTACCATATTCATATGTGTGTTGTTCTTTTCTGCTACATTTCAAGTCAAATAATATTCTAAAGTCGTGTAATCTTTTTAGCTCACCTGCTGTGAAACAGCATGTGAGATTTTGTGATCACCTATCGTCCGTCGTCTGTCCGCCCATCAACAATTCATATTTGTCCGGCAACAATTCATATTTTTCTAAATAACTTCTTCATTTTTTCATTTGATTTGCAGTTTTGCACCAAACTTGCACACAACATATTTGCCTGTCTCATCATATCATATTTGAGCATTCCTCTGGGTGTAAAATTGGTACCCCAGGGGTCCATATAAAAAGATATGATTAAATGAATCCATTTCACCAAACTTGCAAATATATTCTAAATAATTTCTTTATTTTTCGTTTGCTTAAGGTGTGAGACAGCATGTTATCCCAGAACTATATTTGAATCATCATGCCCCTGGGTGGCAAATTGAGCCACCCACCAAAACATTGCAATAAATGATGAATCTGATTAAATAAAACTGTTTCACCAAACTTGCACATATTTTCTAGATTTAGCTGTGAAATAGCATGTGACCCCAGAACAGGTATTAAATTGACCCTTTCCCGGAGTGCATCTAAAACATTTTGTATATATTGAACCTGTTTCATTATTCACCAGGGCACCTCTCACTTAATTTTAAAGCCAAATTTACACATGCAGGTGAGCGATATAGGATCCCTATGGTCCTCTCGTATTTAACTGTTTTCCAGCAGAAGTCTCCTTTTTTTAATCAAAAAAAGCATCTAACAACTGACATGATTTACCACATTATTGCAATTTGTTCTAACGTTTGAAATAGGTAAAAAAAGCTTCTAGAGTGTATACTTCTATTACAATGGGATGCTTAATGTTTTGTTTCAAACTTTTGCCATTTCAGACATTGCAAAGAATGATGAAGCTGAAGTTAAGCAACCTGAAGGTAAATAGAATATGATCGAATCCTTAGATTAGTTTCTTATTTCTAAAAAAAATTAATTAATTTGTAATCATTATACACTTGTGACAAACAAAGAAATTCTAACATTGTATGAAAATAAATCTAATGAGTCAAATTGACAATCATTATCGTGGAATTTAAATTTTACAAGAAGCCAATGATATGGGTGTACTTTTAGATTTGCAACCAAGGGTGGACGATCTATTTTCTTTGCTTGAAGAAAGTTGGCCATCACAAGAAGATGACCTGGAAGAGTTGTTATTGTCAATAATATATGAAAAGGTACATAGTGATTATCAGTGATTATAATTTTGTCTAATGTTAAAGCAGTAAAACTACAGACATTGTATTTGTAAAGTTCAAGCCATATATATGTCTTCTTTGTTAAAGTGAGTTTAGTTTGGTATTCTGCTTGCTCTATAACTATTTTTGGTGTCTGGTATCACTGATAAATATCATCAAGAAAACATGTCCTATAAAAAGAATTATGATCTAATTTGTAGACTCTTTTATTATAGAAGTCATCAATCTCAGTTTAGGGGGTCAATATCATGTAATAATTGGTTGAGCCTAATCAAAAGTTTACTAATGTGCTATGATTTCTAAACTTTGCAAGTTGAATTTGGGACCCAAAATGATATCATTATGCAAAACAATTTGTAGGGTCACTCAATTGGAATAACAAATATTTATTATATTTACCTCTAAATGCAGCTGTCTAAATGTGAAAAGATTTTTATCTTATATACCAATGCTAGAAAGATTATGTGAATATATACTTTTTAGTACTGAAGCAGTCACAACAATGTACTGTTTTTGAGCCATATAATAATAATGACTGGGTCAATGACAAGGATCAACTGGACACATGCCAATGGAGAATTATAATTTTTTAAGTCATTATATGAAAAATTTAGACCCAATTTTTACATGTATCAATTTCAATTTTATTTTCAGATTGACCTGATAACAGTGGTGACCAACATGGATAGTAACTCCTACCTCCCCCACATGACTGCAATCTCACCAGAAAGTTTACTGCTAAATATCTCAGCTGAATTAAAAATATATGTGAACATTTATGAAAGTCTAGTGTCAGAAAAAGTAAAAATGTAATTTGATACGTTATGGGTTTGTGTGTATTTCGGAGTGTAGAAATGTAGTTGAAAATACAAATGTAAATTATTCATTTTTAATTGTAAACAAAGTTACACCAGGACTCACCAGGACTCAATCTCTATGAGATGTTGACGTTTTTTGAAACTTTATTTGTGTGAACAATATTTTGTACGATTGTATTTCGTAATTTATTTTGATAGCTGTGATGTAAAAATGTTATAATATAATGAAAATTTAATTTTTATACATTTTCTATGAATCTTTCTCCAGCGAGCAAAGAATACAAGTACATAAGAACATACTTTTTAAAGAAAAAAAAAGAAATATTACATGTAAAATAAAAAATACTTAACAAAATGAACCTCTCGTTGAGAGTGATTAGAAAGTATCTTGGCAGACAAATATGAACATTTTAAAGACATAAGAAGCTTTAACAGTAATTTTACGCAAAATTGCATAAGGTTAAAAGTATTCATCAGCAGCTATGGGGAAAATGTATTTGTTTTTGTTGTTTATTTGCATTCTATTGTGTGTTTTACGTAATTTTGTATTGTATTTATTTATGGGTATTGTTAGATTTTACAAAATTTACATGTTATTTCCTCAATTATAATTAGCAGTTCTGTGATGTCTTTGTGATAATCATAATAAAACTTTCTTTTATACTCACCAACCATATTAGTTCATACAAAATTAACAGCAAACAATGGTGATAAATGAGCTGTGCTAGGGGGTGGGAGGGGTCTGTGGGCATGCTCCCCCAGGGAAATTTTGAAATTTTGTGTGCTCACATGTGCAATCTTAGCCATTTTCGGCATCAATTTTTATCCTACAAAACTGGAGTATGGGGTACAACTATCTACAAGCACTTACTCAGCGTTCAAACTCAGTAGGTCTGTCGGTGACAGATAGTGATATCCTATCACAGACAGACCAGGTAGACTAATAAATAAGAACTATATTTTCAGTCATTTTTCGTGACAAGCGCCAGCACCCCCCCCCCCCCCCCCTCCCTTCCAAGCCGCCCAAAATGTCATTCAACCACCCGGACGAATCATTATCTGTGCAGCAAAGAAAGATTAATGGAGGTCACGTCAGTCTCACTGAAAGAGGACGCTATGATTCCTGCTTGCAGGTTGGGGGTGAAATGCACCTCTGCATGAATCACAACGTTCTCGTTACGACAAGCGCATGTTGCTTGCGTCATCAGGCTTAAGGGTTATCATATTGCATTGGTTTGGGTGTGATATGAGAAATATCATATCTGTAGGGAACCACGCAACTCACTCGAGTTAGCACAGCGAGTGTGCGCTCACGAGTGTTACAAACTCACCGGGTTTGTCTATATATATCAGGTCAGTTGCCAATAAGTGTTCAATTTGATGTTAGAATTTCAAATTTCATTAGGAGCCTCCTAAGTCAGGATCCCACACGTGATATAATCCTAAGGCAATATAGTCTAAAAGGAAAATCGTCACACACTGTGGTCAAATTATTCGTAGACAAATTGTACTACTATAATCTACCTACTACATATGATGTCTATTTTAATAAATAAACCTTCTAAAGAGGTTTGGAAAGCAATTGTTATTAAGGCATTAACTAAAAAGATAGGCGAAAGTATTAAAGATGAAGCTGAAAGAAAGTCATCCCTGAAATCCCTGTGTCGTGATTTTTTATATAAACAAATTCACCCAGCTGTAAAATTTGTTGACAACGCTAGGCAAGTTGCCAGATGCTGTGTTAAAACCAGGTTGCTAACTGAGACATACCCTTTGTCAATTTTTAACTATAGAATAAATAAATCAATATCAGACATTTGCCCTCTATGACATGAATATTCCGAAACAACAGAACATTTATTTTAAATTGCAAAGTACTAGAATGTACGAGAGTCAGATATAACACTAGAATAAATGATATTTTACCAAAAAAAATACCACTAATTGACGCAATACTCAATAGCAGAAATATAATTTTAGTGTAATCCAGAAATTAAGATGATAATAATAGAAGAAATTGAGACCTACTATATACACTTCACATAAGAAGAACCCAGTTACGAAAAGCCGCGTCCCACTAGTTCTGGCGCACTGGGAACTTACTGGGAACTTACGCCCTGCTGATAAAAATCGTTCAGATAGCCATATTTTTCTTCTACGCTAAGCACCTGTCGACTACGCCGACCCTACGCCGACTCAACGTTCCTTTCCCGCTTGACGTGCGTGTGAATTGCGTGTGATGCTCGCTGCCAGTACGCCGGCAAAATATTTCTAGGAAGATTGTCGATCGGTCCGTTCTTTTACGCTCCCAATACTTTGGGCTGCTCAAAACATCGAAAGCGTAAACGGCATACGGCAATCGATGATCCATTGATCTTTTTACTTTGACAGTATGCCAAACATACGTCAAACATACGCCAAACATGTGCCAAACATGTGCCGCGTATTGGGAACAGATGCTCGACAGATGAAAACGTTGGTGTAATCTTGACGCACCTTGAGCTTACGATGGCGTACATTCAGCAGGCATTCAACGTATTGTAGATGTGTGTTCAGTGGGTAGCAGACAGTGAAAGCAAGGTCAGCGTAACCCCGACGCACGTCACACCCAAACTTTTTTGTTGTGCGTCGGTTGTTCGTCGGGGTTACGCTGACCTTGATTTCACTGTCTGTTTTTCTTATGCCGGGTTTGCGCCGGCTGTGAGTAGACTATGCGCTAGGAGAAAAAAATCATTTAATGCCAAAAGTGGTTATCTATCAGCCAGGGTTGGGGAAAAAGCAGTTTTTTTTAAAAAACCCAACTCACCCGGGGTTTTTTTAAAAAAAAGGTTTTATTGGGTTTTATTGGGTTTTTTGAGTGTTTTGGGTTATGTTAAGTTTTGACTTCTTTCTAAGTGGGACAGACTTGGAAATGTTTCTATTTGGTTTTGTGCATCTGATTTACTCAATTATCAACTCGCGTCACCCCAGAATAACTTTGCAAATAGAGATAATTAAAAACTTGGCTCCAAATGTAAAAAAAAAGCACAACCTCTGCAAATAAGAAGCCAATGCTGGAGGTATTGTTATGAAGTCATAAATGTGCTAATTAGTGCAGGTTAATAGTGTCTGGGTTGGGAGTTCACTTTGAAGTTGGTTAGAACATTGTCAAGTGCTTGTAATTAATTAGCATATTGCTCTGAAGTGTCAGCGGGTTAGTGTCAGGGTTAGTAGTTCAATTTGAAGTCAGATAGATAGATAGAACAATGCCAAGCCAGTGCTTGTACACAAGTGCTTGTACACAAGATAAATAAGATAAATAAAAAGACATTTTGAAAAACCCCAAAAACCCACTTTGAAAAAAACCACTGAAAAACCCAACCCACAATTTTTTTTTTTTTTTTTTTTTTGGGGGGTGGGGTGGGGGTTGGGGGTTGGGGGGGGGGGGGGGGGTGTTTTCATGACCAACCTTGTTATCAGCAGATGCTTGACATATAATTTTTTTTGCCTGGAAATCCGTGGAATTTATGCGTTGACCATACGCAGAAACTAGTGGGACGCGGCCTTAAGAAATCCTTAGAAATTTATTTCAGTTATCCATATTTACTTGAATTAGAAGACATTATTATGGCGAAGTTATTGGACAGTTACTATAATTATTATTATTAAAAGTTATTGGACATTTACTATATGTATTATATGTAGTAGTAGTAACATCAAAGAAGTTGCTGGACACGTACTATATTATTATTATTATTATTATTATTATTATTATTATTATCATTATAAGCATCAAAGAAGACAGTGGACATTACCATGCTTATTATTACTATTAGCATCATAGAATTTATTGGACAGTACTATATAGAGTCTATGTTTATTCGGCATTAGTAATCCACGTGAGAATTGTACACAGTTATTCTAAGCGTCTGTATCAAAACTCTTAAAAGACTTTTTTATGTATGGCTGCGTAGTTTATATAAAAAATAGACGTTCAGTGATTATAATCATTCATCATTGGCATCCGTCAGTCTCGGAAGACTATGGTCTGCATACTGTTGGTCTGATGCAACGTCGGGTGTGGCTGTGCAGCCCTATTCGGGAGTGACAGTCTTTCTGGAAGTGTGTGCACATGAAGGTGGAGGGGGACTTGTCTCTCATTCGTGCCTCATTTCTGGTTCGCCTCTTTTCTTCGAGTTTCCCCTGAAGGCTAGTCTCATAGTCTGATAGTCCAGTGTGTACTGTGTGTTTCCACACTGAGCGTTCCGATGAAAGGGTTCCCCATGTATCTATGTTAATACTCAACGCTTTCATGTCCCGCTTACATACATCTTTATATCTCAGTTGTGGCCCCCCTGGGTCTGTCTCCATCAGCAAGTTCTCCATACAGGAGGTCCTTTGGAATCCGACCATCTTGCATACGTGAGACATGTCCAAGCCAGCGCATACGTCTCTGCTTGAGCAAGCAGTACATGCTTGGCATGCCAGATCTCTCCAGAACTGTGGTGTTGGGGACTTTGTCTTGCCACTTGATACCTAGAATATGTCCTCAGGCATCTCATGTGAAAGGCGTTGAGTTTGTGCTCCTGTCTGGCTCAAGGTTGCCCAGGCTTTGCTGGCATACAAAGAGAGTGCTTACGACGCAAGCACTGTATACCTGGATCTTGGTATTAGTTGTGATTTTGCTGTTGGTCCATACTCTCTTTTAAGCCTTGCCATGGTGGTGGCAGCTTTGCCAATCCTCTTGTTCAGTTCTGATTCGAGGGACAGGGAGTCAGAGATGGTAGTTCCCAGATACACAAAGTCATGTACGACATCGAGTGCATGGTTTGAGAGGGATGTGGGGTTGGCCATCAATACCTTGTGCCATGACTTGGGTCTTTTTCAGGCTGATAGTCAGCCCAAATTCCTGGCAAGCATGGCTGAAGCGATTCATGAGCTGTTGCAGGTCCTCCTCTGAGTGTGCCGTGACTGCAGCATCATCAGCAAAGAGGAATTCTCGAGGCATTTAACTTGTGTTTTGGACTTTGCTTTCAGCCTAGCAAGGTTAAAGAGTTTGCCATCTGCTCTTGTCCGCAGGTAGATGCCTTCTGTGGAGTCTCCGAAAGCATACTTCAGCATGACGGCGAAGAATATGCCAAAGAGTGTCGGTGCCAGGACACAGCCTTGCTTCACACCACTTGAGATGTTAAATGGTTTGGAGGTGGAGCCATCAAAGACAACAGTGCCCTTCATCTCATCATGGAAGGACTTTATGATGCTTAGTAGCTTTGGTGGGCACCCTATCTTGGCAAGGATCTTGAAGAGTCCATCTCTGCTGACCAAATCAAAAGCTTTCGTGAGGTCGATGAAAGCAATGAACAGTGGTTTCCTCTGCTCTCTGCACTTCTCTTGTAACTGAAGCACAGAGAAGACCATGTCGATCGTGGACCTTTGTGACCGGAACCCACACTGAGATTCAGGGTAGACTCGCTCTGCCAGCGTTTGTAACCTCTTCAAGGCGAATCGGGCAAAGAGTTTTCCAACAATGCTTAGAAGGGAGATGCCGCAGAAATTATTGCAATCACTTCTATCACCTTTGTTTTTATACAGTGTGGTGATGTTAGCATCACGCATATCTTGTGGCACTGCTCCTTCTCTCCAACACAGGCACAAAATCTCATGCAGTTCTGGGATGATGTTCTCCTTGCAGCATTTCAGGATCTCAGCTGGGATACCATCCCTTCCAGGTGCTTTGCCAGATGCAAGGCGATCTAGGGCTTTGTGGAGTTCTGTGACAGTTGGCTCTCTGTCCAAGTCTTCTAAAGTGGGTAGGCATTCTACTGCATTCAGGGCATTTTCTGAAACCATGTTCTCTCTGGTGTAAAGTTCAGAGTAGTGTTCTACCCAGCGGTCCATCTGCTTTGAGCGGTCTTGGATGACAGTACCTGTGGAAGACTTAAGAGGGGCAGTCTTTTTATGGATGGGTCCTAGCGCCAGTTTGATACCATCATACATCCCTCTGATGTTGCCAGTGTCTGCTGCTGTTTGTATTTTCGAGCAGAGCTGTAGCCAGTAGTTGTTAGCACAGCGTCTAGCTGTCTGCTGGACTAAGCTTCTGGCAGCCTGTAGGGTCTGCAGGTTCCTTTTACTGGGGCTAGCTTTATATGATGACAGGGCTCTCCTCTTGTCCTCGATTAGGGGTTTCATATCTTCTGAATATGCCTCAAACCAGTCTGCAGACTTGCTGATCTTTTTACCAAAGGTGTTTAATGCGGCATCATAGACAACATCTCTGAAGTGCTCCCACCTTTCTTTGGCAGTGGCTGTAGGGGACCCTGGAAGGCTTTTCTTCAGGATGACTTTAAACTCTGCAACCTTTTCTTCATTGATTGTGCCACTTACATCAATGCGTGCTCTACCTTCTGCTCTAGAGTGGCATAGCCTCTTTGCCTGGAGTTTAACCTTGCTGCACACTAGCGAGTGGTCAGTATCGCAGTCGGCACTGTGGTAGGTGCCAGTTAACTTGATTTCAGGTAAGCATGAGCGTCTGGTGATTATGAGATCAAGTTGGTGCCAGTGCTTTGACCTGGGGTGCCTCCAGGAGACCTTGTGTTGTGGCTTGGTGTGGAAGAAGGTGTTGGTTATGCACAGATTGTGGTGACAACAGAGCTCCAGCAAGCGCTGTCCATTGCTGTTCATTTTTCCAATGCCAAACATTACAAGACAAGTGGGCCATGACTGGCGGTCTGCTCCAACTCTTGCATTGAAGTCTCCGAGTATGTACAGAAACTCTTTGGGAGGGCAGTGGCTAAGAGTTGTGCCAAGTTCGTCATAGAACTTGTCCTTGGCATCATCCTGTGAGGTCAGTGTAGGGGCATAGGCACTTATCAGGTTGGCAAGTCCAGCTGGGGTGTTGAGTTTGAGTGCCAGGATTCTTTCAGTGCCCTCGGAAGGTTGAACAATGCTACTCATCAAGCTATTCCTGACAGCGAAACCCACTCCATGTTCTCTAGGCTCGCCTGCGGGTTTCCCATGCCAGAAGAAGGTAAAGTGCTCTTCTCTCACTGATCCAGAATCTGCCAATCTGGTTTCTTGGAGACCGACAATGTCCATGTTCAGTCTGTGAAGCTCTTTGTCGATGACTGCTGTCTTACGTGCTTATAATTACGTGATTATAATACAAACAGTGATTATAGTAATTTTATTCACATTCACTGAACAGACTACAAAGCTCCTAGAGAGAAGGGATGCAATCATAAGAAGAAGAAGCTTACGTCACACTCTCCATACAGAGCTTTCTTCCTGTTGTCATTCAGA
Source organism: Streblospio benedicti (assembly GCA_019095985.1). NCBI lineage: Eukaryota > Metazoa > Annelida > Polychaeta > Spionida > Spionidae > Streblospio > Streblospio benedicti. Next base: position 56,677,765 of record CM032669.1, read on the forward strand.
GCAGGTGCTTGCACCAATCTCGAGTAATTCCTCGGCCGGAGATTGCTTACGTCACAATATGGCTCGAGTATGCAAACGCGAGGTTTGGATTTTTGTCTCATTTTAAATAACAGCTATAAGTGTGTAATAGGTTCACGAATCGGGACACCAATAAATTTAAGTTTGTTTTAAGTTGAAGGAAGAAAGTATACTATTAATAGTATTATTTTAATATAAGATACTAGTATAATCTAGTGTTTTATGACTATTTGGAGGCGGGAAACACGTTGTCACGGACGCCGTTCATGAATCATGGCCACACCACAGGTACAGGGACACTATTTATAGACTAAACTGAATTATAAAATGTTTTTGTTTCACACTACGAGTTATAAAAGACATTTTATTATTTAATTTAGTCTATGATTTGACCCTGCATGTGGGCAGGGGCGTAGCTAGACCTTCAAAAACGGCGGGGCGAACTATTAGCGTTCAAGTCAAGTCAAGTAATTTATGACATGATTAGTAGAGTGTCCAGCTTAAAATATGGAATTAATTGTATTTTTTTCTAAAAAAAATACCATGTGATGGGAAATGATAACAGAAACAATTTAAAAAAAGAAGATTTTTGAAATCCGATGGATAATAAGAGAGATATGGCCAATTTAGCATCAAATTTTTGGGTGTTGTGTTTCTTTTGTATGGTCCATAAACCAAATGTTTCTTTTGTATGGTCCATAAACCAAATTCCATTCCTGAAACCCTTAAAGTGTTATACATTTTTAAAAAGGGAAACAAATGTACTTTTATACTAAAATATAAAACAAGAACATTTTAAGAATTTTTTTTATCTCCAAATTCTTTTATCTCCAGAGAGTCTCCTTAAGAAAAATGCAGGTATCGGACTTTGAAGAAGATCGCGAATCTGATATTGTTTGTCACCAAAACACTGTCGACAAGGTGGATCTCACTTTTCCATCCAGCCTCAATGTGGATAAGAAGGTGCGTATTTACTAATTGAGTTTTTATCATAAAAGTAAAATGTGTTTAAAATGAAATTGGTCAATATATTCTCATCCTTATCTATTTGGGCTAGTTACTTATTGGAAATAAGCCCTTATTCAAAAGCGGCAATAATGCTGACAATTTTCGGAAGCTCTCGACCAATCAGATCATCAGAGGCCAAAAATGTTCAGCCATCAATCAAATAGAACAGCAGGGAATGTGACTCGTTCCGTAGAACACTAGCTTTCTGTGGCGAGTGACTCAATTTACACTAGCCATGTTCAATCCAAACTAGCCATCCTTAGTTATTAAAGTGTTGGAATCAAGTAATCATACTCCCCGACTGTGGCGAGTGACTTTGAATTTACACTAGCCAACAGAAATTTACACTAGCCAGGGGTGAGTGGCGAGTGCCTAATCAACACCCTGGAACAGTGTGTAATCCGTGAGAGGATGTTCACAGAAATACGTGCACATTATTATTTACTGGGTTGACGTTTGAAAGCATAAGATCTACATGGAAAGCACCTGTTCTACGCTAGTCGCCAGTTGTATCGTAATCGATCCTCTATGAAAACAAATTGATTTTCTGCCACTAAAATGAGCTCAGTTAATTGGGCAATGGCCCATGGCTTATACCGTGAACATAGAACATGATTGATCGGCTATTCTCGGCCGTGTGAGTGTGATGGCAGGTGCGCTAATATGGCGGCTGGAAATTTGCTTTGGAAATGATAAATATTTATAATAAAATTGAGCTTTTTAGAACATAATATTTGCTACTCGTATGAAGGACAAGTTGCATTGAATTCAACACTTGTCCTACCATACATTTCACTCGTCTGGATGAGCGGATGAATGCCTATCTGGGAGACTGATGGATTGCTCGGATGTTCTTAAAATGTTCTGTCTTGTGTTCTGTGTTTGCCTCGCTGAAGACCAGTCCCATGGAGCACAGCTGCTACCGTCCCACAGTGATCATGTGATATAGATTTAGTTGTCTTAAGCTGTGTCGACCCCCCACTCCCGAAAAAAATAATAGATTGCATATTGAGTTATTGATCTCTTGATATTCAACAAGTGTAGTTCTTTTTCACTGTTACTGTGCTTCAATTTAACACTTTCACATTGGCATACGGAAAACGTAAACAGGTCGTAAAAACAATAGCGAACAGTGCCATTATGACAGCTTTAAGTCCAAGACAATAACTTCTGTGGGGCCTCCATTCTTATTTTT
>CM032669.1:56680085-56742710 GCA_019095985.1 Streblospio benedicti
GCTCATAGTAGTCTTGCTGATTAGGTTGCTGCTGCCTGTGTTGGCCTGCCTGATTTTGCATGCCGGCTGCCTGTGATGGTGAGTTGGTTGCTCATTTGGCAGATGATGGGGGTGCGGCAGGCGCAGTGAGTGTTTTGCTCATCTTCTTTGTGAGGAGCATTAGGCGGCATCTGCCATGGTTGCAATTAGTCGCAAGGGATCTTGTTGACTCGCGTCGTTTTTGTTGTTCACTCATTTTTTTTAGGTTGTTTAAGCCGGTGTTCATATTCGACAAACTGAAGTTGTTTTCTGCTTTGGCTAGTTTTCGTGTGCTTAGCGGTCGTTTTCTTTAATGAGATCTCGTTGGTACACAGTTGATTCCTCTTCTGAATCCGAGGTCGCTTTTGTTTTTTGTCAATGCGACCATTTGAGAACTGAGATTGTGCAACTTTTTATCGATTTTTCATTTCTGAATGTTGATATGGTATCCACCATGACTTGTCTGGTGTCAGTCATGATTTGTTTGATAAATTCTTGCATGTCGGTTTTGTTATTGTTCATTTGTGATTCCAATCGCGCCATGTCCGATTTGTTATCGTTCATGTGTGATTCTAGTCGAGTCATGTCCGATTTGTTATCATTCGTATGTCGTTGTGTGTACGGCGATCCACGGCCTTCATTTGATTATCTAGAGTCCATATTCTGATGTGTCAGTTTGTGTGCGTATTTCGTCTATGCATTCGGTGAGTTGCCATATTCTTCGCTCGTGTATAGCTCTACGTGAGCTAGGCGCTTATGTATATTGTCTACATCATTTTGTGAATACAACTTTGAAGGGTGTGGTATTGGAGATGACGCGTCTACCGGTGTAAATGATGTTGACAGATTGCTTATGCTTTTTATGTTGGTTTTACCTGCATTCGCAGATTTTGATGCAATCTTTGTAATGTCGCCATCATTTTTGGTGGGGGACGGATTATGGAAGCTTTCTGGCTGTGATTCGGCCATGCTATTTAGATAAGGCGTGTGTCAGCTACCGTGTGTGCTCACTTTGGAGCAGGTGGAATGAGTCTGCTAGAAATTGTTTGTGCTTGCTTTATAATGTGGTCTTGTATTTTGGTTTATTTTTTTTTTTCTTGTTTCTTCTCTGGTCTTCTGTCTTCTTTATTTTTTCTTGTCTTCTTTTTTTTTTTTTTTGGTCTTTTCTTTTTCTTCTTCTTTGTCTTCTTTCTTCTTTATTTTGTGGATGTTGTTCGCTTTGCTATAGGTTGAGGTTTAATCCCGTGATCTGCACCAGTAATAAGGAACAGATTGTCAGGAGCTTGTTAAGTGTTTATTCTTAAGTTGTTCGTAGCAGACTGCCGTCCTGTCCTGGACCAAGACTTGGTAACGACTCGTAAGTTTTTAGTGGTCGGCACCATGTCGCCACCATGTCTTTACCAAGTCGGTATCAAGTCGGTATCTAGTCTACATAGTCGTTACCTAGTCGGCAGCTAGTCTCCAAAAAAAAGTTGTCGATGCACCGACGATTGATGACAACATTTTTAGTTCCACCCCTCTGCAGCAGAGCTAAAAAGGTCGCTTGTGTTTGAGGAAGACTAAACAAATCAATAAAAGATCGCCACCAAGTCGTTACCAAGTCGGGATCATGTCGGGACCATGTCGTGATCACCTTGCGACCATGTCGTTATATCAAGTCTTCGTAGTCGGGAGCAGGTCGCCACTTCAACGAAGGTAACGATTAGGTAACGACTAGATGGAGACTAGGTAAAGACATGGTTAAGACCTGCTGGAGACTTGGTGGCGATGTGATAAAGACCTGGTGAAGACTTGGTAACGACTTATATGAGCAATGTCGCCGTGCTGGTGTCGGTACCAAATAGTCTGGTCGCCACCAGGTTTTCATCAGGTCGTGACCAAGTCTTCTTAAACGCAAATTAGTCCCCACTTGTATGAAAACTAGGTGGCGACTATTTTTTTTATAGGAAAACTAGGAGACTTGATAATAACCTGATAACGACCCGAAAATCATAGTTTTTCTGTGATGACGATCTGGTTTCGATGTGGTAACGACTTGATAATGACAAGAAAGTCTAGAATCGCCTCGGTTGGCGACAGGTGCCCGGCGACTATATAAAGTCGCGCACGCTTTCTCCCGCCCTTTTCGGCCCACGTTTTCAAAATTAAACATATAAGGACGTTATTTTATTTTTATTTGGTGTCACAATGCCACCAAAATCTTCGAAAAATGTACCATTGAAATCCAAGAAGTCTTCAAGAAAGAAGAAAGAAGTCTTGTCCTCTGAAGTTGCTCCTGTTGGTCGTGTACTAGGCGAAGCTCGTGAAGTAATGGATGTGGCAGGCGATAATCAAGCAGCTTCCACTGAGGAACCTCAGGTCGAAGGCACTGACAACCGAGAAGAATCAATGGAAGCATCTACGAGCCGACCAGATGCCGAAGTCGTAATTATGCAAATCGACGCTGAGAATGCCGTTGAAGAGGAAGCTGCCAGTGAACAAGACCCGCTCGATGTTTCTGGTCACGATGACGATGACCTGCTCGAGCCAAGCCAGCTCTCTCAGGGTGCCAAGAAAAAGCACGCCAAAGCAACGTACGTGCGTCTTCCGCAGCAGGTGCAAAACGATCTGGTTACTTGGATCCAAGAAAACGAGCACCTTTACAACAAGGGGCATCATTGTTGGAAGGACTACGCTGGAAAGAGGGCCCTGTGGAATGAGAAGGCTGCGTCTCTGGATATTCCGGGTCTCACTGGCGCAGACCTCATCCAGTGGTACAAGAGCATGCGCACCATGTTTGTGAGAATACACAAGACTACGAACGCCTCTGGTTCAGGTTCTCAGAAACCTGCGTCCGAGAAGTCTCGCTGGCTTCTAAAGAACTTCAACTTTTTGCTTGGCCACGTGGTTACGCAAGTGAGAAGGCGCCCTTGCAAGAGTCTTCGACCTCAACAGCTAGAACAGCGACAGCAAGAGGAAGAGGCAGAAGAAGAGCGTCTCGCCAATGCCAGAAGTGCTGCTAAGAAGAAGACTGTTGAAAACCGCCAGAAGAGGGCAGAGTTGCTTCAACCACCATCTTCACCTGTCCTGATAGAAGTGGACGATGACCCTGAGCAAGCACACGAAGAGAAGCTGGCACCACGAGATGATTCTACACCCATAGAGTCCACAAGTTCAGAACGTGTCCGAACGAGTGGAAGTCCGACTGATATTGACAACCTCTTCACCCTCACCAAGCACCTGCTGTCCGTGGTCCAACCTCAAGTGAATAGGCCTGCAGTCGTCAACGCGTTTGGCCAGTACGTCACTGAAGTCCTGAGTCACTGAAGTCCTGAGTCACTGAAGTCCTCGCCCAGTACCCCGACCACGTGTTTAAGTGAGAAAATTTTTAACATTTGTTTCCCTTGCACCAAGACACAACTATGTAGAATATTTGGTGAATTTTGTTATAAATATTTTGTTCCGTGTAGTATACAGAATTTGCACATAAAATGTCAATTCATTGGCTTCACTACATAATATCATTTAATTCAGGTATGGTCGTGATGGGATCTTGCAAGTCTTGGCTAGATGTGAGGAGATGATTCGTGCGCCAAGTGCTCAGACAGATGGTCAGGGAGAGGCTCCATGTGCATCTGTTGGCGCCAATCGTGCCACGTCAGCTCCGTCCACTTCGACCTCAGGTCCTGCAGCTGCTTCCGTCGGTGGTGGTGACTTAGCTGGCTGGCAACCAGGTCCACAACTGTGGGGGCAGGCAGCAGGCCAGTTCATAGGTTAGACATGCTTAATTTATTATACATGAATATGTGGGGGTTAAAGAAGTAACAATTACCATTTTAATTCAGACATTTTAATCTGTTTTCAGTTATACGTACAGATACAACTGTTAAAATGATAAACATATGTACAAGGAAACATTAGATATTTAATAGTATCCAAATTATTTTTCAGGTCCTTTGGATGCCAACAACAGCCAGGCAGTGTTCAACAGCATGGATGCACAGGCCATGATGAGGGCGTTCCCCATGTACTACGGTGCAGAAGGCCAGAAGTCCTGCGGCGGAGGCGCTCCTGTGGATGGCAGCCCTTGGAGCTTCAGCTCGTTGCTGCTAGGGCAAGGTTAGTATGCATATGTGGAACCTGAAATGGATAAATAACCAAAAATTAAACATAATATTGTACATACAAACATTGAAAAGCAATTTATTACTACTGTAAATTGAAAAATTCTCACACTGAAAATGAATAGTGATTGTTGGAAATAACGTGCTGCAGAAATTGAGGACAGTTTGCAAAAACAACTTTGATTTATGTTTTATAACAAAATACTTATACACTATGCTGGTTTTTCAGGTGATAGACGAAGGTCTAGTTGCCAAGGTGACTTCAGCAACCTAAGCACACCCAAGAGCCTACCTACTCTCAGCCAGCAACCAGGTCCAGCTACTCAGGCTGCAGGAAGTGCAGATCCTCCACAAGTATCAGTGACCACGTCAGAGGCTGCGTGTCTGGTGTCATCGGTTGTGGACCTACCTGTGGATGACGTTCAGTTTAATAGTTGAACTTTGAATCTGTGTTTGAAATTTTCATAAGAAATTTTGTCACTTCTGACAATTGTAAAAGTTAAAAGTTTAAATGTGTCTTTACAGAAATTTGAATGTTCTGTATTAAATGTCAAAAGTGTTATAAACATTTAACAAGTATCAACAGTGTTAATGTGTGTTAATGAACTTTGAATGTTCTATAATAAATGTCAAAAGCTTAATATTACAATTGCTTTTTTCATGATATATTTTTCATGTAAATTGTGTGGCAAGTGGTACCAAATAAAAAAAAATAATGTCCTAACATAAAATATTGCTTTTTATGCTCCTTTCCATAGTTTACATTCAAGCAAACTTGGGGAAAAATATATACAATTATTCATAGAATCACAGACCTTAACAAGGCTGGAACATTGGACCTTCCCAAAATTTCCGTCCTAAGGTGGGATTCGAACTTACAACCTCTGGGTTGAGATGATAATTGACCAAGTATGTAGGCTGAGGGTTACAGAGATATCGGTTTGTCCAAGTAACCTTTTAACAGCCAGCTGCTTGGGATGATGGTATCATTCTGGTTTTACAACCTTGGGGTCAATACAGTCGCAGGAGCTTGCTTGGCAGAACAGTGAGAGTAGAATTTTACTTTCTGGATAGCCTTTATTTTGTTTACCTGGAAGTGCATACTATGCAGATATGGTTACATACTTTAACAGCGTTTATTTTTACCGTACCGCTTTTTCTGGAGCCTTTCACAACGCAATCAGTGATCTTTACCATTGCTGAGTTTTGCGGACTCTATCTCTGTTCAGTAAATGCTTTTACAGTAGTGCGGTTATTTTTTTCCCAGCAGTTTGTAATGGTACGGTTAGTTAATTAACCATAAGATGTTATTGTAATTTAGAATTTTGTATAAAGTTCTATTTATGAATCAGAAATGTGTTTGTTATTATATAAATTATTGGTATTATTGCAAAATATATTGGTTTGACAAAAAGAAATATGTTAGTTTTATTATGATATATTGAATAGTTGACCGTTTGCTGTGGCCCATGCAAAATTTTATTAGGCCCCATTTTATAAATCTCATGGGCCAATTGGCTCCACTGCCTTGAAACTTAGCTGCATCATTGAGACTGTTTTGGCAGCCATCTTTGAGTCAAATACTTGACGGAGAATCCCTGGGATCCCTAGGTCTTAACAGCTCCCTTGAGCGGTAGCTATGAAGTTGCAGGGCTGCTAAGTAGTACAGATATGCCGGGTATTAATACAGATTTCCGACCCAAAATACCCAAATACTAATTCTACCTTCAAAATACAGATTTCCCCACTTTGTGTATTTTTCATTAACAATTACTTTTTAGTCTAGTAGCCAAGCCAGGGTACCCAGAAATTGTGACTACTGTAAGGTTTTATGGTTGATTTGCATTCTATATAGTCTAGCAATGAAATTTAGCTGCCTTGCCCAAATTTGCAACTTGGGCAATTTTTCTAATTTGCATAATTTATGCGTAAAATGGCAAAATTTGATATAAAGCCCAATATGGCCACTGGCATGCATCTATAATAGGATGTTATGGTTCAATTGCACCCTATATGGTAGGCAAGTGAATTTAAGCCTGATTGCAGAGATTGCCGTATATGTTATTGATAATGTAGTTGCAGGCACCTGAGCATTTGTGGCTATTGTGATGTCTGGGAACATTATGGACAAAATCTATTTTCATGGTTAAATAAGATAGAAAGTGAAAGTTTGCCGTGAACATTAGACTAGATTTAAGGCTTGATGTTTACTAGTTTTGGTATTCTTAGAATATTTACAGTGTTTATAAACGCTTACATTTACCAATTTTGCTATTATTTGCTATGCGCAAGTATAGTTATTCCATGATAAATTTACATGTTTATAGATTTTGTTGGAAGCATCTAGAAGCATCTTTTGATTATTTGTGAGATTAACAAGGATAGGAGTAACATAGCAGTAAGAATGCAATTTTTTAGATTAAAGGATGATTTCTTGTTCAAGTTGTAATAATTTTAATATTGATACAGTGACGCAATTTAGCTGATTGAATTGTACAGACTATACATAGTTCTTAGTTTATTTTTAGTTCATATACTTGTAGTTTTTGTACCGCACTTATATATCCACGTCATCGAATAAAGTGTGTGTAACAGAATATTTGTTGATTCCTGTAACATAGCATCTCAGCATAATTTTTGCATAATGTATGCATAAATAAGCAAAATAACCTAATGTATCCGCCAATATGGCCATTGAAATATCGCTTGAGAAGGATTTAATCATTGATATGCATTCAAAGTGATTTCCCAGAGTATCTAACACTTGCTGAGAAAGTTATAGAGTTTTTATGTTTTCTATATTTCATAATTTATGCCTAAATAATATGCGTAAATGATAAGCATAAAATAACAAAATTTTATATAATACATATGTAGCCCACTCGAGTTAAAGTGTATGAATAAGTCGTGGAACAAGTATACACCAGTTTTCTTTTCACCGTATCAATGAAATATTGATGTACCAGTGCGATCGTAGTAACCCAGGTGGTGTTTATCAAGGTGTCTCAAAATAGTTACTACATTTTTTACTCGCATGTGGTGCAGCCTCGATCAATCAAAGCTCTGTGATGCTACGGCGTGGCAGAAAGAAATGATAAAGACTGATACTGTTTGTCTATTTTTTTCCCAGAATGCAATTGTTTGTAGCCACCTGCTGGTTTTATATTAGACAGGAACTACGATTAGAAAAGAAATGTATGCAGGATGTGTCGCGCACTAATCACGATCCTTACCTAAGAGTGACAGGCGCTGAGTTTGTTTACCTTGCTCAATCCTCCGTGGGCATGAGAATTCTCAAGATTGGGCTGCATTGTTTGTTTGAAATTGCTGCAAGTTTTCTTCGTCTAGTGATTTTTAGTGTTTATATTTGCTTTCTTTTGTATATACTCAGGCAAAGTTTGTGGCAAGAAGGAGATTTCTGTGGATGATCTGTCGGCCCACATGAAGGAGCAAGGTCGTGCCAAGAGAGGCAGAGGTGAGAAGCAGACAGGTTTTCAAATTTCGTTTTTGAGGAGCCTTTCAGAGCTTGAAAATAGTTAAGAATACTTAATAAAGTCAAAATTTTTGTTTTATAAACTTTAATTTTATCTTTCAAAACCTAATATACAGCAGAAACACAAAACTATGAACTATAGAGTGAGGCCCAGTGCTGTAAGCCAAATATACAGAATTTTTAATAAATTTTTGACTGAATATTTTGATAAGTGTCTGATTCAATTTCAATTGAATTCCTTCAGGACGTCCACGGAAAGCCCGGCTGCCAGCAGAGCCCGCGAGACCTAAAACCCGTGGGGTGCCACGGGGGCCACGGACCGTACTCGATGGACAGGTCAGTCAGCACGCAAGCAAGCAAGCAAGCAAGCGATCTATCAATCAATCTATCAATCAATCTCTATCGATCAATCTATCAAATCCTAAGTTTATTTTGACATACCCTGATTATTCGTCAATTTGTGTCTGCGGTGGGCCCAGCGATAAGACTTGGTTTGTTGTCAGGTGATGTGGGTGATAAGCGTGCGCAACAGCAGCAATGCTGTATGCAGCCAGTATGGTATGCTCCCCAGGGAGTTGAGAAAGATGTATAGTGTGACAATGATGCCACTGACCTGGTGTAGATGTAAAGTCGCTAGAAAACTGCAAAAGCTGTCAGTGTTCATCCCAGGATGCGTTTTTGCGTTTTTTTGCACATCTGCCAGATAAAAAACGCATTTCACTACAACAGCTGCGCCCTAGAGGACGCACATATCATCCGACAAACGCATATCAACACTTGCTATGGGCCCATAAAAGACTTTTATTGAAAAAATCATGCTGAAATATGTTTGTTTACATACTCACAGTCATTATACGCAACGGCGACGCTGATTGGTCATTGGTGGTCAATGTGAAAGACGTATTAAGTTTTTTCTGCTGGTGACTTTCACAAGAGCATGGCATGTTCAGATTTTAACATTTAAGGTTTCCATTATGATTTTTAACGTTTGCGTTGTGAAAATGTAAGTGTGGACATGAAATATGATGACAGTGTCAATAGAGGCCCCAAGTATTGATAATTTTAATTTCATTGAAGTTGTTGACATTTGGAAATCTTTGAAAAAAAGAAAAATATTTCATGTTTCAAATAAAAAATGAATGAAAGAAGTGCTGCTAATTTGACCCATTGATTGGTTGTTACATGATATTCAATAAAATTTAATAAAAAACGTTTTTTTTTATGTTATTACATATCGTTAATTGCAGTCTGAATCGCTGGGCCCATATCTACATTTCAAAAACCCATGTTTTTCAATCCAAGGGGCCCTGGACCCACATACTCCAAAGTCTGGGATGAACACTGAAGCTGTTCATTGCGACTATAAACAAGCACATTTACATTTAAGCATTTTGTCATGCATAACCTATTTGTAATGTAAAAAAATTATGGAGTAAACAACAGAAATTTTCTACATTGGAAAGATATATAATTGGGCTCCGTTGTTGAGGATTGTCACTGTAATTTCTATTTATCATTTGTAAATCAGTAATGTCTGTATTTGTTGTTTGTAAGTCAGTGTGTCTGTTGTATAGGGCGAAGAAGATGTGCTGGTGCCAAAACGGGGTCGGGGACGCCCCCGTAAGAAACCCCCGTGCGCTAGCACTAGTGACGACAGCTTATCCACAATATCACGAAGCAAGAGCCAGCATGGTGCGGGGGGAACGCCCTTGAAAAGGCCGCACTCAGCTGAGGTCAATGACAACAAAGCGTCTGCAAAAAAAGCGAGCATTGAGGAAGATTTGAATGAAAGTGCCGAAGCTAATCATGGTTCGCTGGATAATAGTGATGCTGATGCGGATGATTCTGCATATAGAGATGAATCCATTGAAATGGAGGACGTTGATTCAGATGAAGGCTTGATCAAAGTCATCATACCTCTTAATGCAAAGGAGAATGACGATAACAGTCCAAATGTTGGTGCATTGAAAACAGACAAGAAATGTGGTGGAGTCCTGGTGATTAGAACGCCTACAAATTCGGGTAAGTCAGGTCGTGTTTGATTTTTACATATGTGTCAAAGCCGAATGTTAGGGTTTGACAACTGTTGGCTCAGATTCTGAACACAGTCATGATTGTAGCCTCAAATAATCAGAATATAATCATCGGTCCCCTTACTTAAAGAAGGCACTCGCCCGAACCAAGCCTGAACTAATCGTAATATTATTCAGCCCTGAATAGCGTTGTCTTCATCGTGTTTTTTTCTGATATGGTATGCAACTCTCCAAGGCCCCATCTACATGGACAGGCCCACCCCAAACATTTGCAGTGATGTAAATAGGTCCGCGTCCTGCGTCCCTGATGCATTAAAAACTCTAGGGATGCATCATGATTTCACCACGGCATTCCCGTGCGATTTCCAGGGAAAAAACGTGATTTTGTAATTTTAAAATATTTTGTCTGACAAAATTACTCATATTATCGCTCGCAACGGCACAGCCATATTTGTTTACATTCAGAGCGCCACCACTGGCAATCCACTGAAATAATGTCAACCGGTTCACGCCGGTAGCGCGGAAAAACCTGTCTACGCACTGCTGTATTTGTGTTGTAATAAATGCATGTTGCACCGGGCACTAGTATGGCTGCACTTGCCAAAATGGCTACAATAAGGAAACAGATGTCAGTATGGAATTCACTCCGACTCATCAATATTCACCTATTAAAATATAGTTGTGGAACAGCAGGGCCCTCAACTCCTAAAAGTTAAGGGCACTGGTCAAAAATTGGGGATCAGGGCCCTCAGGCCCCCTACTATTTCAAACACTGTATAATACTGTATAATACAGTAGCATTGTTTCGCCTCTGTTTCAGTTACCTCACAGCAGGTGGCCGAGAAGATCAATAAAGTGGCAGCTCGCGACAGCAACTTCGGCAAGAACAGCTCTCTGATCCACGTACCGGTGCCACCGCGGGGCAGGAGGAGAAGGCACACACAGGTAGTGTACAGAAATGTACCGTAGGACCTTCAATCAAAATCACCTCTATTGAGACCACCCCTAAAATAAGACGACTTATCACTGTCCCAAACGTTCATAAAGCTACCAAAATAAGTCTACTGAGACCAACCTCTCCATTGAGACCAACTAACACTAGTCCCAAAGGTGGTCCTAAAAGAGAGGATCTACTGTAATTGTCTGGTTTATGGTCTTCTTTCCCACTATACAGGATCGGAGAACTCTACACTCACACCAGGTCATTGGCACCCTTTTCACACTACATCTTTTTCAACTCCCCGGGAATATCGACAGGGCGGCTTGTGGTTGGTTGGATTTTGTGGCCAACTTCCGCGAATATAAGGGGTTCTGAATCACAGTAATATACACAGTATATAGCCGTGAGATATGACATAATTATACTTATACAAGCTATGAGCCACGTATATCTTAATGTACACAAGTTGGCTGAAATTTCTGTCTAAATCTTGACCAAATTCTAAACTGATATGAGATTTGATTATTTTTGACTCCGTGGCCAAGTGGTTAAGGAGTTGGACTCGTGACCAGAAGGTCGTGGGTTCGATTCCCAGTCGGGTCTGGTGGTGGGTGTTGAGCAAACTTACCCCTAGCCGGTTGCACACTGCTCCGTGGCACCTACATGTTAATTAGGTACAGGTCATTGTGTTGAAAGAGTGAGTGAGTGATCGTGTGAGTGATTAGCATTGTGCGCGGAATGTGCTGCCGATGCAAGTATGTGAGAAATGATCAATTGAAGATCAATAAGTGGGCCAATGACCTGGTATAAATTGTAAAGTCGTGAGATCAAAACTTGGATCAAGACTATAAACCAGACATTTACATTTACATTTATATCATTAGGGGGGAGATTTTCATGTGTATAGCAATTCACAAACCCTGTAGAGCTGGGTATGATATAATGTTTTTAGTACAGTTCATAAATACCGTATTCGTTCTTTTAAGTGCACAGTGCGCTTACAAAAACCAATTTCAGCAACAACAAAAAAAAAAAATTAATAAGCACACCCCTTTGACCCCACAGAACATGATAACACAAAGCACCCGAATGGTTATGTGGTAATCCGTATAAGGAAAAATACTGGCGTGTTATAGTCTTACAATATGGCGCCGAAAGTGAAATCTTTTCCCGAAAAGAGCAAGATTTGTATAATATTTTATCTGTATAAACAGGGGGGTTTGCTTAAAGGGGGGATAAAGGATAAATTGTGTATTTTTTAACAAAACGTGTTATCTAATAATGTTTTATATCAAATTAAATGATATGTCATTTCTGATGTAACTGTCAATCATTTTTATGTTACAAAACCAAATTTTATTAATAATTTGACTTTAAAGTAAAAACCATTCATGCCACCTTGTTTTTCTATGATTTTGGTTATGTTCTAAAAATAGCCTCTATGACGTCATGAAAGGGAGACTTTGGGAAAGTCCCTACAGCATCATGTACAAAGTCTTAGAATCCCTTGCAATAAGTTCAGCCTTTATTTTCAGCCCACACCCCTGATAAAAATATTTTATTACTACACATATAATCTACAGAAATATGCGTTTCCAACCATATTAATTTTAAAAATTTAGTAGCATGTTTTATTACTAAACTTTGAGGGTAAAAAATGGGCATTCTATCGTTGGTAGATTTGACAAGTGTAAGTGGCCTATCTTGCCAAGTTTCTATGAAGACAGTATCATTTATATTATGGAACCAAGAAACTACACACTGTCTTGTATTAGAATGTTAATTAAATGCATTATATAATGTCCTGAAATATATTTTTTGGGTCATATTCAATAGCTCCACACAACATACAAGACCACATCTATCTGTCGTAATGTAGACATATATAGATCTATAAGTCTAGCGCTGAATCTGCTCATAAATCAGCCCAATACCTCTGCTAGAATTATTTCATAATTATATGTGTAATCTACAGAAGTATGCGTCTCCAACCATACCAATTGTTAAACGTTGTAAGAGATTTTTTTTATCAAACTTTGATAATCAAAATGTGGATATTCTCGATGATCAATTTGACAGACAACACCTCGGCTCGCATTCAGTGACTAAAATACCACACAAACATTGGATGATATATTAGTTATTAGTTGTTGTATTAATATATAACTTTGATGGAAATAACCTGTAGTAATATGCGATTCTATTCATATGCATAAGTCTATATAATTATCTGAACTAAATAGTTAATTTTGAGCATTGATCTTGTGCATCGTGAAATTTCACAGGTGAAATGAGCCCGTGGGAGTTGTCAAGTGCAATGCATGTGATTGATCCTCAAAATAAACTATTCAGTTTTAACAATTACCTAGAGTTATAGACCTATATATGAATGGAATCGCATATTACTGTAGATTATTTCCTTGAAAGTTATATACCAATACGACAACTTATGACAGAGATATGATCCAATAACTGTATGTTTCTTTTTTTGTCAACTGCTACTTCGAACTTGCTGTCAAATTCCTCTTTGTTGCGTCGTGTAGACAAATTGCACCTTCAATAGACTTTCCCTGTGCAATCTATATCACATCCGCTTAACACTGGTGGATTATTTAAAATGCTTTCATTTCAACATAATCCATAAAATATGACATTTACCCAACACATTTCTTCTCATACGTACTTTCCATTGTACACAAACAGAGTACTGTCCCATAGGCGGTCGCATCAGTACACTAAATTGTTATTAGCCCTATGACTTTATAATTGAGAAAAATAAATTTGAAAGAAATAAATTCTCTTTTCAACTCCCTAAGTTTAGCATAGTAAAGTCTCTTGATGCGAGCGCCTGTGTACTGTCCCGTTCATGACGTCACGTTTGGTGATTCCCTTGTTAGGTATCAATAGCAAATTTTACAACTACACGATCGATTACGAGCATCCTTTATCCGCCCTTTAAAGGGGCATGTGCGCTATGAACGAATACGGTATATGAATATTTTTATACAAAGTAACATTGGTTTTTAACAGGCCAGACCACTTCCATTTGTTGAATAGTATTTCATTCTAGCCAGATTCTTGTTTGCACTTTCAAATTGATTAATTCATGATATAAATAGTAATGTCTAATATTTTCTATAAAATAAAACCATCGTCCTGATCTTCCTGGTCATGGGACTTTGGAGGCTTGTTTTTTTTTCTCTTGCTCGGGAGTTTTTGACTTTTTCGTGAGGATATTATCTTTTGAATAAGTTAGTTTTTGGTTATTAGAAAGTGTAATTATCCATACTATACATTGCACATAAATTTTGAGTGTATTCCTCTGTATATTTGTAATATTTTGTGGATTTTCTTTACATTTTTTTGCTTTAGTATCACAAGGGGTACAAGGAGTCTTCAAAACCACAGATTGCTGAGACTCAGCAAAGGCGTCAGCGACAGCAGCGCCGCAACCGACAGCTGTTCACAACTCCAAACAGGTAGCAGATGTAACGTCTATTGATAACACACTAATGTATGACAAAATATAGCATTTGCTACAGTCTTCTTTGCCATAGGTGACATACATGCTAGTGCTCGGACATTAATTAATCGCAACTCTTGGTATTTTGTTACTTGACACAGAATTGCAGATTATTAATGGCTTTCTACAACTACCGATGGTTTACTTATTTTACAAAATGTTAGTGTAACATTGCTGTATTTTGACATCATTGACAAGTCCTCAGACTCAACTTTGATCAAGGTTCATGGTTTGAATTATCTCTAGAAGGGATACCACAAATACTGGTTCTCCCACAACTATTGGTAAAGTACACACAACCTCAATGGTACGCTGTACTATTTGACTGTGAACCAGCCGCCCCAGTTCTGTTAAAATGGAGAACAAGTTGATATGATTATTGAGTCAAAATTTGTGACGATCAATATCAAATCAACCTTTCCCCACCATACTGCAGGGCTACAAATAGGAGAAAAATCATACTTGTCCACAGGACGGGTATTTAGAAAAATATACCGGTCCTAACTAAGATTTACGTGTCCAAATCAACAAAGATCATGTAAATACAACTGAAACTGATGTATCGGATGACTGATAATACTCGTCCATAGGACAAGTAACTCAAAATTCTTACCAACCCTGACAACACAGATACTCATCACCGACAATAGGATGGGTACTTATCTGTGGCCATGCATAGGCGAAAAACTCGTTATCAGTATGCATATTTTAATGTTTTTCTTCATGTTATAAAAAAAGCAGGTTACTGGTGTTTTTTCCATTCTAAATATAATACTCAAAGTAAGTTACAAATTGTATTACAGTGTGAAGCAGCGGCCTGTCACCCGCAGCAGGCAGCAGCCAGGGCTGTACAGCAGAGACCGCATGGAGAGAGCTGAGTTGGAGGAGATTGCTAAACTGCAGGTCAGACACTGCCTTTAGGCGCGGTTCACGCCAATCTCTCTTACACTGTCTCGTTATGCAATATATCTGCAATATCTAGTTATTTTCAACAACTTGTGAATTGAATAATAAGCCCGAAATAGATGAGAATGCTCTACTCTGGCTGGTGTAAAATTCTGCTGGCTAGTGTTAATTTCATGACATGCTGCGTATATGGCGCGTGTAAATCAATGTAACTGTAATCATTGAGATACGGCGTTCCCACAGATGCTTGAAAGTCATCGAAATTTATATTTTTTCAAGATCCTTGAAGTCATTGAATTTTGTGAGGAGTCATTGAAAAATAAGATTTTATTAAAAGCAGTTATAAAGACAATGAATTTTAGGTAAACTAGTTTTTGAATTGTTACCAGGGCTCTACAATAAGCATGTTCCACTTGTCCGGGACAAGTAAAAATTGTTGTCGGACAAGTAAACTCTTACTGGCACTTGTCAAACGGACAAGTAGCATCCACACACCACATTGCTCAGGGCTTGACATAAGAAGTATTAATTAAATTGACAGAAGGGCTAGTTAGTTGAGAAGTTGGCTATCCCTTCTAGTAACCAAATATCCCAGCAGGCGTCTATTGACTAGGGGGATCCAGGGGCATGCCCCCCCCCCCCCTCGTGGGTTCAAATCCCACCTATGGATGGAAATTTTGGGAGTTCTAATTTCTTCGCGAATTTCCATCCATAGGTGGGATTCGAACCCACGACCTCCGGGTTGATATGATAATTGACCAAGTATGTAGGCTGGGGGCTACAGAGACATCGGTTCGTCCGAGTAGCCTTTTAACAGCCCGCTGCTTGGGATGATGGTATCATTCTGGTCTCACAACCTTGGGGTCGTGAGTCCGAGTCCCGTCTGGGCCACTTGATATAGTCAAATGGAAGATGTGTCTTCAAGCTATGTCAATATAGTGGGTAGGAGCTTGCTTGCCATAGAAGAGAGAGAGAAGAATATAATTGAACAAAAATATAACAAGCTGGTCAGCGCCATGACAGTTCCTTACCATGTGCAGAAAACTAGGTCGGTGCTCGTTGATTGGTCAAAAACACTGCGCAGCCTCTATCAAGCACGCAGGGTTATGTCAGCAGTGATGTAAATAGGTCCGCGTCCTGCGTCCCTGACGCATTAAAAACTCTAGGGACGCATCATGATTTCACCACGGTGTCCACGTAGACGCATGTCAATTTAAAATCAGAAAATCATTAAAATAAGCTCATATTTCAACTTTTCGCCCACGAATCTGGTGACCGCCATGTTTGTTGTATACGAAATCAGAGATGTGAACTTACGTTTTTTTCCCGTATTTTTACGATTTTTGATCCCTGAAAATTCATTACGTCCGGGACATTGGTTTATTACGGGATTTTACTAGACTAGTGTCAGAGAAATATGCGTTCATAACGCAAACTTTATTTGTAAGAAACAAAATAACTTCAACTGGTTCATGAAGGTAATTTATCTAGTGCGAAAAAACGTGTTTGCTCACTGCTGTATTTGTGTTGTGATAAATGCATGTTGCCTAGGGAACTAGTATGGCCAGCAAGTGCGCACTTTTCCAATATGGCTACTTTGGTGTCAATCAGTTGAAACTTCTTTTATTATGCCTAGAATATTAAAGTAACAGTAAAATATATAAGCTACTATCATTACTAATAGGGTTTCACATAAAGTTGTCTATTCTTAATCACGATGACACTGCTTCAAAATGCCATTTGATGGACTTATAAGATGAAGCCTGTGACAGAGGTGTAAATGGCAAATGCTTGTTTATTAACTACTTTATCAATTCTTGTTGGATTTTGGTGATATTTTTTATAATTGATTTATGTGATATCTAGATTTTTATCCAATTATCATTTTTTTTTCATTTCACCCCAGATTAGTTTACAATACTAGTAAATATACAAGTATTTCCCTTATTATTGTTTATTATAAGTAGAAAAACAATAAGATTTTATTAAGATTTTTTATATTTTTTATTAAGATTTTTGCTTGAAAATTAAGATTTTTCATGGCTGTGATTAAGATTTTCAACGCTGACGGGTTCACATCTCTGCGAAATGCACGGCAGCGCCTGAGCGAAATTAGCCTTGATAAATGCTGCGTGCAGCTACGATTCAGCAGCACGGCACCTTATTTTACTATGCAGTAAAAACCACTCGACAAATGCTAACTTTGCGCAACTAGATTTGAAAATGTGCTGGCAAATAGGTTTCTCGCAAAATGTAACTTGCCGGCGCCGTAAATTAATTGATCAATCGAATAGCGGCGCACATGTCAGGTGAATTTATGCATAATGAAAGACGAATTTGTAATATTTTTGTTGGAAAATGTTATATTATTCGTCACCTAATGTTTGTCTGATAGTATAATGCATGCCGGAACTCAAATAAGGCATTTGGCAAACTGCACAACAGTGGACATCGGATATGTATTAATTACTTACAAAACGATTGATGACTTTGCGGGATAATGAGTCTAGTTGTCAAAAGTCCAGGCCAATGAAGAAATCATAGTTTGAACACGTTTTTGGTCCGTAATATTGTAAGTAAAAAATATTTTAGTATGAAATATGGTTGGTTCATGTTGTGTTTCTTGAGTATCTTCCATAAAAGGTAGCTACAATTAAAATTACTACTGATATTACGACATTTAAAATCGCTTGCGGAAGCTGTCAAATGAATCAGCAGTTACTCAAAATGGTCAAAATCGAATGTGATGCTGTATGTGTCTTTATTTATAATGGTGAAAATAAGGAACTAGATCGTCTTTTGAATGAGTACTATAAATATGAAAAAGTTCTGATGAAAAACACAGGAGCTATTAAGGATTATATTTCACTCTCCACAAGGAAACCTCCAATGGTTAATAACTAGTCAAATGAGAAGCCGTGACGCGATACCCTGCCCCCCCCCCATTTTTGGCAAAATCCCCCCCTCCCCCATTTTTTTAGCACGGGGGGGGGGAATTCCTCTTCCTTTTTGAAAAAGCTGGTAGAATCTCTGTATACATTTGTAAAATGAATAGATTTGATAAGCTATTATATCATTTGGGACTCATAAAATTTTCCTGGGACCCATCTAAATTGAAGTTGCGAGTCCAAGGGACTAACCCTATTCATAACCTATTTACATCGCTGTGTCAGATTCATAAAGTATAAAATGGTATTGAGGCTCGTTGCATGGCAGCCTATAACTTATGTGTTTCACGACGATTTGAGCCAAGAATACTACGTGACAAAGGTAAACTTACATGGGTTATTGACACTTACAGAGTCTAGTTCTTAATTTTATTTCAGTTTCAATGTAAAGATGGTGAGAAGACGATTCCCTCCTTATATCACATGCCGTGGTTTATTGCAGACAAATAAAAGTATTTGAGGCTTCTAATTTGTAATGGAAAGTGCATATTATATCGGCAAATAAACGCCATTATCGGTTCTCTAAAATCATTCTAGACCGGCGGACTACCAACTTCTAAATTTTATTATCCCTTCACAAAAGCTACTATCCCCGGGATAGCGGGATAGCGGCTATGTTGAGCCCTGTCGCTAGATGTACTTTAGCACTTAGTTAAAACAGACTCTATGACGACGATGCTCTTTGTCATTCATGTGGAATCAATCATGTGTTTTGTAGCGCCGCGTTCTGCGAGGTGGGGGCCGTGGTGGTGCCTCCGAGGGTGGTGCAGACGTCACCGACTCTCCCACAGATGTTGTATCAACTGATGTAGCGTCGGACAGCCAAGCCTCAGGGAGCAAGCAGGTCAGTGTAACCACCATGCTGGGAAACAATTAGTGGTGATGTTTCAAAAATTGGACCCGATATATACGGATTTTAGGGGCAGTATTATTATTTTACCGGTTTTATGACATGCCAAACAGAGCTCTACAATAAGCATGTTCCGCTTGTCCGAGACAAGTAAAAATTGCTGTCGGACAAGTTAACTCTTACTGGCACTTGTCCAATGGACAAGTAGCATCCACACACCACATCGCTAGATGTACTTTAGCATTTAGTTAAAACAGACTTGAATGACGACGATGCTCTTTGTCATTCATGTGGAATCAATCATGTGTTTTGTAGCGTCGCGTTCTGCGAGGTGGGGGCCGTGGTGGTGCCTCCGAGGGTGGTGCAGACGTCACCGACTCACCCACAGATGTTGTATCAACTGATGTAGCGTCGGACAGCCAAGCCTCAGGGAGTGAGCAGGTCAGTGTAACCACCATGCTGGGAAACGATTAGTGGTGATGTTTCAAAAATTGGACCCGATATATATGGATTTTAGGATCAGTATTGCTATTATGCTGGTTTAAGACATGCCAAACAGGGCTCTACAATAAGCAAGTTCAACTTGTCCGAGACAAGTAAAAATTGCTGTTGGACAAGTAAACTCTTACTGGCACTTGTCCGATGGACAAGTAGCATCCACACACCATATTCCCAATATCAGCAATAAGATGTATTATAATAAAATCATCAAATGTAGTTTTTATTTCCTAATTCAACTTCTTCATTCACTAATATGTAATGAAGTAATGATGTAATGAAGTAATGATGTTCCAAAAATTGGACCCGATATATATGGATTTTAGGGGCAGTATTATTATTTTACCGGTTTTATGACATGCCAAACAGAGCTCTACAATAAGCATGTTCCGCTTGTCCGAGACAAGTAAAAATTGCTGTCGGACAAGTTAACTCTTACTGGCACTTGTCCAATGGACAAGTAGCATCCACACACCGCATCGCTAGATGTACTTTAGCATTTAGTTAAAACAGACTTGAATGACGACGATGCTCTTTGTCATTCATGTGGAATCAATCATGTGTTTTGTAGCGTCGCGTTCTGCGAGGTGGGGGCCGTGGTGGTGCCTCCGAGGGTGGTGCAGACGTCAGGGACTCACCCACAGATGTTGTATCAACTGATGTAGCGTCGGACAGCCAAGCCTCAGGGAGCAAGCAGGTCAGTGTAACCACCATGCTGGGAAACAATTAGTGGTGATGTTTCAAAAATTGGACCCGATATATTATGCTGGTTTAAGACATACGGATTTTAGTTCATTATTATTTTACCGGTTTTATGACATGCCAAACAGAGCTCTACAATAAGCATGTTCCGCTTTGTCCGAGACAAGTAAAAATTGCTGTCGGACAAGTTAACTCTTACTGGCACTTGTCCAATGGACAAGTAGCATCCATACACCGCATCGCTAGATGTACTTTAGCATTTAGTTAAAACAGACTCGAATGACGACGATGCTCTTTGTCATTCATGTGGAATCAATCATGTGTTTTGTAGCGCCGCGTTCTGCGAGGTGGGGGCCGTGGTGGTGCCTCCGAGGGTGGTGCAGACTTCACCGACTCACCCACAGATGTTGTATCAACTGATGTAGCGTCGGACAGCCAAGCCTCAGGGAGTGAGCAGGTCAGTGTAACCACCATGCTGGGAAACGATTAGTGGTGAGGCCAAACAGAATTGATAGTTTGGTTCCGGTTGGCGCCCGCCCCTCTTAAAACACCCCCGACCCTTAATATTTTATAAGATTAAGTCCCCCCAGCATATTTTTGTCATAAAAAAATGGTTATATCTTACGACTCCGTCTCAAAACTGGAAAAAAATTCAAGAAATGTTTTACCGATCCTGGATGAAAAGCGAAACGAAACAGTTACAAACTATTGCCTTATAGTCGATGGCGCGCCCAGCCTTTATCAAATTGTCTTGTATCATTGCGAGTCAGCTGCTGCGTATCGAAACATTGGATAGACGATCGAGGCTGTAAATTCATTAAAATAGGTCAGATGATCGACGATTTCTGTGAAAACCTTCAGTTTTATGCCATTTTCTACGCATACAGTTACATTTGACTGTCCTCACTCCCAAACTGTTTTCATGACCTCAGGCTAGGTTAGTCTCGCACAACAAAGACCAACGTACATGTACAGCGAGCTCCAGCGAGCCACCACCACGTGGCCCCGTCAAAGTGAGGCTGGCTGGTCGAGTCTAAGGCGAGGTCTGATCTAATCTGAATCTGAGTGTTGGTGTTGGCGAAAACATCAGATATGATGGCTCTATCACCCCAAACAGGTTGTGTTGTGCGCAAAGAGAACAGAAGATATGTTAGTAAGAGTGGGGTAGGGCCGATAGTAAGAAGAAGTCAAAGATGAAAACAGTTGTTAGTGGTGCAGGTTAAAACAAGAATGAAATTAAAGATTTAGAAGTGGGCGTGGGCTAGGTTTTAAAAGCTTCCAGTATAGGAACGCTGACCACTTCTGCTGGCAGGTTATTCCATAGAATTACTGTGCTTGGAAAGAACGAGTGTCTATAGTAATATGTCAATGTCGGAATTCAAAATATTATATAATAAATTCAAAATATGTCAAGCTGTGTGTCCTTCTTGATCTTATGGATGCTGGATGAATGTGTTGAGGCATTTGTATGTTTACGAGATGATGATGGATTTTAAAAAACATACATAGTTTTATCTTCTTCCTCCTTGTCTCCAAGTCTTCCCATCCTAGCTCCCCCAGCATGGCTGTTGGGGTGCTGGTATTGTGGAATCTATTGGTGACAAATCTGGCTGCCCTCATCTGTACTTGTTGGAGTTTGTTGATGTCAACTCGTGTATATGGATCCCACACTGTTGCTAAATATTCCTTACATATGATCTCCTGTAAAAATTTTCGGATAAAATTTCGCCCTACCCTTCCTATAAGGCCCATAAAATTTTACAGGAACACCTCCCGACTATGAGAATTTTTGCATAAAATGTTTAACATTTTCCTACCTACCCTGCCTGCTTTCATGATAACATATTATGATAAAATAAAATATTATTCCCCCCTACCCTTGAATTACTCAATCTCAGCCAACCGGAACCAAACTATCAATTCTGTTTGGCCTGATGTTTCAAAAATTGGACCCGATATATATGGATTTTAGGGCCAGTATTACTATTATGCTAGTTTAAGACATGCCAAACAGGGCTCTACAATAAGCAAGTTCAACTTGTCCGAGACAAGTCAAAATTGCTGTTGGACAAGTAAACTCTTACTGGCACTTGTCCGACGGACAAGTAACATCCACACACCATATTCCCAATATCAGCAATAAGATGTATTATAATAAAATCATCAGTTTTTATTTCCTAATTCAACTTCTTCATTCACTAATATGTAATGAAGTAATGATGTAATGAAGTAATGATGTTCCAAAAATTGGACCCGATATATACGGATTTTAGGGCCAGTATTATTATTTTACCGGTTTTATGACATGCCAAACAGAGCTCTACAATAAGCATGTTCCGCTTGTCCGAGACAAGTAAAAATTGCTGTCGGACAAGTTAACTCTTACTGGCACTTGTCCAATGGACAAGTAGCATCCACACACATCGCATCGCTAGATGTACTTTAGCATTTGAAATAAAACAGACTTGAATGACGACGATGCTCTTTGTCATTCATGTGGAATCAATCATGTGTTTTGTAGCGTCGCGTTCTGCGAGGTGGGGGCCGTGGTGGTGCCTCCGAGGGTGGTGCAGACGTCACCGACTCACCCACAGATGTCGTATCAACTGATGTAGCGTCGGACAGCCAAGCCTCAGGGAGTGAGCAGGTCAGTGTAACCACCATGCTGGGAAACGATTAGTGGTGATGTTTCAAAAATTGGACCCGATATATATGGATTTTAGGGTCAGTATCACTATTATGCTGGTTTAAGACATGCCAAACAGGGCTCTACAATAAGCAAGTTCAACTTGTCCCGAGACAAGTAAAAATTGCTGTTGGACAAGTAAACTCTAAACCTAATTCAACTTCTTCATTCACTAATATGTAATGAAGTAATGATGTAATGAAGTAAGGCCATGGTTACTTGATTCTATGGATGACAAAAAAATTTGCCGTAAAATTTTCCACGAGGTGGGTAAGAATAATAAAAATAAAGCACATGGTCAATAGCGGACAGGAAGAGGGAAAAATAAAAAATAAGTGAATATCCGAAGGAAAGTTTGGGATGGGGGAATAAAAGAATATTCAGTAGTCATTGTACCAATGGTCATTTTGGTCTTTATTTAGTAGGTATGGGTCAATGTGTATTTCCATGAAAGGTGAAGACACTAGTCAATTCCATGCACACTCTCCCAGCCCGTTAAGGCCTATGGGGTTGATCACCAGGTCATAGCCAAGCATCAAGTATTACTATCAGACCACTGTATAATCCATCTATGGTCCTACCATTTGTCTGGTGCTGACCCATCTTAGGGTGGCCTTGAGGCTTGACTCGCCCATTTGGACTCTCAAAGGCTTTACCCAAGAGCCACTCATGCTTCTAGGGGAGTGCTACATGTGGCTGGCACACAGCATCATTTGTGTGGAGAGGACATCAGGTACGCAGGTGCCCAGCCCTAGCCCACATGTGCAGCTGATTTAATACCCTGTATACCTAGAAAGAGACACGTAGGAACGAATGTACGCTGTACATGTATATACGGCTACCTTAGCCCTCGTAGGTAGTGAAGTAATTCCTTGTCTGATAGGTGTATGAGTCCCGGGTTAAGGGCTGAAATAGCCTTACCCCAACCAGTCAAAGTATGATGATGGGTCTTATCATATCGTATGTCAATATTTACATCTAGGAATATCTGGAAAGCTCAAATTCTGTCACACAACAAAGGAAACTCACTCATGTGTTAAAATCGGCCTTTATTTATATCGCTCAGCCATCTGCATTTTTGTCTTGGTTTTACTATGATTCCGGTTGTCAAATCAATTGAACATTACATTTGTCACCTGCCATTCTCAACTAAACAAATGTGTAAGCCATTAGTAATGTTTTTCATCACATCTATTACGAATGCTTGCCAGAAAATAGAAAAATAAAACTTACTAATTTTAAGAGGAAACATATACACACTTCCGTGTGATTGCGCATGCGCAATATCCCGCGCACCTGCTGGGAATGTATATGGCGTCCTTGGTAGCGTGACGTCACTAGCAAATATGGCGCCATCGGGCGACCAATATAATAAAAACATTGATTTTTTAGCTGAATCGTCGGCGAATATAAAAGCACACGCCATTTGAAAGATTATTTATCTATTGGGGGTTATTTCAATGCATCGGCGCTCTCGTCATCCATAGAATCAAGTTACCGTGGCCTAATGATGTTCCAAAAATTGGACCCGATATATACGGATTTTAGGGCCAGTATTATTATTTTACCGGTTTTATGACATGCCAAACAGAGCTCTACAATAAGCATGTTCCGCTTGTCCGAGACAAGTAAAAATTGCTGTCGGACAAGTTAACTCTTACTGGCACTTGTCCAATGGACAAGTAGCATCCACATACCACATCGCTAGATGTACTTTAGCATTTAGTTAAAACAGACTTGAATGACGACGATGCTCTTTGTCATTCATGTGGAATCAATCATGTGTTTTGTAGCGTCGCGTTCTGCGAGGTGGGGGCCGTGGTGGTGCCTCCGAGGGTGGTGCAGACGTCACCGACTCACCCACAGATGTCGTATCAACTGATGTAGCGTCGGACAGCCAAGCCTCAGGGAGTGAGCAGGTCAGTGTAACCACCATGCTGGGAAACGATTAGTGGTGATGTTTCAAAAATTGGATCCGATATATATGGATTTTAGGGTCAGTATTACTATTATGCTGGTTTAAGACATGCCAAACAGAGCTCTACAATAAGCAAGTTCAACTTGTCCGAGACAAGTAAAAATTGCTGTTGGACAAGTAAACTCTTACTGGCACTTGTCTGACGGACAAGTAGCATCCACACACCATATTCCCAATATCAGCAATAAGATGTATTATAATAAAATCATCAAATGTAGTTTTTATTTCCTAATTCAACTTCTTCATTCTCAAATGGAAAGGCACTGAATAATACAAACATTTTGCACAATTATATTATACACATATACGAGTATACATGTATAACATTTTCGTCAACATTCATAATATTCTGTGTGGACAAGTGCATTTGATTGTCGGACAAGTGAACTTAGACCTGTACTTGTCCAACGGACAACTACATTTAAACCCTAACGTAGAGCTCTGGTTATTTTAGCAGAGATGAAGCTAGTTGCTTGCTATCCTCCAGCACCCTGAATTTGCTACAAAATATGTCCCTCCTGATAAGAAATCTATCAGCCCCTTCAAAAATGTTTTTGTTATTTAGTATAAAAGTTATCATCTAAATATCAAATTCATCTAAATTAGCCAGAACATTGGGGCTATTCTTTTTAGGGAGGTCCCAGAAGTAGATAAATTGCATTGACTTCCCTGGCAGTGGGGCAGGTCCAATTTTGGTAAGGATGGGGTTGGACAATTTGGTGAAGTAGTTGAAATTCCATGTATCTACAGTTTGAGGTTTAAAGCTTTCATGGTGAACTTTGAAAATATATTATACTGATAAAATCCTTTTAAAAAAATCATATATAATACAGTGATTTGGTATACAACATATGTCTTATTTTGAATTATTTTTATTTTCTTCATAGCTCTTCAAAGGTTCAAAAAAAGTCTGAAAAAATCCAAAAACTTTTACTAATAACACTCTTTCGACCTTTTGGATTCTTTTTGGACTATTTTTGAAACTTTGAACAGCTATGGAGGAAATGAAATAAATATATTTGAAAATAGATTCATTAGATTTCTTCTATATATATATATATATATATATATATATATATATATATATATATATATATATATATATATATATATATATATATATATATATATATATATATATATATATATATATATATATATATATATATATATATATTTCTTTTATTTTGTGATAAATCCTCTAAAACTTACTGGCTGAGTATTTTCGCACATTTTCAATGTCCATCTTCTGGGACTTCCTTTTTCTGTCACCAGAAGGCAGCACGTGACAGTAAAAGAAGTCTCAGAAGATGGACATTGAAAATGTCAGAAAATATTCAGACAGTAAGTTTTTAGCTCACCTGCTGTGAAACAGCATGTGAGCTTTTGTGATCACCTTTCGTCCGTCGTCCGTCGTCCGTCCATCCGTCAACAATTGTTAGTCATAATGCAGATATGTCCGTCAACAATTGTTAGTCATAATGCAATCTGCATTTATTCATAATGCAAACTGCATAACCCCATCCACAAAGGCCTATGCAATTTGTTAGCATAATTAATGCAAACAATCTGTTTGTCATAATGCAAAATGCATCATAAATGAAACTGTTTGAACTTTATTAAAGCCATAAACTCTGGAATTTTTACGAAATAATTTCTTCCTTTTTCATTTGATTTCACAAAACTTGCATAAAACTTGTATGGCTGTATTGTCATCGTATAATATTGGAATCATGACACTGGGTGTAAAATTGACCCTTTCCAGGGGTGCAACTAAAACATTTTGTATACATTTAATCTGTTTCATTATTCACCAGGGCACCTCTCAATTTTAAAGCCAAATTTACGCATGCAGGTGAGCGCTATTAGGACCCTTATGGTCCTCTTGTTGGTAAACATACATAATAGCCTATAGTATAGATCACACTCTGCTTTTCTTCTCACTCTCGTAATTCCATTGCATTTTACACGATCGATTACTCTTATTCACATTCTCATGAGAATGGCCCGCGCCCATTTTGATCACTATACAGCATTTCAACCACATTTACTCAAACCGCATTCTGATCCATTATGGAAACTTTGGTGACTCTAATGGCGTATGTTTTCCCCCCCATTCAGTTTGACGACAAGCTGGAGGGTCTGGAGACGACGACTCTGAGTGCCACGGTGGAGAAGGCGGAGCTGGTGTCTGCGCACCCGGACAAGCTGCGCGACCAGCTCAAGGACCTTGACCAGCACCTCGACGCGCTCGCGCATGTCAAGGATGTGGCGGATGAACTGCTTGCCAACAGCGGCATGGATGACGATGCCACCGCAGGTACGTGACACGCGCACTGATGTATGAAAGCAGGGGCATGGTTACGGTCGCGTCATGTCACACTCGCACATGTGCAGCACAAGCGTAGCGACATTGATAATGGCATACTCAAGGGTTTGAAATGTTGCAGGTGATATTAGTATGAGACTTCCCTTTTGACAACCTCATCGATATAAAGTTTGCATTGTGTTACTAGGACACATTTAGTACATGCATGCCTGTTTAAGCTTTTTCACGTTGACATGAGAATCCCTCTTATTTTTCTAAAGAAAATGAGTTCGTCTATTATTGTTTTTTTAGAATTATGTTTTCATAAGTGGTTATTGAAAATTTTCCCTTTTAGTAAACTGATAAAT
The DNA here is from genome assembly GCA_019095985.1 of Streblospio benedicti. NCBI lineage: Eukaryota > Metazoa > Annelida > Polychaeta > Spionida > Spionidae > Streblospio > Streblospio benedicti. Next base: position 56,707,440 of record CM032669.1, read on the forward strand.
TTGCATCATTTCGTTTCAGAACTGAAAGAAAAGGTTGAAAAACTAATGGACATGGATTATAAGGTGAAATCAGAGACAGAAGAGAGAAATGCACATCTTGAACAAACACTTGAAACATCTGAGAAATTCTGGAATGATCTTAATGGTCTCCTGAATACACTGAAAGACATTCAGAATACACTGGGTGTCCAGGAAACGCCCGCTCTCGAGCCGAGAGCTATCAAAGAGCAGCAAGCTCTGGAGGTGAGGCTATGCACTTTAGATCAGATGACGATTGCATTGCAATTGTGTTTGTTGCTCTCTTATAAATGAAAGCTTTGATTAAGTATAAGCTATGAGTATGAAATGACAGTTGGTACAAAATTTGCGCATATACATGTAGGTAGAATGATATGTGATGTATTAGTATTTTAATCTTCTGAAGGCTCTGAGCTTCTCTAAACACACAGAATCGTCAATTTGTATCGATTACTAAGCATTTACTAAGCATGTAAGCTCTTAATTTCAAAGTGAATCATATACATAGAAAGGAACGATGAGAAATGTTTTTAAAGTGAAAAACTAATTTCAAAAAAGCCTATGCGAATGTGTGACCATTTATATCCATGCTACTGAGCGCTAACATTCCCCATTGTCCCCGATGACAGGTATTGAAGGAGGAGCTGGATATCGCTCAGCCCAGCCTGGCCACGATCCAAGAGATGCGTGAGGAGCTGTTGGGGCTCATTGGGGAGCCGGACAATCCGGAGGTGGAGAAGAATGTGGACGACATGGACTCAGCGTGGGGCGACGTCACGGATCAGTACGAGAAGTGCAGCAAGGTGCTCGATGACGCTCTCGCCAAGGCGACCAGCGTCCAGGATGAACTCATGGTGAGCGGAGACATTTTGTTAACTGATAGGAGAGACTTTATATTTGATGCAGCTGTTGAAAATTATACAGTATATTTATTGCCGATGTATTATGGTGTTAAATCGTAGTCATCGAAAGTCATATAATTGCATTTTAACTTTTTTGCTATTACTTTATTACAACTGTTATTTGTTGATTTATTTTGTATAACATAACATAATACTGCATAGCCTAAGTTGCTTGTTGCTTGTCGTGCAAATTTTTCTTAATAATATCAAAATTTACTGTTTTATTTGCCATTAGTTCAAGATGTCTTCAACCTCACAAAAGCACCGAAATTTTGTCTCCGAACCAATGGGAGAAAAGGATGTTACAGAACTTGCAGGAATAGGTGAGAAGTTAGGAGGACAACTCAAAGAAAAAGGATTTGACAAGGCTTATGTTGTCCTCGCCCAGTTTCTACTTCTGAAGAAAAATGAAGAATTATTTTGTGATTGGCTCACAGATTTAACCACTGCAAATTCCAAGCAATCAGGAGATTGTTACACCTGTTTGAAAGAATGGTGTGATGCATTCTTATAATGTATTCATAATTTGTTTTTATTGTTACACACTTTACACGCATAATCTGCATTTTTTAAAAGAATATGTGATGCATTATTATTGTGTACGGAGTTAGCTCAAATTCTTGTATAAAGTCATTAATAATTTAAATATGTTTTTCTCTGCATTTATTCATAGCTGTAATAAATGAGAGCATTTATGGAAGAGTCATTTTGACTTTCTTGGGGGGGTCGGTTGGTTCTAGGGGGATCGGACTTTTGAAAATGGTCTTATAGGGGGGTCGGACTTTTAAATCTCAACTAATAGGGGTGGTCATACTTTTAAATTTTGACATTTTGAAAACATAATAAAATCATAATGAACACCAAACGTTCATCTATCATATATTATACTGTATACTCATGAAATTTAAAGTTGAACCAATGAAGGATGAATACAGCATCTCTTGTGCCTCTACCCGGCATAACGCCAAACTGCATGTCATTTATGCATCCCTTGGATGAACTTTGCAGCAATTCTCTCTAGTCTCTTCATGACCTGGGCTTTGCCAACTGCTGTCTGTGTTTGTTCCACTGGATTTTGGCAATCACCTGTTGCTGTATGAATGCGGGTATAAAATTAAGTGCAATTCTGTGCAGCTAAAAGGATATTTATTGAGTGTATAATTGCTTGTTTGATGTTCCTACTCCTGGGCCTGTGTCAGTTTGGTCAAAGATTCTTGGTTTCAAATCGGTGGATTAATATTAAATTAGAATATTAAATATTCTAAATGTACTGTTATTGCTTGTTTATGTAGCTATGTATAAATATGTACAATAGCCCGTATAGGGGGTGTCATAGTTTCAATATAATTCGTGTAGGGGGGGTCAGACTTTTCTTTTCATCAACATGATAGGGGGGGTCAGACTTTAAAAACTAATTCCTCCCGAAAACCAACCGAGAAAGTCAAAATGACTCTTCCCTTATGTAGACTAATGTAATATTAGTTTTTATTAAAAACATGTTTGTATCTATACTGGATGGCTCTATGATTAATGACTGTACATTGCGCTGTCAATACATCTCTTATCATTGCACTTGTAAGGGATTTTTTAATTTATCACACTGTTCAATGTTGTTTTTTGTACAATTTTATTGACTATGAATTATATCTTCAAGCCAATTATTCCACTAGTGATTTTGAATTTGATGTATTCTTGGAGTTCCACTTTGGTAATAAAGTTTTTAAGATGAAGTATTTTTGTGGTACATTGTTCATTTGATTTTCACATAAAAATTTTAAATAGTATTACAAAATTTTGCAAAAAATCAAATATTTGAACGTCAGAATTTTTTGATAGAGCTTTAGTTTTGATATGACTCCGGGCTTAACACTAGCTAGTGTCCTGGGCGCATAAAATCTAAGTCAGGGCACATCAAATCTTAGACTCCTGTGCCCTGAGGCACGCCGTAAAAAAGTACTAGTTATTGTATTTTAGCCAAACTCGACCATCATATCCACAATGTTGGTATTCCCTATGGTGAAACATACACTGTATAAATGAAGATCAGATTGTTGATATTTTTTTTATTATTATTATTATGCTGTCTGCTGTTTGGATAAAAAATTTCACGGCACATAAAGATGAGATCAAGGTAACATGGATTTGGACCATCACGTGCCCAAGTTGGCCACGCGAAAAAGAAAGTGAGTGTTAAGCCCTGTGACTAACCAGCATATTCATCAACGAAAATTGGGAAACCATCAAAGTATTTTTTGTGCATGGACATCCTAATTTTCACTAACTTTCAAATGTGTATTTTCATAAATCACTGTTAAATTTTAGTATTTCCAGGCTATTAATTTTCACAGTTTTGATATAAATTATTTCCTTGCCATTTAATTTTCCGGGTTTTAAGATGGTGATAATTTTACAAAAACATTTCATCATACATGTATAATATACAGTAAATAAATGTATCAAATTATTAAAAAAACAACAACATTTCACTCTCCATGAAGAAACCTGCGACTATGAATAACTTGTCAAACGAAAAAGCCATACTCGGCTAGGGTTAGAATCTATCAACTGAATTAGAATTGTAATACATGGAAGTATATAATAAATACTTTGTTACATTCAATACAATTTTTTGTTTTAATAGCTGAATTTCTATAAAATTCAAATCAAATGCAATTATATCATTTTCAATTTCATTTGATTTCATTCATCTTCCCTAGATTGACACAAATTTTTAATTTTCATAATTAAAAAGTATGAACATTTGTCATTGAAATAATGTTCAATTTGTTCTCTAAATATCACTAAATGGCACCATTTACACTTAATTCTCAAACTTTTTCTGGGGAGAATACCCCTCCACTAATTTTTGGCTTGTATCAATTTGTTTCTTTATATATATGAAGATATATGGTTTTCAATATAAATATACATAGATACATAACTTAATTAGCATGTATAGTGAACAAGTCAAGAGTTGCCTACTTTACAATAGATTCAGACTGATTGAGGACATTATGATAAAGATTAAATTATGGTAAGAAATGATTTCTTTGCCTCTGAAATATCATATCCTGCATATCTATATGTTTTAAATTCAGTCTAATCAATGGGTTAAATGGTAATAAATTAGAAAGATTGACAAGATTATCTTTGCTTCTAGTGTATGATTAAAGGTGTGTTGAGACGTACTTGAGAGAGGGTGCATTTGTGTACCTACTTGCGAATTTTCACGCTGATTCATCATCATTCAGTTTTAGTTTCGAGAAAAGTGTGTGAGTGACTGGTCTGATGGTGTTTGTGGGGGAACCACCATTGTTGGGCTTTCTGCAGGTGACGAAAAACTAGGTACTTTTAGTTGCAAATCAATTTAACGAAATCCACACACGCCAGGTCAATCTTTTAATATCTGTTGGACACAGTCCTAAGCTTCCTTGCAAATATATGCTAGTGTGTATTGAAACACTACAGATATGAAAGATTTGAGACCAAATGAAGCCAGTTTTGTTGTCTGGGGTGGAAATATTGTGATAATCAAATCGCCCCCAGTCAGATTTCCATGGCAACAAAGTGTGGTATGGACTAAAAATTTACTTTTTGCATGGAATTTAATTGAATCTGCGTCCCTTTTCGAATAAAAACACATGCAGCTACCGTATGTTTATCAAAAACTGAATGTGACATGAGAAATTTAAAAAGGACACATTTTGGTAACTGCACGTAGAAGTATCCAGTGTGTCATACATGCACATGATTTTTATTAAGAGAACAATAATTTGAAAAATTAGGTCATAAAGTGGGAAAATTGATATACGCATTCACTGATTTGCCAACGTGCTGTAATACTTACAATTTTGTTTCTCACTTAGCATAAAATAGTCCATCAAATATGTCACAATCATATTTTATTTTCTCTAAATGTTTACAGCAACATTGCATGTTGATTTTGAATATTTTTTTATGATATTATGATTTTATGGAGTTATCATATTTTACCAACAGGTAGAAGAGATCATATATTTTGTAATAAATATACCTCAAATGTTTTTTATTAGTTACAATGTATTTGGTTTTATCATGTAAATACAGATGTATACAAATTTAGTTTACTTCTCCTAATCATTAGACTATAAACATGCTGCGCCTGACTTAGGCATTGCCTATTCATATTATATTGCTATTAAGTAATACTTGTAACATAAAATGGTATAAATAACTTTCAAAATGTGATCTTTTGTTTCTTCTGCGAGAAGTTTCTTTGGATGTAGGTCCAGGGCTTAACGTTAGTGGGTGCTACATGCAGGAGGCTCAGCCAGGCATGTAGTCAGCCCTGATCACATGCCCGACTGGGCACCCAGAAATTGCTGGCAATATTTCATTATTCATATGATAGGTGGATGACTTGTTTTATGTTTAAGTCCAAAATTTAGATAAAATAATATTTACATCCTACTATTTGCAATCCCTAATTAAAGAAATGATTACGCAAATGATAACTTTATAATAGTGGAAATCCTATGAGACAAGAGCACACTATGATTCTATTATTTTCTAAATGGTTTGTTGAATACTTCCTTTTGAGAATGATGGGCGCTGCTAAATTATCATGAAGCCTTCATGGTTAAGACAGTGAAAATGGTGTATGTGAAATTGTGCTTGTCAATGATATTTACATGAATAATTTAAGAGATTTTATATTTGAATCGTCATTCTTAAGTCATGACTAATTTGGTTTTTGTTTCGAAATTTATTATGAGTAGTATTTTATGAGGAACCTTGTTGCATAATCATGTCTAAACAGAAGTCTTATCGATGTTGTCTCCGAACAAGCAAAGCCATCTCCTTGATAAGCGCCAGCTTTGAACTAATATCTGTCTTGTATAACCCCTCCATTCCACCGTCGCTAGCTAGTCGCAACCTGAAGAAGTCGCAGGTATCAGAGACTAGGTTACGACAAAATGCTGATTTTTGGCCCCAAAAAATGGTGTCCCATTCCACCGTCGCCAAAGGTTACGACTTGGTGGAGACTAAATCCCCGGCGACCGTGAAAATCAGATCTCGACATGGTAAAGAGTAGGTAGAGACAAGGTAGAGACTTAGTAGCGACATGTCCGTCATCATGGCGATGTGTTACGACCTTAAAAGACCTGGTTAAGACCTGGTCTTGACCAGTTTTTATTTAATCGCCACCAACTCACCACCAAAAAGTCCTCATCATGTCTTTATCTAGTCTCCATCTAATCTTTATCTGTCTTACCTACGTTGAAGTGGCGATCTGCTCCGACCAGGGAGACTTTATAACGACATGGTAGAGACTTGATGAGGACATGGTCTCGAGTAGATAAATACAAGGTTTCGGTTGGTTTACGACTTGGTGGCGTATCTTTTATTGATTTTTTAGTCGTAACCAAACACCCGCGACTTTTTTAGTTGAGCTGCATGTCTGTGCAACTAAAAAAGTCGCGAGCTGTCGCCGGTGTGCGGCGACTTTTTTCGGAAACTAGATAACGAGTAGCTCCCGACCTTGGAGACTAGATGAAGACATGGTAAAGACATGGTAGGGACATGGTGGCGACCATCAAGTCTCTATCTAGTTTCGGTACTGGTCGCGACGGTTGGAATGGAGGGTAAGCGGCGGCTAATTGGCATGTTTTGAATTAATAAGCGCTGGGGCGGCTATTAAAAAAACTAGGGTATTCTAATAGATTTTACTAACTTACATTTTCACAGCGTTTTTGGTCTAGATGCTGGACGCAAATGATGTGCTGTTCAGGCCCAATCACAATCTGTAACTAGATCAAAAGTACTCAGAGAGCACTGCATAGGTAGACCAACGTTGACTCTTGAGCAATAAAGATGTTCCCTTTATCAATGTTTAATCAGAATCATCTACCATCCAAAGTAACACTGTAATATTGCTATGCTTGGATGTCTCTCCGCTGTAAATTCAACCAAAAAGAATTTTGTATGTGCGATGTTATGCAAAGATTTATAAGGTGGAGATATTGCAGATTTATATTTATATACACTGAACAATAAACACCATAATATTAGTTGTGTAAATACAGCTATATTAAAACTATTGTGTTAAATGACAAAATTGCCCGAAAATTACCTGGGATGCACATTTTGATTATTGCCAAAATGACAAAAATGGACACGTGATGGCCAATAAGTATGTGAACATCGTATCAAATTTGGAGGTCATGGTTCAAGTTGTATCAAAACTATTGAAGTAAATGTCAAAATTGTCCTAATTGTGAAACAGAACTAATCATATATATACTTGTCCACAACATACTGGATAGAGATGAGATTTTGATAGATAGTAAAGATATTCAAGCACTTTAGTTTGACCATGTTAATGCATTATTTTTGAGGTGATGGCCATCTTTTTTATCTGACACTAATTACTACTTCAACGGATATTCAGTTTTCTAATAACAGTACATGTACACAAAATATGTACGCAGTCTTGAACACCTGCCATTCATTTGAGGCATTAATCCCAACAATCACTACACTAGTATTATCACAATTATGGTGACAGAAGATCCTTTCTCCTTTTCAAGTGACTATTAAAGTCTATGGGACTAATTCTTTGAAAATGTCCACTTCATCGATGAAGTTTTCATTTGTTGCTGTCTTACATTCAAAATCTTAACTTGAAATGGGTGGGCCGAGATTTTTTTAACCTCCAGTAAAATGGTGCATTTCATTCTATCATTGTAGTGTTCTTACTACACAATGTGATGCACTTAGTCTAGCACAAGGACATCATCATGATCATCATCATGATCATGATCATCATCATGATCATGATCATCATCATGATCATGATCATCATGATCATCATCATGATCATCATCATCATCATCATCATCATCATCATCATGATCATCATCATCATCATCATCATCATCATCATCATGATCATCATGATCATCATCATCATCATCATCATCATCATCATCATCATCATCATCATCATCATCATCATCATCATCATCATCATCATCATCATCATCATCATCATCATCATCATCATCATCATCATCATCATCATCATCATCATCATCATCATCATCATCATCATCATCATCATCATCATCATCATCATCATCATCATCATCATCATCATCATCATCATCATCATCATCATCATCATCATCATCATCATCATCATCATCATCATCATCATCATCATCATCATCATCATCATCATCATCATCATCATCATCATCATCATCATCATCATCATCATCATCATCATCATCATCATCATCATCATCATCATCATCATCATCATCATCATCATCATCATCATCATCATCATCATCATCATCATCATCATCATCATCATCATCATCATCATCATCATCATCATCATCATCATCATCATCATCATCATCATCATCATCATCATCATCATCATCATCATCATCATCATCATCATCCCTGGTGTCCATGACAACAGAGGCAGGTGATCCAGCAGGTGATCTGGAGTGTGGTGTTTCATCACTGACCAATAGTCCTTCTTGGGCAGGACGGCGTACTGCAGCAGTACCACGTCAATCTCGTCGTCATCGTGGTTGAAAACGAGGCGTTTCACAGTGGCCATGTCAAGGTTTTGGTGCAACAGATGCAGGTCGACAAACAGGTATGCCTCAGTTTCGTCCGCCAGCACCAGCTTGCGCCGGATCCACTTCTGCAGTGTGCCGACTGTAGTGACGTCAGGGACGCAAAGGAATCGCTTCTTCAGCGGAGGAAAGGCGTGAACAGTTCCTTTGTACTCAAGTAAGTATGACGGAGAGCATCTTGGTCTCTGGTGTCTGTTGCTGCTGCTTGCCCTGGCTGTTCCTGCTGCTGTTGTGTGGAGCGACGGTGGGGGATGCTGTAGTGGCGATGGGGCGGGGGAACGGCAGCCCACGGTCGCGGTAGAATGCCTCCTCATGTCATTATATCACTAGTTGAAGATTTTATTGCAAGTGTGTCACATAAACCTTTGGCACAAAATGACGTTTGGGGGGTAGGGTTAGTATTATGCTCATAAAATTGTCAAATATTAAGAGAAAAGCACCCAAGATGGCCCATTAGTTTCCTAATTGAATGTAGTAAGTCCTGAATGATTAAAATACTCATGTTAACATGTAACAGTATAAGTAGAGAAAAGTATATGTAATTTCTTTTTCTGAAGCAAAAGTGTCATGGAGTCCAAAATTACGTACTTTACAAATCCTACTCCTGAGAGAAAAGAAATAGAGATGAAATAGATTTGTTTACTGTTCTGTTCAAGTAGTTGGGGTATAAGTCCTGTGAACAATAGCGTTTTATTCGAAGTAGTTTTTATTTCATGGGTAACTTTGCTGTATAGGTATTATAAGACGTGTTTGCAGACGCTGTTTAGTTCTTTTGACGTAGGTCCACATTAAGGCCATTTTTTTTACTTTCGCACAGGAGAAATTTAGTACAACAGGACTGAAGTTGATCCTGAAACTCCAGCGAACATTTTGGTATATGTGAATCATTTTTGCGAAGCGGGTTGATTAAACTCAAAATGTTGCTGGAGTTACTATTCGCCTAATACCATCACTTTTTAGTCCATAAATCTGAAGTGCTATACCAACAATTTTTTTTATTATTTTTTTAGAAACATTCACAAGTATTTTTATTTTCATGGTGGTCATGCATAAACTAGAATTTGAACAAAGCACAATACATAGGCTAGGCAATCTACTAACTTCAATTGCCAACCAATTCAATTGAAATGATCAAATGTTAAACATTAGTTCCGTGTTAGATCTAGACTGTCTACTGCATTTTGACACAAAAAATTGACATAAACATTCAGTAAAATAAAAGTTACTTTTTTGGTTATGCACATTGAATACAGCTATTGGAAATTAATCAGAAAATTATTCCAATAAAATATTACAAAAACACATGAACAATTATACTTAGTACATAATGTAACAGAATATTTATACACAGATATGTACAAAATGTAGTAATCTACACATTTGCAATATCAAAACATCAAACATCTATCAAAAATGTCTTTCAATCTCAAATGCTGTGCGTACCAACACAAAATTACAGATTATCTACATTATTCACCGTCAAAATTGTTTGTATAAAAGTGCAATTACTACAGTTTCAATATTCCCATTGATTTAAACAGGAACCCTGTGGCAATAGCAGCAGCAAATGTGCACGCAATTGTTACAACTGACAAAATACTTAAATATGACATTCCTGATAACCCATGTCCACTACATGACTAGTACAACCTCCAGCAACTCGCGATCCATATATCATTAGCATTGCACCTATGAATGCAAGATCTGAAGGAACACCTTTCACTCTTCCATAAGTTGATGATAAATTACTGGATAGATATGCACCATATATAACACCACATTTGCCACTATTTGTCAAATCCCCATTTATGTTTGGCTAGAAAAGGTGAGATCTTTTTCAAAGGTCCCATGAAAAATTGAGAAACCATTATTGTAAAACTTTAACCTCCAGTAAAATGGTGCATTTAATTCTATCATGGTAGTGTTCCTCCTCCTCCTCCTCCTCCTCCTCCTCCTCCTCCTCCTCCTCCTCCTCCTCCTCCTCCTCCTCCTCCTCCTCCTCCTCCTCCTCCTCCTCCTCCTCCTCCTCCTCCTCCTCCTCCCCCTCCTCCTCCTCCTCCTCCTCCTCCTCCTCCTCCTCCTCCTCCTCCTCCTCCCCCTCCTCCTCCTCCTCCTCCTCCTCCTCCTCCTCCTCCCTCCTCCTCCTCATCATCTCATCATCCTCATCCATCATCATCATCATCATCATCATCATCATCATCATCATCATCATCATCATCATCATCATCATCATCATCATCATCATCATCATCATCATCATCATCATCATCATCATCATCATCATCATCATCATCATCATCATCATCATCATCATCATCATCATCATCATCATCATCATCATCATCATCATCATCATCATCATCATCATCATCATCATCATCATCATCATCATCATCATCATCCCTGGTGTCCATGACAACAGAGGCAGGTGATCCAGCAGGTGATCTGGGGTGTGGTGTTTCATTCAAAAATGAGCAATAGTCCCTCTTGGGCAGGATGGCGTACTGCAGTGGTATCACGTCAGTCTCGTCGTCATCGTGGTTGAAAACGAGGCGTTTCACAATGGCCATGTCAAGATTTTTGTGCAACAGGTGCAGGTCAACAAACAGGTATGCCTCAGTTTCGTCCACCAGCACCAGCTTGCGCCGGATCCACTTCTGCAGCGTGCCGACTGTAGTGATGTCAGGCATGCGAAGGAATCGCTTCTTCAGCAGCGGAAGAAAGGTGTGAACAGTTCCTTTGTACTCAAGTATGACTGTAGTGACGTCAGCGACACGAAGGTATCGCTTCTTCAGCAGAGAAAAGGTGTGAACAGGATCTACAGTTCCTTTGTACTAAAGTATGATGGAGAGCATCTTGGTCTCTGGTGTCTGTTGCTGCTGCTTGCCCTGGCTGTTCCTGCTGCCGTTGTGTGGAGAGGCGGTGGGGGCTGCTGCGGCGGCGGTGGGGCGGGAGAACGGCAGCCCGCGGTCGCGGTAGAATGCCTCCTCCTCGGCGGCCACTCGGTGAGCCACGGCCGGGAGGATGCGGTCCACAAGGAAATGCCATGTTCTATGTTCCACTATGACTTTCTATGTTCCATGTTCTACTATTGTTTTGACCCCATGTTCCATGCATGTTCCACTAAACTGTGTCACCCGCCCCTGAAGTGTGTCTAATTGAGTTATAATAAGGGTCAACATTAAAATGAAGCCCCTTCCACTCCAGGCATGTTGTAAAACAGTGGCACGTGGTGTGTAGAGTATGGTTGTAAACATACGATACACTATATTCATGAGTTAAAAATTGACATTCATGGTATTCTAATGCAGTAAAATATCTTCAGATGAATGTATGACAATATTACATAAGGTAAACCATACATATATAGCATCTTTCATTATTTCAAATTGTATTAATATGGCAGTCGTCTCTCATATTACTAATATATTCTGCAATGAATGCTTCAACTTTCAAGATGCGCGAAGTACACACTGTACTTTATGAGGTCGCAAATAATCCTTCAATAATATATATTGTATTTTTATGGCCTTTGGTAAAGTAATGTCATGAGTTCAAATTCTGTCTGATATTATGGGATATGGATTTAGAAACCATGCTAATGAATCTTGGGTAATTATCACAAGTTTTAATATCTGGTTTAGTATTGTTCTGTAGTGTTTAATATGAACTAATATGAATTATTAATAAGCAGTAGTTTCTCACTCATTACTACATAGGCAGATCCAGGGGGGCGCAAGGGGTTGGCAGCCCCCCTCCTTTCCCACTAAAATACTTCATTTTCATAGGGTTTTTCCTGAAATCCCGTAAGTGTGCCCCCCCTTTCCTTATGTGCGCCCCCCCCCTTTCCAAAAACCTGGATCTGCCTATGTTACTATCCATGATTACCACTTTTTTGGCTCTGACCTATCAACAAACATGAACTGTCCTAATTATTATTGTTACATTTCATGTTCTTTGTTTGGTCAAAACCAAAAGTGACAAACCAGCATTATTTAGTAGTTTCTTACTTTGGTAGAAATGAGGAGTGCTGATTGGTTGAGCATGTGTTTGACCTTTCCTGCCCATTCATATGCAAGAAGAAGTGTACAACTTTGTCATTTTGACTTGTGAAAAATATCTATTTGATGCATGAGTTCTATTATGTTGCACAATTTTCACTGTGTATGATTTCACCTTTTATCCTTTACTTTGTTTTTACAGAACATAGTACTTTACTTTTATTCAATAAACATGGGTACGTAAATAATGATGATGAACATGATGGTAGTCTAAATGCCATTACGACTGACAGAGAACTCACAAAGTATCGTAGTAATCGTATGGGACAAGGATCTGCCCAGTTTGTGAGTAGGCGAAATAGCACTTAACTGGAGAGTTTAAGAATATTCTAACAAGCTGTAAATATAAAAGACGTTCTCGGTGATTAAACCATCTGCTGCAAGCCAGCCGTTTGTGAACACTATACTATAGGGGTTGCCATCATACAAACGGCAACACAACTATTGCCCCCTAAAAACAATGGATGCTTACCAATTCAACGAAGATGGGATGGATGACACAGAGCTCATGCAGGCGCTGAAGAGCTGCGACTGGCCCACGGTGGACCGCCTGATTGCTACGGGTACCATCAGGGACGAGATCAACCTGCAGGACTTTGAGGGCCGCACGCCACTACACGTGGCCATTGTCAACACGCATTACGAGCTCTTGCCCGTTCTGGTCCGCAATGGCGCAGACGTGAACATAAAAGACATGTATGGACGCACGCCTCTGTTCGTGGCAGCCTTGGGCCACTGCATGTCGCACAGCCTTTTCAGCTTGCTCATCTCCGAGAAAAACATCAACTGCGCTGACATATGGGAAAGTACCCCTCTACACGCCGCCATCGAAGCGGGACACCCCAAAGTGCTGCCTTGGTTGATTCAGCATGGTGCGGAGATAGATCTCATGAATAAGCGGGGGCTGGTGCCGCTGCATTACCATCAGTTCGACAAGTGGCTCATGCCGCAGGATGACAGGGAAGTGAACCGACAGTCAGCGGCCGGCAAGACGCCGGTCCACTCCGCCCTTCTAACAGAGAGGTGGGACCTGGTGGATGACCTCACCGACCGTCTCTGCAACCTCAACCTGGCCGACTCGGACGGCTGCACACCGCTCCACACCGCCGCCTTCGTAGGCGCCCCGGGCAGCGTAGTTCAGCAAATCATCACCCCCACCAACATTAACGAGCTCGACAAGGTGTATGGCCATACTGCCCTGCACAAAGCTGCTAGTGAAGAGAACTGGGAACTGTTGTCTGTGTTGGTGATAGGTGGCGCCGACATCAACTTGCGAGACACAAGTGGAATGACAGCGCTTCACGAATGCGCTTGCAATGGAATGCCTGCTAGTGAATTACATTGGGTGGTCAGCACGAAGAACATAAACATGCAAGACGAACTAGGCAACACACCACTGCATGAGGCAGTGATCATGCAACAGTGGCATCTGGTCGAACCTCTGGTACAATATGGTGCGGATCTTAATGTTCTCCAGTTTGAATTTGACCGAACTCCTTTGCACTTCGCTGCAACGCTATCGCCACCGGTAAGTACGATAGAGACGCTCATCTCTCCAGAAAACATCAACATGCAGAACTGCGCTGGCAGCACACCGCTCCACTTGGCTGTAGAAGACGAAGCGTGGAGTATGATACCGGTGTTGATCAAACACGGCGCGCACATCAAAATAAAAGACAATGTGGAGTGCACACCACTACACCCTGCCTGTTATCTAAATATACCGGAAGAGTATGTCACTCAACTGATCTGCGGTGCGACTATCAACGCTCAAGATGAACAAGGCTACACACCAATTTACTTGGCCGTGAAGTGCAAAAAATGGAATCTAGTGCCTATATTGCTCCAGTATGGGGCAGATATTCATATAGTGGACTACGAGATGAACCGAACTCCTCTTCATGTTGCGTGCATCGATGACGACAAGCCCCCACCAGAAAATATCCTCAAAGAGCTGCTCTCTCCTAGAAATTTTGAGATGCGTGACAAAGAAGGTAAAACGCCCCTCAATCTACTGATTGAGAGAGGCCACAAGGCTGCAGCCCGTGTGTTGGTTGAGGTCAAGTCCAGCTGGTCAAAAATAGGCACACAAAATAAAAAGAACAAAGGAAAAAGAACAAAGGAAAAAGACAAAAGGAGTATACATTAAGAATAAAATATGAATATTATTGAAGGGAGTAAAATGTAAACAGTACCCGCGCTTTTACTTTCAATTTATCTTAAACTATTATATTGTGATTTTACCATTATAGTATGTCTTTTAATGTGTTGTATGTATATATAGTTTATGCTTGCAGTCTTTTTTAAAAAAGTTTTCAGCAAACGACCAAATGTTTCTAATCCCTTTTTATTGAATGTGAGAACTAGTTATTGTTTAATGGTTTCTACTATACGTGATAGTGAAAAATTTATATAAAAACAAATCTTACATTAGTAGTGAATTTACGTAAACATATAAACAATAAAATACCCAATTGATGCAATTTGGCATAAATACATGTAGCAAATGATGAAAAACATTGATAAAATCACAAGCTTAAACGACGCCCATCTCATGATCAGAGTTGGTGATTAACGGGTTATGTACAAATCGCCAACTTTCGTTAAACACGTTTTGAAAATAGCGCTCGTTATTAACGTAAGTTACCAACGGTACAAAGTTGGTAACTTTCACTGAAAGTTGCTAGCTTTCAAAGTCATCCGGGTAGAAAGTTAGAAAGTTATCAGCATTGGAGAAAGTTGGCAACTTCCGTAAACAGATTTTGAGTAATGCGAAACTTGTAATTAATAAAAATTGGCAACTTACAAAGTAGGCAACTTTCGTAATCAAGATTCAAGAATTCCACGCTACGTGTCCGCTCCCTAGCCTACCCACAGTGAGTTGGCTACAGAGCCGGCATCGGCTCCCTAGCCATTTCCATTGTAATTCATGCCTAATAATGCTTCTGAAGCATTCCGTACCACATGCAGCACAACGGAAGAGGTCCTTAACCACTAACACCAACCCTTCGAGGTGCAAATGTTGAAGTAAACGAGCTTGTCTACCGGGTGTCATACAATCTCAATTATGGGTTGAAACTCTGACACGTGCTGTCCTGTTTTCAACACTTCTGTGTTCATCTATTAAGATGTTTTTATTATACACATGAAATAATTGCACAGTTTTTTTTTCTGTAAATGCTAGTGCCTTGTACAGCAAGAGAAAAGTTCTTTATCTAAGTAATCAAATGCGTGTCTAATCAGACCCAAGATATTGTGATATTTGTTGATCATGATGATGACTTTAGTATCATGTTATGTATATACGTTATGATAGGTTTGTAAGATTCTGTAATAGCTCGAACGAAAGGTACAATGATGTACCAACATTACAACTGACACAGTCGTGTAAGTTGTCGGATGTACCTCTGCACAACAACATGTCTTACCTGTCAGTGTCACACATGTCATAACGGTGCTTTGCTTGGCTACCAAAACAAACTTATAATATGTATATATGTTTGCAAACATGAAGCTTGTTTTGTCTATGTACAGTGTGCAAGCAATGTTGCGTATTTTGACTTGCAATGTCTTTTCAGTCATGGTTCACAACGCACCCTTAGTTGATTGCACGACTGAGCAGCACACACACGCGATTGCGTTATGGTTCATGAAACCGACCGAGGAATTACGTAACAAACACTATGTATTGGATTTAAAACATACCGATAATCAAAGTAAAGTGTGCTTTACAACACGATATTTAAGTATGATACACAAGTATCATACATTGAAACGATTTAATGTAATGCAAATTATGTACATATGTATGGAACGTAATGATGTAAAAAAATCGCAATGAAATAAAACTAATGTTCTTTCCTATTTAAGCTGAACTTCAATGTAATTGTGCTCAACTGCTTCAGCTCTTTATTTGAAGCTACCGAAAGTGTTTCTCATGATTTTTGTAGTTTTAGTTGTGCTATGAGTTTTTTAAGGAGTGTACGTTAGGAGTCTTATATCATATAACAGTGTGGCGACTATATATTTATGATTCATTGTCACTTGTTTTTGTTGTTGTTAAAATTGTGCATATTCTTGTGCTATGAAATATATACTCAATATAAACATATGCCAATTGGTTGTTACTTTCAGTAAATAACTTAATAACTAAATAAAGGGGAGGGGTGGAGGAGGGGGCGGAATCTGAAATCACGGGTCAAACGGTTTTTGTCAATAAATCTGCCTTCCAGTAAAAGATTTTTTCGCCGCCACAACTATCAATCAGTTTTGGTGTTAGGATTATATATATACAAAAGGATTTTTACGATGCATTTGGATTCTATGACATACTCTCAGTTTTCGGCCCTTAGGGGGCCAGAAACTGGTTACGTTACCTATTTGTAATGAAATTCGCTCGTGAGCAGAAAATGCAATTATAATTGACCTTTTCAAAATTGGTGTGATTAACTTTTTTGTATATGTTTGATGTAATTGTAATTTAATCATACTGTATCTACATTGATTCTCCTTTCTCCCTTAAAAGTATTCACACATCACAACCACTGCTCATAAACGTATCATTTCGGCAGAAACAATTTCATAATCGGCAAACTGCGTGCAATAGCTGCATTTAGCAGATATCCACAGATCAAGACTGACTTGCACTTAGGCCCCCATTTCATATGGCCGATCCTAGCTCCAGATCCTCCAAAAGACGCCCGATTTGTCATTTCGGGGTGGATCGGCGGATTTGTGTCAATATTTATTATGTAACCGTCTGAAGATGAAGCTTACCATAGTCACTGGCCCGTACAAGCCGTCAGAGACGTTGTAGGTGACGGGAAAGGGCCGAGACAGACGAAGCATGATGAAGAGGTGGGATGATAGGCTGCCATAAATAGCGGCTTCGTGGCCATTAAACCGTGAAATACCATCAGCTTTGGCCTTTCAACACATGTTTCTCTTCAAGACAGCAGCATGACGGACCTAGGGCCGTACCCAAAATCCTGTCTGAGTATATGGTCGTCTCTGCTGGTGAGCTTCAACTTGAACATCTTCAAGGCCGCCTTTTGAAGCTTTATCATCTTCATCTTCTACAATCTCTTGTATTATTCTCTCTTCTCTCCTCCTTCTGGTGTTGTTGTTGTTGAGCTACAACACGATTAAGTGCAAAGGCTGTCATTGTTACAATTATTCGTTGCCTAATCATTGTAAATACGTCTTTGAGTTTAACCCTTCAGAGACACAATGAACAATGATCCCCCCCCCCCCCTTGTGACCTTTCTGGACTGGAGGACAAGGCAAGCTAATGGGACCATTCAGAACTCGTACACCATAAAACAGGAACTTCTTTGTGGAAATTGTCAGCAAACCCACCGTTAGTAGAGATATATAACGACGAACAAGTTTGTCCTCCAGACGAACCAGAAAACCAAAATGTTGATCCAGATCAACATCTCAATAATCCTATAACGGGAGGTCACAGGCCGAAAAAAGTCAAAATCACTTCTCCAGAGAAGTGATAACACCTTTCGGACCAAAAACCAGGCAGAAATGTGTCATTTTCCCCAGGGGGACACCATTTGTATTGGAGCATCGTGCTGTTGAAAAAGATGCTTCCGTTTCATGCTTCCATTGCTTCAGATTGTAATGGTAGCGGCGGCACCTACGGTTTCATCTGTCACAATACATCTTTTCAAAGTAGCAGACGAGGCCACGGTTAAGCAAAGGGATCTTAGGATGTTGCAAATGCTAGAGAAAGCCCCCAGACAGCCCCGAAAAACTTGGCCATGGAGCACACGTATCGAAAAATGAAAAGTCAGCCCAGAACCGACCAAAAGTGGCCCATTCCCTACCGAACCAACCAAATCACTCCACATTGGAGGCCAGATCACGCACGATCCACCCAGAAATAACAAATCGGGTGTCTTTTGGAGGATCGGGAGCTAGGATCGGCCATGTGAAATGGGGGTCTAATGCATAGGTATGTTATTACCTATATGTATTATAGGAATACTAATCTCAACACCATTCATTTGTTACAATTAGTGGTGTAGTACCGAGGGTACTGTAAAGCGTAGTGGACTAATATTGTTTCAAGAAAAGGTCGGTAACTTTCAAGGTGCCATTTTCGATTGGGGTTGTTAATGTGGCCTGTGGCTGGCCGTACAGACTAAGTAACTCGTGGACAGAGCGCTTGGTGGTAGTTGTTGAAAGTCTCCTGGACAAGAAACAAGTGGAAGGCTAATTAGGAAGTGTAGCTCATTTAAGAACGATTGGTTAAACACACGGCATAATCTAAAGTGCGAATATATGAACTATGAAACATGAAGTACCACAGAGACATATCCCAGTGTCCTCCCAATTTGCAAAGCTTGTTCACATACATTATAAACTACAACAGTGAAAGCTGCCACGTGAGCGAGGACGCATTATTAGATTGTGTTACTGTCAACGAGCAATGCGGTGATTGTAAACGCACGCCCCTGCTTGTCGCTCTCGAATACAGGAAGTGGAATATCTTACCACAGCTGGTAGATCTTCAACCAGACCTATGTATGAGAAATTGTGATGGCTGGACGCCACTTCACATTGCCTGCCACCCTCCATACGAGGTACCAATCGCCGTGCTAACCTTGCTGATTGTCCCTGCGAATATCGACTTGAGAACCTGCAGCAGTATATGTATATGGGAGGTTGGAAAAACTGCTTTGCAAATTGCCTTCGAAAGCAGACACGCGGAGGCCATAGATATTCTTTTACGGCACAGTGCTGATGTGACTTTACCTTTCCACAACGGCACCAATTGCCTCCAATTTGAATTGGAATATGGAAAAAAACATGATATCACAGAAGAATTTGTGAAGAACTTTTTTGAAAGGCTTAGATATGATGATGTGTCTCTAGATCTGCTGCTTGATCATCGCGACTCTAGAGGATGGACCTCGCTCCACTATGCCGTGGACTTTTGCCATCTGCACTTGCTACCCATATTACTAGAGTACGGTGCTGATGCCAACATCCAAAGCTGTACACGGCGATATACCCCGCTCATGCTAGCTATCGAACAGTGTGTGCCGTGTGATGCAATTGATGTTCTCATCACAAATACCGATATCAATTTGTATGATGCAAACTTTCTTACCGCTTTATACCACGCAGTCCAGCACTCGCGTAGTGATGTGATTTCATTGCTGAAGAGGCAAGGGGCTGATGTCAACCAGGGGATTCCTAACTCTATATATGCTACCACCCTACATTGGTACCTCTTGCTGATCACCAAACGATCAGGCGTGTCTGAGGCTATATTCAATGCACTCGTCTCCGACCAGAACGTAGCCATTCGGGATGGTGACTGGAACACACCACTCCACATTTTGATTAAATGCCACCCAGAGTTATTTCTTACTCTCTGTGAACAGCTTTATAAACTAGAGAGAGGCTGTCCATGCACCCCCACTCACGTTTGCACATACTGCAGAACTACCCAGTTTGTAATCTATCTGCACCCACTGATCGGACCGGCGTGCATCAACATATCGAACGGGTCGATGGGCACAGCACTCGACTTTCTCCTAGCTGAGAAGAAATGGCATCTCGCCTACGATCTCATCACGCGCAGAGGAGCGGACCCAGCTGTAGTAAAAGCCTGCAGACGTTGCAGGCGGTGGGCCATTTGCAACGAAACACCCAGGCACCTGTTCAAAGTGATGGTCGCACGCTTCCATGCTCAGAAACAAGTTAGGCTCCTGGCCCAACTAGTTATGTCAAAGAGATGGCGACGAGCTGAAATCATCTTGGATCTTGGTTTCAATTCCACTGAACGATGCCCAATCGGCTTCTCGGTGCTCCACTGGCTTGCCGTTTGGCATACGCGCATCGACATAGGGGACCATATACCCACATCTATCGCCGACCGGCTCATAACCCAGGATAACGTATCCATGGTGACCGTAAACGGAAGTAAGGCAGTGGACATGGCTGTCGACGGCGGCAAATATACACTTGCCAATCTGATTATAAGAACAGGCTACCGACTGCAGAGACCACGGTTGTTGAAATATTTATGCATGCTTGCAATAAGATCAAGCATGGCCGATAGATCAGACGACTCTTACCGTGCACTGGGGTTGCCCAAATCATTGGTTGAGTACGTGCGCCAGAACCACCGTAGTGGTCTAACTGGATGACGTTTAAACATGTAATGTTTCATATCAATTACAAACAACAACAGAGACACATTGACTGTGCAAAAAATAAACATACATGTATAATACAATTTTTACATGTGAAAGTCTATTGTACGTCTATTGTACTTTGTATTACGTTGTTATGCAAATATTTTGATGATTTAAGGCAAGGTATTGTATTGGTAAAACTGCATGTGTCTAACTTTTTACATACATATATAAATTGCATTTGATTTCACAATAAACAATTTCTTCACATGATATGTGTGCACGCGAAAATGAATGACTTCAAGTAGATCTGTATCAATAAAAAAACAAAAAACAAACAAACAAAAACAAACTGTCCACAGTAGGGTGATCATGCGTGGGGCCCAGCATAGTGAACATAGACCTGCAATTGTGACCATGCAATTTAACTTCATTCTTTAAACACTATAACCCCGCAATCAAAACACTGACACAAGAGTTCCGCTTTACAGATGTTTTTAACATCTTCGTTCTTCAGACCCCGCCTAGTACATAAAAAGAGTGCAAGAGTTTTGTTGATAGGTTATGGTAATAGGGAAAATGGGTACTCGGGGTGGTTATATAGGACGATAGATATTTAATCATAAGTTTTCAACTGTACTAACCCAGGGTGTCCTAGAAGCGTTACGTTGTCGCACCCCTATTTCGTTTACATGTAGATTAGTTTACATGTCATGGACGTTGACAGTATTTTGAAAATCTTGGCAACCTTACTACGTATATGCACTGAATGAATAAGTATCATCTCCGCATTCCTAGCCTAGATTCATGCGGGTAAACGCTAATTAGATTGTATTGACCATTCCAATTACTAGCAACAACATGAAGAAAGAAAATAAAATATCCACCATTTGTTATTTAGTCGAGGTTTTTGAAAAAAATGGGGGAAAGGGGGGGGGGAGGCGCACTTAAGGCATTTCATGGCAAACCTTATGAAAATGAAATATTTTGGTGGGGAAAGGGGGGCGCCCCCTGTGCCCCTGGATCTGCCTATGACTTTCATTTACTAGAAACAACTAAACAAATTGGGCACATGGAAGATATTGAATGTATTTATCATTAGTTTTTAATCTATCTGTTATATGTTGTTGTTTGCTGTTTTTAACTTATATTATTGTTTTTTTTTATGAGGCATGTGCCGGAAGTCGAGTGACCACATTGTAAATAAGCCATACGATTTGTAAAGGGCCGGTCACATACAATATTACGGCTGCATCAAGCCCAAGATGTTTTAAAATCTGCCGGATGTGGTTGAAGTGGTAATTTTTGCCAATTTAAACTTAGACGTGTTTAAACTTAGTACGTTATGCAGCCGGCGGATGCTGTTTCACTGATATACAATCAAGGAACATTAAGTTACAATCAGGATTGATATATCATAACCTTTTTATGTTTTGATTGTACATGTTTCCCTGAATAAAACTAATTTGATATAGACTCAAAGGATATAGACTTTACCCGCAGTAGTCTCGTAGTGAGCACGCAGCGAAAATCGTGCTTGTGAGTACGTCATATATTGATTTATTCGAACATAGATACTAGTTCTTATAGTCGTCTGTACAGTACTAAACTAAATAAGTTTTTTATTTTACAATTTTACTATTTTCAACTTTTCAAGTGTTTTGAATCAGAACCAAATTTACGTCATGAACCAGCCACATGGAGCAGGAAAATGAGAAGTACAAGTGTTGTGAATGTGGCAAAGCCTTCAATTATATTAGCACTATGGCTACGCATATGCGCAAACATCCGGGGGTGAAAGCATTTGAATGTGATGTATGTGGGAAACGCTTCATCAAAAATAAATATTTGACAAAGCATAAAAAAGTCCACACTGGTTATAGCCCATATCAACCAATGTGCAGTGTGTGCGGAAAATGCTTTCGCCATAGAATAAACCTAACAAATCACATGAGAATCCACAGTGGTGAGAAACCATATTCTTGTAGCCAATGCGGCAAGTGTTTTAGTTTTAAAACGTCGTTGACAAGGCACTTGAAAGAACATCTTTAAAAACGTGAGTTGGATATTTTAAGTAATTAGTGTTTTGTAAATATACTATTCTGGTTTTATTATATTCTATGTATTACCAGTAACAAATGGTTTTACCGTATTTGTATATATCAATAAATGCTGTTAAATATTAAATCTTAATCTTAACGGCCTCGTATGTGTAATAATGACCTGTGAGAACGTACGCACACAACCGAATAACGAGCAGTCCCTGTATTTCTGTGGCTGTTATTCTCCTCTGGACGCTGCTTTTGTTTAAGGGTGCACAATGTCTCTTGAGATCAGAGATAAGGAACTCAAAGAAAAGATAATTTTGAATAAGCGACTTTGACACAATAGAAAAAAGGTGTGTATGTGTGTGGGTGCGTGCGTGCGCGTGCACGAGCTGCATGACTCAGCTCAGTGGTGCGGGTAAAACTAGTTATTCAATTTTTACAGTTCATAGAGATTGCACATATGTAGAAAGTTGCATATTCTTTGGATTGAAATTACAGAGCCACCTCATTATCTCAGTATTACTTATTACATCGAAGTTATATCGAAGTTAGCTTAGTTTTCCTTCAACTAGATTAGTCAGATTAGGAACACATATTACAGGATACGAAACTCATGAAAATTTGCTCCCTCCCCATCAGGTGGTCCTAAGAGAGGCTCCGCTGTACCAAAATAAATCAATATCTTTGACTATTGAAGTATATGCATGATGTGGCTATAGTATTTTCAAGTATGATGTGGCAATCTTCAAGTTAGTAAATCAATATCTTTGATGGTATTTTAATAAAAATACACAGTGAGAGCTTAACAAAACGTCTTTTCGCTAAAATAAAATAGGTAAATGAAATGAGGAAATCACGCAAACATTGAATAGAATGCTGCTTCATCGTTGCTGGCTCACCGGGACGTGAAACTTTGTAATTAACCAACCGGAGTAGTGATCAGCCAGCACCAGGTCCTCGGACCGGCTGTATTTCATACCCTGTATATCACCCAAACCCCGTTTGGGATTGGTTAAGACCTTACATACCATGAGTTTGGTTTTCAGACAAAATTTAGGCAAAAATTTAGGCATTTTTTCTCATGTCATGCGTACTTTCGTATCAAACATTACGCCAACTGGCACTGGTTTACGTCATACCTTCAACACTGTACGTAAAGAAGGGGGTGCATTAATAACACAGCTTGCATGTAAATTTCTGAGGGTTTTACAGGCTGGCTATGTCTATCAAAATTTCCAGTCACGATATTGGAATGTTGACTCTGAGCCAAATGCATAAAAACATGCGCTCAATGCCGAAACTGCAATATAGATAAACTTCCTGGGATTTTCTCTAAAATATTTCTAAAGCCAAAACCATTCAGAAATGTAACAAGGCCATGTATAAAAACATCGAGGCTAAAAACACATTTTTCAGAAACCATGTACTTTGAACAGATAGATGATTTCATTATGTATTTTCACTTGTGAATGTGATGTTTTGCTTGATGGGGCGTGTAGCAAAGGACCGTTCATAATATAAACACCAATATCTCAACGATCATCGTAACTCATAATTGGCCCTCATTCCGTAATAGTTCAAGTCCCGCAAGAGATCATTTGGTGAAATAAGGACCTCTAAAGAATGGACCGAGCCCCGCAGGGGCGAGGTCCATTTGAAGGGGTCCTTATTTCACCAAATGACCTCTTGCGGGACTTTAAGAGACTTAATGTATGTGCCCTAGGGGATGCATTATCTTTCACAAATGTTGGAAAATATGTTCATCTTTGATTTAATATTTTTTTAAACATGATGAAACGCATGCTATGTCACTATTTTATTAAAAATGGAATAGCCTACGCCAGTGCTGTGTTGTGCGTTAGACATCTTGTCTCTACTCGGTCGTGAAACAATACAATGAATTATTGATAATTTTGATATTTTATTGATATTATTAATGATTATTGATAAAAAACGTTCATATAGATCTATATTTACGTTGTTCAATACTGTGTTAGATACTAATGTGTCTCTTGTCTACGTGATACCAGTCTGGCAGTCGTGACAAATATTATTATAATGGTTTAATTTGTACATATACAGTTAGTGTGAGTTAGGATATAGTCTTCATTCTTAATCACCATTTTCCTTCATGAATTATTAGTATTGTTGGTTTATATTGCATACGACTTCTGTATGACATATGTTTGTATTTGTAGATCTGTTATTTGTTTCAATAAAATTGTACATTCTATCATTCCGTGCAAAAATCACCGCCAATAACCCACGCTGATTGGTCAATCTCCGTGCTTAATTTTGCGATGGAAAACACGCTCCCCAAAAAACACGGCGTTAGTCTAAACTCCTCACAATATCAATACAGCCGCTGACGTAGTAAGGCGTGTTCATGCTGTGCGGAGTGCAACAGTTTAGACTAACGCCTCCGCGCGCTCAAAACTGTAGGAATTGACGTCTCCGCGTGCTCAAAACAAACGAAATTGACTTGAATGTTGAATGTTATAATATGATTTATTTTAAAATAAAATCATGAAAATGGATATTAGTCATGATAGAATGGTGATTGACCACTCGATTGTCGTGTCAATCGCAAAATTGAGCATGCTGACGTCGGATTTACCCTCACTTCGTTCGAGTAGATCAGACGTCAGCATGCTCAATTTTGCGATTGACACTTCAATCTCGTGGTCAATTCCTACATTTGATATGTCTTATGTTTTCAGGACTAATCCAATTCCTAGCTGGCTGCCACCTGCAAACCACATGGTGTGTAAACAAACATACAAACATGTGTAGCAGTATCATGTGAGATACTGTAATACACGTGTTTGTATGTTTGTTTACACACCACGTGGTTTTAGGTGCCCAAATGTCTGTCTGTTGAAAATAAAGACCTCTTACCGGCCCATTCTGAAAAATAATGACTTCCACACACAATAGTAGCATACATTAAAGTGTTTTATACACTGGCTTGTACCCAATTAATTGCGTCCGTCCGTTCGGTTCGTTACCCCTCTACAGGTCGCATCGTTTGAGCTAGGATGCTCAAATTTGGCATTTCAGTTGGAAATGGTGACCACAAGAACCCTATTTCACATGGGCGCAAACGGTCCATATTTGGGCCCGCTTTGGGCCCATTATTAGGTCCATTTTACTAGTGAATCACATTCTTATTACTATTTGAATGCACCATTAAAATCAATATTCTATAACCACAAACTCCAGACACATCGGCTCCAAAAAATGTATCCACTTCTAGGTAATAGATGATACTGCTATAAATCAATAATCAGCCAATATATAGACAGTGACATTCCAGTGTATTAAACACTGGTTTGCCCTCACCGGGGGGGCTTTTCATTTTTATAACTACATGAAAATACATATATTATACTCCAGTTGTTTTTAACTTTTTCAGATATTTATCGCCTCCCATCAGCATAGCACAAAATGGCACTGTCCCTTCAAGAAAATAAATTAGTAAGAGAAACATTATGTTGTGGGATATGCTTTGAGAATTACAATAGCTCAAATCATCTACCAAAAGCATTGCCTTGCCTTCATTCATTTTGCTTGGAATGTTTTCAAGCGTTGAAAATTGATTCAGAGTCGTACAAAATTAGTTGTCCAATATGTAGTACTGTTACTACTGTACCAGAAGGAGATGCAAAGAAATTGCCTACTAATCTTGCATTGTATGAACTACTAGATGCTGTGGATCATGAGGAAATGTTAGCGTGTGGAAAACATGCAGATCAAAAAGTAATTCTAATTTGCATGGATTGCTATGAAGGGTTATGTATAATGTGTGTAAAATCGCTTTCAAAAGGTACTCATCACAATCATACTTTAGAGGATGCTCAAGCATCACTGAAAGCAATCAAATCAAAAACTCAGGAGGAAATCAAATATGCTACTCAAAAATGGACAGATTATAGAAATACTGGGGTACAAATGATTGGTAATGATACATGGCAAATAAGGCAGAGTATAAATCATATAACCGAAGAAGTAGTACAATTAGTACACGACTGGAAGAACAAAAAACTGTTGGAACTAGATAATACAAAAGCAGAAAAATTACAACAGATATTTGCGAAAGTTGATGAAGCGCTTAAAACAGAAGAAGAAAAAGAGGACTGTCTAAAACACTTTCAGAAAAATGAAGCCGGTTTATGTGAACTACTTCAGATGAAGCAAAAGGAGCCTGTAAAGCCAGAGACACCAAAAATTGAAAGTATGTGTGTGTCAAAAGAAAAATTGGGTGTATCGTATGCTGATCTTGTAGACACAATTTGCCGTTTGAGTGCAATGAGTGATGAAATGAGTCAAACTATATCCTCTAATTTTCCAAATGTACGTACGTCAACCCTGAAACAGACTCCAGCTAAAAGATACACTGCATCAACAAATAGAAATAGAAAATTTGATTTTCCACCAAGATTTCAACAGAGACGATTTGACAGTGATTCAAACCATAGTACGGGATATTACTCTGAAACAGACAAATATGAAAAACTGTATCGTGGTGCAAATGTAGAATCACGGGGGATTAAGAAAGTCTTAAACTTGAAAACGAGAGAGTCAAACATTGAAAGTTGGGAAGTAAAAGAAAATGTAAATTCTGAGAATAGACAACCAAATGTTGAAAGAATTAGTGTTAACAAAATGAGCACGAAAATCGAAAATTGGGATGAAGAAATAGAAAGAAATGAAACCGCTGAAAGAAGAGAGTCAAACATTGAAAGTTGGGAAGTAAAAGAAAATGTAAATTCTGAGAATAGACAACCAAATGTTGAAAGAATTAGTGTTAACAAAATGAGCACGAAAATCGAAAATTGGGATGAAGAAATAGAAAGAAATGAAACCGCTGAAAGAAGAGAGTCAAACATTGAAAGTTGGGAAGTAAAAAAAAAAGTAAATTCTGAGAATAGACAACCAAATGTTGAAAGAATTAGTGTTAACAAAATGAGCACGAAAATCGAAAATTGGGATGAAGAAATAGAAAGAAATGAAACCGCTGAAAGAAGAGAGTCAAACATTGAAAGTTGGGAAGTAAAAAGAGAATGTAAATTCTGAGAATAGACAACCAAATGTTGAAAAGAATTAGTGTTAACAAAATAAGCACGAAAATCGAAAATTGGGATGAAGAAATAGAAAGAAATGAAACCGCTGAAAGAAGAGAGTCAAACATTGAAAGTTGGGAAGTAAAAAAAAATGTAAATTCTGAGAATAGACAACCAAATGTTGAAAGAATTAGTGTTAACAAAATAAGCACGAAAATCGAAAATTGGGATGAAGAAATAGAAAGAAATGAAACCGCTGAAAGAAGAGAGTCAAACATTGAAAGTTGGGAAGTAAAAAAAAATGTAAATTCTGAGAATAGACAACCAAATGTTGAAAGAATTAGTGTTAACAAAATGAGCACGAAAATCGAAAATTGGGATGAAGAAATAGAAAGAAATGAAACCGCTGAAATAAGAGAGTCAAACATTGAAAGTTGGGAAGTAAAAAAAAATGTAAATTCTGAGAATAGACAACCAAATGTTGAAAGAATTAGTGTTAACAAAATGAGCACGAAAATCGAAAATTGGGATGTAGAAATAGAAAATGAAAAGGCTAAAAGAAGAAAACCTTGAGGAGTTGATCGAAATAGTGTTTACAAAATGATTAACAACATTTTAACTTCTGAAGATGATACATCAAAGTTTAAAAAACCATGTGATTCTGGGTTATGGTATACTTTACCGAATGGATTTTTCAGTGAAGGAAATAAAAAATCATCATTTTGATAACACACATCGAGAAATATAAACAGTTTTATGTTTAGACACATACATTAGTGGTATATTGTATAAAGTAGGCCTTCTTGAGTTAAGTAATCTGTAAATTTGTTTGATGTAAATACCATTTAATATTTTGAGCTGTTCATGAACTATTTCCATCGATGGCTAATGTGTAAATGGCTTAAAGTTCATTATCTTTGACAGATTTTTTACACAACGAGACTGTGAAACATTTGTATTGATAATAAGGATGTGTTGTCTCCATGCATCTACCCTAGAATCTATTTTACTATAGACTCGAGTGATATATTATGACACAAGAAAGTAGTGCAAAACGCTATGCCTCTAGTTAAGTTTAAACATTATCTGTGCAATCAGTATAAAGTATTTCACGTCGACATTCAAATTAGAGGGTTTGTAACGAACGCCTCTATACTTAACATTATTAAACTAGGCAAGGTTAAAGGTCATTCAATCTTCTGTTTTTAACTCTCTTCGTTGGTGTCTTCGTACTGGATAATTTGTCTGCATGTCAAACAAATGCTTCACTTCCATTGTTATTTTGTTTCCTATCTTGAAATATGATAATTATAGATAAAGCAGAGAATATTTGCTGTTCATCTTCTTAATGTGTAGTTAAGTGTTGGTTCTTAATAAAAAAAAGTTTGTATTGACCTGTAAAAAAAAGAAAAGAAAATCTTTTGTAGCACGCATGCCACGTTGCCTCTACTCTCTCCATACTGCAAAATAAGAAATAATAACAAAAAACTTTTATCTTGTGGACTATAGACAAAGTAATTAAGTAAAATGTCCTAATTTTGAGACAGTACTAATATAATAATACAAGCATGAACATTGATACTTAGAGCTTGGTAATAATAGGTACAAATATTTATCATGCACTGCAATTATTCTTATTAGAAAAATTAAGAATAAAAAATAATATCCTTGTAACACACACTTGACCAGATTAAAAAAAAAACTTATGAAGTTTAATGTAGTTCGAAGTAGTTTGACACAATTGTGTTGGTGTAGACAGGTTTAGCGACAAGACAGATCGTCGGGGCACAAAGTAACCAATCATAGAGCAGCATTCAGTCCACAAATCTGGAGTGATACGTGGACTGCACAGAAAGTGCACGATTAATCGTCGTAGAGTTTTAGCTGTGTAGACCGGATCTGTGAAAGACAGAAACTGCTTTATAAGACCAATTTGAATGATTTTCGGCGTTGTGTTTTGCTTATGGGACACAAAATTATTTGCAGACAGTTGAGAATATTTTGACCCTCTCCGCCCCAGCCATGCTGTAGAGCAGTATAGGGTTGAGAGAATAGTAGGTGATATTCATAGACACTTGTTAGATTAGTGTGAAAGGGAGATATTAATAAGACCATCGTCTAGCAATAACTGAGAAGATTCTGGCTTGACCCAGACCGTCAATAACGTACAGCAAGCACATGCAGTAAAGTAGCTGTGTGTGAAATTAATGTTTGACAAATTCCAAAGTGACCAGTTGGCATCAAATCTTGCATTGAATTGCGCGTCCTATCAAGGAATATCAATTCTGATCAGTCGCAAAAACCGGCCATACACATAAGCGGTGTGGGCAAGGCTTAATCTACATACAGGTGAACTACTCTTTGCTTTGAAAAAAAAAAATGTCTAAAAATTGAATTATGAAAAATATCCTGAGAATGAGGATTTTGTCTTGTTTTTTTTTTTGTTTTTTTTTTACATATAATCCTTCTCAAGAAATATATAATTCTACGTTTTAGAACAATATCAATATCTAAAAGCTACCTAAATTCACCATATAAAATACTTCAACTCGAAACAACTGTGCCATAACCATCGCACACGTTCAACGTACAACGTAGCTAGTTTGCACGTTTAACGTTAAATACCTAACGTTTAACGTTAATAATCGACATCTTAGCAACCTAAAACCCGGTTCACGCTCGATTATAATTTCCAATCTTACACTTGGATTTCGAGCACTTTCCATAGCACATCATGTCTTCAAACGCCGATGCTCAAGCGGAGAAGCCCTCCAAGCCCAAGCAGAGAAATCGTCAGAAGCGATCGATATCTACAAGCCGTGGCAAGGGTCGCCAGCATCTGTATGCAGCCACCACCCCCTTTCTGGAGAAGTCTGCGATTGAAGCCGGTCCGGCGAGCGCTTCCGTTGATGGCCCAGAATACATGGCGCTGTTGTGCCGTCAGGGTCACTTGAACATGCTGAATGAAAGGAAGAAAATGATGAAAAAAATGAACAAAGTCAAAGCAGCGAACCCGAAGAAGCAGAGACTTCTGCGACTTCTGCAGTGTTTGTGCTGCGTCTCCATTGCGACCAGCTAGGGACTGATTTGGCACATTCTGCTCGTTTTTGAGTGCTAACACACTGTGATATTTTACTATTTTGTTATCATTTAACTCATTTATTATTTAAATCATTTATTTAAACTCATTTAAGCAATAGTCTCAATAAAATTCATTCATCTTCTTTACCTTCTACTTTTGTTTTTGCTTCCGTTTATAATCTACACACAAACCAAACACATAGAAATAATAATAAATCATATCGAAATCGTTTGTAAGTTTTACAAACATACAAAGTCAAGTCAAAGTAAAAAGGAATTGTTCATTATACTGTAGTTATTACAGCAGTTATTACAATATACAGACAAGGTCAGATCTCCCCAACGTTAGTGGATTTATACGTCAGTGTAACACATTTAAATCATGCAATATAATATACAGTATAATGTACAGCAAGCGGACGATGGAAAGAAAAAAGAGAAAGGAAGAAAACAATGATAAACAATACATAATAAATGAGAAAAAAGAATTTAGAACAGACTATCCTACCACATGAAGAGGTGGTCTGAATTGGAGGTTGTTCTGTAACGCCATTTAAATGGGTCTGTTGCCAGGCTGAGAGCATTTATGCTGGTCCGTCATACGTGATATCTAACAGTGGTATTGTCACTGACTCTGTGTTATTGAAGAGGTGTCATATTGAAGAATAGATTAGAACAAGAAATTCCATAACATATTGAGGTTTTAACATAAAACCAGCCATAAAAAGGTTTTAAGAACCAGGCGCTCGTGTTTTCACACACAGCATTTTCGAGGTAATGTGTGTTATTGGACATGTATCATGTTAATACACCTAGCAATTTTCATGAAATATTATGCAAAATACATATCTTGGTCCAGAAAAGGACCTTTGCTCAATTTATAGTTTCATGATGGGAGTGCTACCGACCCTTAAGTTGCAGAAAAGTCAAATCTTCATCGTGAACAATTTCATTATGCTTGCGTTCAACAGATGGCAGCACTGAGAAAATTCTTTGAGCACAATGTAAACTGGTAATAAATTATCGTGATTTCATTTGCGTTGTGTCATAGGGACAGTCTCATAGTTTTTAAGTTTAAGTTTTATTCTAGTCACTCTGTAAATTGGCAAAAACATCTATTTTAAAATATGCATTACAACTAATTTTAACTAAACTTTGATATGGACTGTGACATTTTACTATGCATTTTATGCGAAATAAACTGATACAATACAATAGTGCTTCGTCGTGACAGAGAGTATAATACTGGTAACTGATCTAGATCCATGTAAAAATGCATTTCACACATGATAGACATATTTTTTTTTTTTTAAAAGAGCTGTTGGTTATTTGTTATAACAAACACTTTCGTTGAATTAGAATCGTTGTAAGTACACTAGTTTTTTTTATGTGAAAGTGTTAAAAATTTACCTTTCAATATTAATGGGTCAATGGCTCCACGATGCTTCATTCTTGAAATTGTAGGGGGAAATTCGTTTAATTCTAAATCAATGTTTTCAATATTTTAGACGCGTCCAAATGGTATTACAATTGCAATACATTGTTTAGGACACATTGATTGATATATAGAGAATGCAGTTCCCTCTCCATTTCGCTGTTGGGTATCAGACTCATCTGCAGTGCGCATCAGACGTACCCTTTACGTCACGGCCGATTTGTCCGATACACAGCAGCTATATGGGGAGGGAACCAAGTTTATCCACGAAGACACATTAGAGAGGGGGGTATATACCAAACCTGTCCAAAATCTCTACTAATTAATGTTACAAATCGTTGGTTGAAAAGCCCTTTTCTCAAAACACCAATAATTGATAAAATGAATTGAAAGGTAACGTATACAATTATTGAAAACCCAAATTTTGATTTTGTATATACCGTCCCAAAAAACCTGTCCTGGTATATTGTCTTTCGTTGGGGATATGTAAAAAAACACCAACAAACAATAAATAATAGTAACGTATACAGGATTATTAATTACATAATT
Source organism: Streblospio benedicti (assembly GCA_019095985.1). Taxonomy (NCBI): domain Eukaryota; kingdom Metazoa; phylum Annelida; class Polychaeta; order Spionida; family Spionidae; genus Streblospio; species Streblospio benedicti. The sequence goes on from CM032669.1 coordinate 56,740,393, forward strand.
TTGATTTTCTTTGGTCCCAAAACACGTCCTGGTCCCGACTTTGGGGTCGGATTGACGTAACCCATACATTACAACGTACTAAGGGTTGGTGTACAAAAGTGGAACAGTGTTCTCCTTTTTTTTGACCCCCCCCCCACACACTAAAAGTGGAAACATCAGATGTGTGACATAATTGAAGAATATCTACACAGTGTGTCGCGATATTTATTCAAATATTACATGTATATGCCATAAAATAATATTTATTACATATCAGGAATGTAAATCTGTGTATCCTTTTTAATGCCACATCTATAGAGTAAATAGTGGAATTCTGATATGAAAAGTTTTAGCGACAGCGGTAAAGTCTTAGACCCACAAAAAAGTGGAATATCCAAAACTTGACTGAACCCCCCCTAGGTGGAACATTGTTCCACTTTAGCGACAAAATGTACAGCATACCTCAGTTCGTCGCACTTTCGCAAACCTGGACACGCGCTGATCCGCGAACGTCTCTAGGTTTTTGACAGTCATGACGCAGTACAGAAACCTGACTGCTGGCTTAAATAGAACTGAGGAACCTCCATGAAGAGACCACCCCTCTGCTGAGAACACTCGAGGTGCTGTCTTGACAGAGAGATTGTACCGTATACGTGCACGCTGTGAGAGAAAGGCGGCGGCCGGGGGGGGGGTGCTGCTCATGAGAGAGAGACGGTGGTGAGAGTAATGCTTGTTGCAGTTCATTGTCAGTCGACGAGAATCTCTCTCACACTGTACATAATGTTAGTGCTACAATATCATCATTGGTCTACGTGCATCTCATACAGTGTATGCACATGTCTAGTGCTACAATATCGCAATAACACAGGGATGGCTGGAAATGGAAATGTGATGAGTGTCTGCCTGTTTATGGACAATCCACGGGGATATCCACGAACTCTGACGTTGAGAAGAAAGTGCTCGAGAGTTCAGTCCTTCAAACCACATCAAAGTTCTTTGTTTTTATAGCACCAAAATTTCACGCCAGTGGTGATCATATTATAAGTCTATAAATCCGAAGAAGAGCAAGTGAGAAATGTGACATGCTACTATGTACACTGGCTTTTGTGCGCCTTGTGCCAGGCTAGCATGAGTGAGCACCCTGCTAGGCGTGCAATGCCTCATTGCCGTTCGTGTGTGGCGAGTGAGAGGTCTTATCGTGCTAATGCCGGCCATCTGGCTACCATCGCTGCCTGCTGGATATTATGATACATGGATAGTTATTGAAAGAAGGTGCATAAACATTGCATGCCGAAATTGAAAAAAAAAAGAATAACCAAGTAATTCTATCCTGATATCTGTTTTACTATGTGAATCTCTAAATGAAACAATTCACAGTTTAATTTGCTGTATGAGTACCTATGTAGCTGGTATTTAAACACTAATTGGCAATATGGAAAGAAAAGTGAGTGGGTTTTAAATGGCGATCACACGTATAACACGATGACGCCTGCTGTAGAAGTGAATTCTCATTCACAGTGGGAATTTAACGAGGTGCTCTTGACCCGGACCATTCGACGTCTGAATCAAGTGTGAAGTCATTCAGTGCAGGAACTGTAACGTGCATTGGAATGTTTCTTCTTTCTGCTGAAAAGAGGTATTCTCGCTTTGAGAAACACGTGTTAAGGCATTCAGGTTATGCTTACAGACATTTGGAGTATTTTCCCTCGCCGTTCGTGATAGTGATATAACCATAAACAGTGAATCAATGTGATCAGAAGGATTAGTTTTACGTGGCTTTTGATGAGACTGTAGATGTGGTAGATATTGTAGTACTAGTGGATTAATCCCCAATTCTATCAATAATTACGACGAAGCCATGAAAATATATTTTTACTGACAATAACCATGTTAGATAGTAGGATAGTGGGGCCGAATGACGTTTTGTCCTAAATCTAAAGCAGCCGTCTGAAAAGAACAAAATCTGTACCACCGTACGCGCTGTACTTTAAACAAACTGTTTCAATTATTCACAGAAACCCACAAAGAAGTGCCAACGTTCCTCACACGCCTTTCTGTGAACTTCAAATTGGATAAACCTGCTCGGTTTTTATTTCCGGGTTGTACTTCCCTGGAGGTGGTGAGCGTTTAGTGGATTATGATAACACTCGCCTCGTACGGACCTACTACTGAACAGTCTAGTTTGCAACTGCAGTTATACAACCACGGCCTTGGCCCTTATACACAACATAAAACTGTGTTGACTCATGCCTCAGCCAAAATATAAACACTGTGCGATTTTGGCAACGTGACCAGAGGCCGTATTCTGTAATCTACAGCAGGTGGGCGTGGAGAGTTTC
>CM032669.1:56759628-56773776 GCA_019095985.1 Streblospio benedicti
ATGATATTACTGCCCTGGAATGAACGATATAAAGGCTGCACTACAGTGTGTGATTAATGTCATACCCTGCAATTTCACTACCCATTGTCATTTGAAGAAATGTTGCTTCCAGTTGTACAATCTGTACATCAACATGTGGCTTGTGCCAATTAACAAACTGTCACAACCAATGCAACAATTAGAATGATTTGAAAGATGTAAAGAAAGAACCACTGGATGTTCCAAAGCATTGGGAAACCTAGATTCTTTAGCCACTCAATGTAGGAGGCTTATGGCTTTCCCCCACGGAAATCATATTCAAATATTATCTGTTATATATTCATATGTACATTTATCGGTATATATATCTGTTGTTTGCAACATTATTGGGTTTACAATAAATGTTGTTACTGTAATAATCTTTGTGCATAACTCTCATGATGAAAGGTATGGAGAAGCTGAGATTCCATTACCATTCAAATTATGTTTACCAGTATATATGTTATCATATTTCAATGCTAATTGGAATCACCGTGGATTTATGAGTTAAGATCAGGTTAAATCAATAAAATAATACAGAGCAGTTGCAACCTGTAACCCTGAAAAGCTAAAAATACATGTATTACACACTAACATTGCTTAGAAATAAAATACATAAAATTTTCACTATAAAGTAGCAGCAATCTTGGATTTGAAGGTCACAATAAGGTCAAATAACTAAAATGATGCTGAAAATGGAATCAGTGACACCTTCAAACCCTAAAGCCCAGGTATTACACATTGATGTACCGGTAGGAGGTTCAAAAGTAAAATATGTAAACTACACATGGTAAGTGTCAGCCATCTTGGATTTGAAGGTCAAGATAAGGTCAAATCATTAAAATAATGCTAGAAATGGAATCAGTGACCCTGTTCACCCCAAATTTCATGTATTACACATCAATGTAGCTTAAAAAGTAAAAAACATAATTTTTTACGATATGCCCGGCGGCCATTTTGAAAAATTGCGCGTAATTTGGATACGGGGGGTCATCTCACTTGTGTCCGTGGACAAATATTTTTCTATTGTCCTAAGGTACTTCCCTGCCAAAGAAAAGCTTTGCATCATGACTTGCAGAAAAAAGTTGATTAAGTCCTCTACTAATAGTCCATTTGTCAAATGTGGTATTTTACTTGAAGCCTGTTTTGTTGAATGTATGATGTTTTATTGTTGATTATGTGTCATGAGCAAGAATCAGCCAGAAGGCAATTGTGAAAAACTTTCTGATTTTTTACAAGAAAAAAACATAATGACCCCCAGAGCCATCATGGCAATACCAAAGCTCATAGTTACCTTAATTCATAAATAGAGAGTTAAAACATAAGAGATAAAGCCACAAAACATCTCGCATAAAAGAAAACATGATTTGTTGAGAATCCTCGCGACTAACGCGAGCACAAATTGGAGGCTCTGTGTATTTTTAGGTCACTTTAGCTGAAGCGAAAGCCTTTCATTTGATCATATGTATGTATGTTGCTGGTATTAAAACCAAAGCATTTACCGAGAGACCATTTTCATTCAAACGTTATACTTTAAATGCTATGAGGTAAGAGGCAAACCCAAAGTGATTAGATTTTGGGCACTTTGCTAATTAAAGCATGATTTCCACAAGGCTATGTGTGGCCCACTTTTGACATTTTCTGCAATAGCTTTCATACTGCAAAGAATAAATAAAAGAAATAAAAAATAGAAATAGAAATAAAATAAATAAATAAGCCCACACACACTTTCAAACTTGTTGCAATGTTTACACACTTACTTTCCACCACCTGTGTTAAGTTTTGGCACTTTATCAATTTTGGTGTGATTTCCGTAAAGCCATTTTAGGTCATTTCTTTCCCTTTTATTTAAAAGTTTCAATACAGCTCGAATATTGACATCCAAATTTAATACAATGTTTACATACTTAGTAATTTTGACATCTCGCCAAATAGAGTGTGCCTTCCAGAAGGCCATTTAAGGCAAGTGTTTGGGTTTTCTGTAATAATTTCAATGGAGCATGAAACATGACTTCCGAATTTGACCCAATGTCTATGTGAGAGGCGACCATCCTGTCTAAACTTGGCACTTTGCAAACTAGATCAAAAGTGCTCAGATAGCACAGGATCGTTATAACAACATGGACGCAAGGGCACTTAAGATGTATACTTAACAAAATGTACTTTGCAATTACTATTGGGTTAATCACATGAATAGGCCTTAGTTCATGTTTCATGTGAGCGTACTTTGTGCATCACATATTTGACCCTAAATTTATGTCATTTTCACTTAAGTAAGAGGGTAAGTGTCTAAGATTTTTTTTGTGGGGCACAGGGCCTGTTGTTTATGATATAGTATACATACATGTAAGGTATAAAGTATATATAAATATAAACTCAACACATTTTTACCTTATGAATCTATTATATGAACCATATTGCCCATACACCATATCTTTTGTAATACAGTGTGACTTCGGATTGTGGTTGCTTTCTACACATGGTTAAATGAAATGGTTTTATTCGGCATGAGACAACGCCGTTCTAGTCACAGTATCCTCTATGAACACTTTTAATCTAGTGCGGCTTAGTTGTCATATATGACTATTGAGTCCTGCCCATGCAGTCCTATTCACATGGTAGTGGCCAAAACTCTGGGCAGCGACCCGTGTACTGCACAAACTCACCCACTTCTACAAACAGCTCATACAGAGGCTGGAGGCAATTGAGCAGTAGACCAAGTACATATCGATTCATGGAGTGGAATCCTTCAAATATGTTAACACCGCGACAGTCATCATTGCCCACCACTGATAACTTGTATAAAGCAGAAGACAACTTGGAGAATAGATCAGTGACGTTGTGAGGGAGTGTAGACTTGTGGTGAGACAGCGCTGCCTCAAGGCTGCTGCCAAACGCCAGTGGGACGAAGAATCGGTTGACTCCTCCAATGGTTAGCGCATGATAGAGTACCTGCAACCTTCCTGTGCATCTTCTGTTTTCCTGTACAGATCTGACCATGACCATATGACATCCTAAATCTGAGCTGAATCCTCCTTGCTGATATCACTCGCCAGATTGTAAATCTCAATGATGAGACTGATGTTCCTGCTCACACTGCTTGGATGGGGACATCCAGACATGATCTGGTCCAAGCAGGAGTTGAGGTCTGCTATGTTCTTGACAAAGGGTGGCATGATGTTGTGAAGGTCTGAGTAAGGAGGAAGTCTAGTATGGAACGTGATGAGGCAAGTCGCTTCCCTTATGTAGACGTTGTGTTCATGACAAGGTAACAGATCAGGCTTCTTCTGGTTACTGAGCCACTTGTCTAGCTGTGAGAACCTCATCACCTGCTCTAGTGGATCTTCATACTCAGTACAGAGATTCGTGGTCCAGTTGTACAGGCCCGAATCAGTTTGTCGGTCATATGTATTTATAACATCGCTCCAATCACTGTGTATACGCTTCACGATCACACAGTACCTGCTCATGATGTTGTCAGTGAAGTATGCGTCATACTTATACTGATTACACCAGGTGGCACTGAGTGCCTTGTACACAGGGTCGTGAGGGTCGCTGTAGTTATGGTGGATTTGCCACTTACTCAGCCCATCACCCCCAGTGAAGGTCAGGATACTGTCTGCAAACACACCTCTATGCACGGGAAAATTGATCTTTGGTGAATAATCCTCATGTGTTAACATAACATCATGTACATATGGACACTCGAAATACTTGCGATACATGTCGTCCATGTTGTCGAAGGGTTCAGCGGGTCCGTGGTGGGTCGTGTTATACGTGCACCAGAAATCTGCAAATATTTCATATGCTGTTTGATATCCTGCTGTGATGTCTTTCTTAAGGCTGGGATAATCCGCCATCACTCTGTCCTTACATAGGTACAGTTTGTCTCGGGCATGGCATACACCACGGTATGTAGCAGCGTTATCTATATACAAACTCATGAAGTAGTCATAACATGAGCTATATTCCCTGAAACCACTATCGCCATATGAGATGCTTCTCTTGTGCATCATCATGTGCTTTACGCTGGACTGACGAGTATCTCTAGAATCCACAAGACACATACATACTGATACTATTATTTGCCATATTGAGGTGATTGTGTAAAACACGTGATATGATGTAACAGTTACCTCATCAAAGTTTGAATGATCAATTCAAATTAAAATTCGCACCAACAATTGAAATTTATCCATTCAATCTGACGTCATACACGCTATGGGGAATAACTTTGTGATTATAATAGATTGTGAATAAGCATCGTGGACACCCACCCACCCACCCACACATCGTAACAATGATAACCTTGCTTACACCGCTCTATCTTACTTCCTCGTACATACAGATGCTAGCCTGTAACAAGGCCTTTAAATGATCTATTAGAACTAGAGGCTGTCACAATTGCACTTGCTCTTCTTCTTTGCACTTACATGAGAGTTTTTTGTAATTAAATAGAGGAATCAACTATTAAATATAAGGTTATTAAACACATTCATTAGCTATGTATTTGATAACATATATATGATGAATTCGTTTTTTAACAATAGCTGTATAATTATATATTAAAATAACCTTATATTTCAATGGCTTCCAGTCCATCTTTTTCAAAGAAACGAGGTTGTTTACTTGGAATTGGAAGTAAACAACCTCGAAGGAGTGCTGGTTCAGTGCTGGGTCCCCATAGCTGCCCCCTTCCCCCTTAAGGGTAGGTACGCATCTGGGATCTCTACTCCATCATTCCTGTTTAACTTTGTTCCTTTGGCTCTGATGTTGATGGCCTCCAGGACTTTTCTATGTCTATCTCTTGCTTCTCTTTCAAGAATGTTTATCTTCTGCATTAGCGGTGGAATTAATGGTATATGTCCTGTTTTTTCTTGATGTTGGTTGAGGGCTGATTTCTGATCTTTCTTTTCCACTGACTTCTCGTGTTCTTCCACTCTCTCTCTCTCCTAGCGATCTTCCTGTTTCACCAATGTAAATGTCTCCACACACCTGGCACTCTGTCTCCTACACTATTCCACACTGTTCCTCTGGCTTCATTTTGTCTTTTGGATGGACTAGAGATTGTCTCAGGGTTTGTTCTGCTTTATGGTAGAGGCTAATGTTGCTCTTCTTGAAGGGGGCAGCCAGGGGGCCCAGCACTAAACCAGCACTCCTTTGAGGCTGTTTACTTCCAATTCCAAGTAAACAACCTCGTTTCTTTGAAAAAGATGGACTGGAAGCCATTGAAATATAAGGTTATTTTAATATACAATTATACAGCTATTGTTAAAACGAATTCATCATATATATGTTAGATATAAGGTCTTTTGAAAGACTAACATGATGTCGCTTGAAAACATTTCACATATCATGTTTACATAGTTGTCCTGAAATGTATAGTCCTTTAATTGCAGAATGTGAAATACCTTAAAGTCACAAAGACCCTGCATTGTGCTGATGATAAACCTGCTTACAAAACAGTTTCACTTTTTGGTCAACCATGCAGGGCCCACTTTCACGCATCGCATATCATTTGCAATGCGACGATATCAATCGACATTTACATTGATTTAGCTACGGTTTCACCAACCACCTCGCTGATTGTAGGCTGCAACGCTTACAGCTGTTTTGTCACTAACAGAATATTTGAATAACCATTTGGATATTCGAAAATCCAAAGTCTAATGTCCACTGAACTTTAGGGTTAAAAAGCGATACTTAAAATGCGGTGAAAGTAATGCTTACAGTGCACAAATACAGTGATATTATGCGTTCTGAAAATATGAGCAGTCTGTTAACTAATCTGTGATATGAGGATGTAGATGGATGCAATCATCACATTGAATGTGATGAGGACAAGAGTGGTTTTGTAAAAGGAATGTGGAATGTGAAGTAGTGATCGGTACTGTAGTGTAAAATGGGGTTTGCGGACAATAGTTAATGTAATGAAAATAAGTTTTAAACAAATTCTATAGAACTATTAAACCACTTTAGCATGAACCAGAGCTGTGCCTAAGTACAGTACTTGCAAATACTGTACTTGCAAGTACAGCGATTTGCTGTACTTGGACTTGGACTCAAGTACATTAGAAAAAACCCAAATGTATTTGTACTTGGACTCAAGTACAACCCAAAAGTACTTGGTACTTGCAAGTACAAACTTCAAGTACAGTGTTTCATTCATATATTGCATTGCAAATGTGACGAACTTTCTATTACTTTTTTCATAATGGCTTAAAAAATTGAAAACTTTGGTACTGTTTAAGTTTAAGCTAGATTCAGTCTAATTCAGTCTAATTCTCTCATAGCCATGGTAGAACATTAAATGAAGCTTCTACATCATTATCACCATCATCTGGCATTTAAAGTCCATATTTTATCCTTCCACCAAAAAATGTGTGCATGTTGTGCTGTTTGATGGTTGCATATATATTGAACATGTGATATTTATGAGTTATGACCACAAAGTGTGTTTTCAATGTATTTTATCATAATATACAACGTAAACCTGTTTCAGGTATTTTCCAACGGGCGAATGATTTTCCAAAAATACTTTAAAATAAAACCAGGTTTCAGTTTACAAAATTCTCGGAAAATGCCTATTACATATCTTAAATGCCTTCTGCAGGTCTTTGGCATGTTGTCATATACATGTATTATGGGTGATCTTATATTCTTACTTCATCTATTAGATGCATGGAATTATAAAAGAACATATGAAAGTTCTTAAATAGATTTGAAAATGATATAACATGAAAAGTTATCATTCCGAATACATTAAAATTTAATACACAAAAACTTGTAAATATATGGGCACAAACCTGCATAACCCTCAGACAATACAATTGAAAAAGACCATTTAAATTACAGAATCATTATACGTTGGTCAGCAAAAGATATTTCCCATTCAGTGAAAGCAACACAATAGAATATTTGACCAACAGTTAAGAGCAGACAAAAGGCTATTGTGTAACCCCGTTAAGAGAGTTATACCTAGCATCCTGCTTCTGATAGCAAGTCAGTTTCATAATTAAGGAGGCTGATTTCTAAACCTTGAAATTCCTTTAAAGTCTTTCATCTTTTCTTAACATGCTTGCTGGGGATAGATTGTAGGATGAATAGCTATTCAGATCACCGGGTAGCGATTACATTTGCAATTTAACTAAATGGGGAGTAAATATTCACATCCTTGCAAAACCATTGTTTTGAACTTTGAAACAAAGAAATAGTAAAACATCATCTGAATGATAAAGACATAGTAACTAAATCTTCTATATAAAAGCAACACAATTTACCATTTGCTTCTATTACATGGCATGTCACCCTACGTCAATCTAAAATAACCCTCTGCGGTTTTTAATCTTTGATGATAATGATGTACTACCCATGAATGATTTAAATTGACGACTTGTCCAAAGATCAAAGGTGAGACACACAGATTCAGTTTCACTTTGTAATTTGTGGACTTCAATGTTATTCCAGCAATGCTGTGCTCTCTGAGTACTTATTAGTTGGCAAATGGTCAAAGTTCAACAGATTCCTTTTGAATATTCAATCATTTTTCAACTTATACTACTTGATATATATGGTTGTAGTTTGACAATAAACATATGTATATCTAGCTGACATACAGTAAAATGTCAATCTTTGTTTTGTATTTCATGGAACATTCAACCTGTGTACTTGGTACTTGGACTCAAGTACAATCAAAGTACTTGTACTTGGACTCAAGTACATTGGAAAAATCATCAATGTACTTGTACTTGGACTCAAGTCCAGCTGCAATGTACTTGGACTGGACTTGAGTCCGTTATTTGTACTTAAGTTCAACTCTGGCATGAACACAGCTGAACTCCTACAGAAAGAAAAAAAAAGACACAGTTAAAATGATCCAAATACGTACCAAAGTATAAACACAAAATATAAAATTCAAAATCTAACACAATCTGCAAATTTGCTCAATTTAAAATTAAACATATACTAAATTCATACTTTTCAATACACTCCACTTATTTGCTTTCCTTCGTCTCATCTGCCACCGCACATTCACTCTTATCCTGATTTGAAACGGATTCACTATCAACACTATCATAAAACAGTGGTGGTTCGTCATGACTGGATGAAACCAGTTCTACATCATCGAATGCATCGTTATCAGCCCCTGGATCAGTTCCATGATTTCCATCTTCAGCCTGAGCAGATACGTGTGTGAGTGTTTCCATGCGTAGGGGGATCATGAGTTTCGGCCACCTGATGACCCTCTATCATCTCCTGTCCCATCTGTCGTCTTGTTGCTCTTGCATAGCACAAGCATACAAGGAAAACTATGAAGATAGGCATGATAAGCCTCAAAAGCAGGACCTCAAAATCTGAAAAGGAGAAGAAACATGACACCGTTATATGAGCAATGCACGTGAAACACAATGTGATGTGCTGGTTTTTTCATTCGAAACCATGCAAGTGGTTCACAAAAAAACTTACTATCTTAACTACTTTCAACAGGTGTCCTTAAATTCTGAAGAGGCCATTCTTACTGAATTTACTAATAATCAATTAAATGAATACGTTAGTAATGCTCGGTTCAGTAGAATGTGCATGATAAATATGTAAATGACAATTCAAAATATATTTTTATGAACATAATGAAGTAAAGACCACGGGGGTAGTTTATTAGACCATGAGGACATGTATACACACCAATTAAGCTCTATAAAATATAGACTTTGAATACCTCTGGTCTATACTGTTAAAATTAGACCAAATACCAGTTAATATCCATCAACCGCACACGAGAATTCTACAGAAAGTCCGCTCCAAACGACCAGATTCGAGAGTGATCAATTTATTAAACTACAAAAGCTCGATCGAATTACCCAATTTGTGAAGGGACAGCTCCGGGTATTCGGTGGTATTGAGCTCGCAATCATTAATCAAGCTGATATTGTCACACCATGCAATCAGTTAACAGTTTTGGCGTATGAAACAGCTTTTGGCGTGGGTGCAAAGCAGTTTTGGCCTGGTAAGTGACCATAGATTTTCATTTCACAATATAAAATTGATCCCTACAAACTAATAAGTAGGGAATAATGGTAGATTTTGTTTGCATTGAGAATGGGAATATATCTGCTTATACTTAAGCCAGTTTTTTTCATCTTGACATGGACCAGTTTGAATGCTATCGGCGGCAAAAATTAGAACCCCAGATGTTTCTGAAAAATTGCCCAAGTAAATAGGTATTTTCTAGCTTTTGGAGACAACCAGACATATCTTTGTAAAGTGTATACATCAGGCTCTCAGCACATTGCACACATGCATGCAATAAGGCAGTCTAGAGCAGTCTACCCGTAGAAAAATGACCTTTTCAGTCAGTTATATGTTACAAGGTATGGGGTTGAGGGCGAAACAAGTTTGGTGTGGTGTACTGACGATCGATCTAGTGTCTGAATCCAGTGGAAACGTGACCTCATGTTCAATATATTTCATACTTATAGGCGCAGCGTCAATTTATAGACAAAGATAAACCATCAGGGGTCACTCTAAGCCGTAGAATAAACATTTTGTTGTTTTTTCTAAGTGCTGGTTAGATGTCAACATAATATTGAATGAAGGGTAAAAGGGCCCTTTCATTGAAAAAAAACGAAACAAAAACAAAACAAAAAATCCATGTGTACACACCAGAATTACGTAGCTCTATATTTGCGCGTAGCGAATTCTCTTTTGATGTATCAACCACAGTCCTTGTCATATATCATAACATTTCTTAATACATGACATCCCTGACACTATACATTGTCTTGAGACATTTTGTGATAGCAGTCTGAATCTGATGCACCATTGCTTTCACGGAGCTGATGGCCCATATATGTTTGGATTTGCGCCAATCCTCGCCTGCTAACTTTTTGAATTTCTCCAGTGCCATCTGTTGCTTAAGCTGAATGTTCCGTAAATCTCTAATGCGGCAGCTCAATGTTAGCACCACTTTTTTCATTGTGCTGACAACACTTTCTTCGGAGTTCTTTAGCTCTTCCAAATCTGCATACTTTTCTGTAAGTGTTTTTAAGCTATCAACTGTTGCTAGCTCCTCGACCAAACGTTCCTGCACCTGTACAAGAGTCTTACCATCTTCATGTCCAAATAGGTCTTCATCGCTAGCACTTTCCGTAAGACCAGGAGCTACCTTCTTACCATCAACACTTAATATGAATGAGATTGAAGTTTCTGATGAGCGCAAGGCAATGGCCTCTTCGATTACTCCGGGTGTCAGTCCTTTCGGCAGTGGAAATTCAGTTCTGAAATTCTGCAAAGACTGTATACTGGGGACAGTTAAGTTGATCTGGGACTTAAAAGGATCATAATACCCGCTTTTCAGCTTCTTCCATGAGAAGGTCCCCTTCATTTTTACCACCAGACATGAATTGGATAAACTGGCCATGAAACATACGGTGTCCAGCCCACCAGAACTGGTTTGTCTCTTTTGAATATCTCATTTTTGTCGTTGAATCCAAACTGTACCAATGGCAGACCTCTAGAAAGAGTTTCAGAGCAATATTGTCCATAGGGAAATTAGCCTCCCCTACCATCTTCATGAAGGACATGAAATCTTTCAGCATGCCATATTTATATAGCTCTTCTATAAAAGCTGGCAACAGCTTCTCACCCTGCTTCCAAAATTCATGAATTTCACGGTGGTGAAGATCAAAAGTCTCCGAGCAGACTGCTTTTTTGTTGACCCACTCGTTTCCTTGGGGCAGCAGGATCTCCAACAATCAACCTTTGTTCTGCTGGAGTAAATATTAGTTCACTGTGATTAGTATCATGGTGTGGTGTGTTAAAGTCCTTTTGATGTACTTGGCTGGTAGGTGAATTTTCTTCCAATTCTGGGGCAGAATCATATTCTTTACTTTCATCCACAATCCTTTTCTTCTTGTGATTCAATGATAGATTATACTGTGGTCGTTTCTTGCGCTCCATGCCTAGTTCATTATTGAAAGAAAAAGAGTTTAAAATTATCTACCTAGGTCAATATTTAAAGAAAAAAAAAAAGAGTTTAACATTATCTGTGAATGTTATAGGCCCAACACAATTGCTAAATAAATACATTGTGTTTAGTTGTATGGCTAAGATACACATTACATGAAATTTAGAATCACACGCCAAACTCGGGGTGCTTGAAAAGTGCATACACGCCAAACCTTGTTTTCAGGTAAAAATAGAATAAAATCATTTTATTGGCTTTATACTAAAAGGTAAACGAAAGGCTTTGCAGACGGTATACTTGGCATACTGTTTTATATTTATGCACATGTCAAATGAAAATTATTATTAGGTAATAGCTATTACATGTGCTTTACAAAACGTGACTGTGCAGAGAGTAAAGGGGTACAATTTTGTGTCCACAATTATAGAAAATTGGATGCAGTGAGGAAAGGTTTGATGTTCTCTACACCACCAGAAATGTTTAGTAGTCTCAATGCAAAAGGACTACCATTTTAACAGACAAAACTTGCAAAGGTACATTGAAAGGCCAACAAGCCAAGAACTACGTATTCCTGGATTTACCAGGCCACGAGCAGGACTACCCACGTCTATCAACCAACTTCACAAGCTACCTGAATCTCTATTGCGCCGCCAACTGTCTGACACATCAGGCTATTTATAGCCTGATTAGCCTTTCAGCCTCGATGCAGCATACACACACCGAGTTCGCGTTGGGCACGTTGTAATCAACGCAGGATGCATTGTGTGTCTCGGGATCACTTTTCTTTACACTTTGTACCCACGCCAAAACCTATTTCACACGCCAAAACTGTTAACTGATTGCATGGTGTGATTGTCGTCCATTTCAAACGTGTTTTCATATACATTTATCTCAGGGGTATCAGTTGTTTTAAATTCATTTCCAGTAGGAAATGTTGTGTTGTCTTCCATTTTCACAGGTTTCTTATCAGGTACGGGCGAAGATTTCTAGACGATATGCAGGACTAATCAAAGTCATCAAAGTTCGAAGTGCTTTTCAACATAAAGTAATATCATAAATTGTTAATACTAAGAATTAGTGCAATACTATCAATATTACACCAGCCTCTTTACAATATAGTTAATATAAGACAGGATTATTTTCATCCCGTGCAGAGCGCGGTTCAACATCAACTATACGTAACTGCGGACCCGTAAAAGTTATTCAATAGAGATGGTTGGTCGTGGTTCAAACTAAATATTTCAGAACATCAAAACGCCTTTAAAAAGTAGTAAAACATATCTTATAAATATAAAAATATGATTTTGATAATATTGTTTTCGTGAATAGGCCTATCTAATATTCTAATACATAACTAAGGGGCGGACCATTACTTAGTTGGATTGGGGGGTGCGCGAGAAAATGTTTTTCAAACAAACAATTTTTTTCACATGGCCATATCATGCAAACATTTATTTTCCACACAATGACGCTGACAAACATTTTTTTTTTAAATCGGTACTTTAATGTCAACAAAATATGCAAATTTGTGGCTTAGATGCGTCACTGTGACAAGTGAACCTCTCTTATATTTGGTAATCCGCAGCTCATAAGTAATACTCTGAAGATCTGATGGGCTTGATATTTGAATATACACCACTGGGCGTATAAATGAGAACTTTTTCCATCGCCACAGGTTTAAAAAGTAGCATTTTTCAGATAAAAGCTCATCGGCTTTCATGCACATGGATATGGTATACAGAATATGTTAATTGCATGCAAAGAAAGCTTCATGTAATTATGAATACATTATGGATGCTAAAAACTGTTGGTATATATTGAATGTTTAAGCGATGAATGTAAAAATAAAGTTTTCGACTCAATTGAATATTGATAATCAAATTGAGAGACCTGTTCGCAGTACAAAGAAGATGTCACTGACATTCAAAAATAATTTGAAGGAACTTCTTCATTCCTGGTATAATATGTACAATGTATATCATTTCAGTGTGAAAATTTGCATTTGCTTTAAGCAAGTAGATAATAAAGTATTTGGCATTTTCAGAATATCTGTGTTAATGTTTGAAATACAGAATACAGAAGAAATACATTAGCATCACAGCCATCAACAAACATACTGTAAGTAAAAATGAATGCCATAACCGCGTAAAAATACACATTTGTGCAAACAATTTTTTTTCTTTAGAAATGAAACAAACATTTTTTTTGCTTTCTAAATGAGAACACACAATTTTTTCCCATGTGTGCGGTGAACAAACAATTTTTTTCCCATATTTTCCTCGAGCCCCCCCCCCTCCCAACTAAGTAATGGTCCACCCCTAAGTAGCACACTGATGGGTTCATAACTACAAATGTAAACAATTGAAATAATGAAGAAGAAATACATCTTTTCACCTATTTCACATGCATTCAAAATACATGTGTTAAGTATAAAAAAATGATGCAACCCGAGTAGAACCGCTTGTACAATCATGTGATAGTAGCTTTAACATAATCAGTTCATTACTTTTTACTATATATTTTCTATCCACTAGATCTAGGTATTTCTTTTTTTCCTTTGATGCAATTGTCACCCTATATCTTGTCTTTATCATGACTGAAGATTATTTGATTTTGGGCTTGGATTAAAAATCAATCAATCATTAGTTCTAGATTTGGGTAAATATTATGACTTACATAAAAAACACACACATTTAAGTGGGGTCCACATCATCACATGGACATAGACATGCACTGATTTCTTTTGTTTAAAAAAAGGCTTTCTATGAAGTTCACATAGGACATGAATTAACAAATATTTCAATTCGTTCTCACGATATACTAATTCGTATCCACGAAATAATAATGCAGACCCACGAATACGCGTGTACGAATTAGTTAATTTAACTTGATGTCCTATCTAGGCCACCAAGAACCCTACGTAGGATGTAGATCTACCAGATTATATTTTTATTTCGTCCCCATGAAATATCGTCGCTGTACCAGTATTTTGCCAGTATGCAATTTTGCAGAATCGGACACAACTATACATTATATTATTTCTTATCAATCGTTATCTTGAGTCTAATGATGTTTACGTTAGATAGTACTATACAACCTTCAACAGGGAATCATAACGTCCTCTTTCCGCGGGACGGACGAATGCTTTCCTAGGAGCCTCGATTTGG
>CM032669.1:56773876-56806725 GCA_019095985.1 Streblospio benedicti
CCTTGACTCAGAAGTTTGCTGATTTTTTTTTCAGATTTTTTTGGCCATTTTTTAAGTCCCTTATGGGCGTTTGAAAATTCACTCCAAGGTCCTGGGGGGATGCCTATATGAAAATATCCAACTTTGTAGTAGAGACTTCATAATGGTTTTATTTTGTGCAGACTAGTATGCTGAACAAACTTTATAAATAAACATATGCTCTCAAATCAAATCTTCTTGGGGTTTGGGGGGCTAATGCATGGGGGCTCAAAGGAGGGGGGCGAAAAGCTACATTATATCAATATTTTCTGTCCTTTATTATGGAGATGCCTTCTTGAACACAAATGTATCAATACATAGCACACAAACAATCAAAATAAACATCACACAAACAATAAAAATAAACATCCTGTGCATATTTCAATATCTATATACACAATATAACAAGACACTACTATTAGTCTACTAAGGGTTAATCTGGGCAAGGGCATCCTTCTTTCTTGAAACACATTTCTGTGATTATTGACCACCAAAAGGATTCTCTCTCTCTGAGCAGAATCTTGTGCCATTTCTGCATACTCAGTGATGTCCGTCACACATCTCTCTGCGGCATCATTCACAACACTCAAATCACCCAGAAATTCCCCAACTCTTTTGTACTCTGAGCAGTCCTCTCAGCACCTTACAGGTCTGTGAATCCATTCTGTGCCAGCATCCAGGAGGTGGAAGAGTAACCAAGAGCACTGCCCTATTAATGCACTCAATTGAAACCTCCTATGGAAATTATCAGGAAGCACTGGTTTTCCTGTTTGCCATTGATAGTTTGCAGGTGGCCTCATTTCTATCAGTTTCCGTGCCATAGCACGTCACACATTGGTAGGTAGCTGCTTATCCCACAGGGCAAAAACTACCAGCTCTTGAGTTAAGTACCATGTGTGCCTTAATACACTGACCAGTGCAGCATCAGCCATATTTGCCCCCAGGGAGCCAGCAGGGTATAGGGCTTTGTAAGTGTGGAGATCTGTCCACAAAAGCTGATCCAGTCGCGGTGCAGATATTGCAGACCTTGCTTGCAGGAAATATTTGGCATGGATCAGCACCAAATATTCACAAAGGGCCTTTGACTGCTGTCTCCTCACGGCTGTCTGTGCAAATTGCCTGTGCATCATTGTTATCTTCAGCTCATGTAGTGCAATGCCCATGAAACGGGTTTGGTTGGTGGATCCGGGTTTTCGCATCCGGAAACCAATTCCTGGTGGACGGCCACCAGAATGGGGACGTTGAACAACGCCACCAAGAAAGGCCACTGTCAACTCTAGAAATTCCCTGTGGTCTCTTTGACGGAATGTTCCATTGAGCATCATCTCTTTAGCCCACAGTAGAATTGATTCAGCATGTTGGAAGCGCCAATCATGCTGGTTTGCTGGCCACGCCCACAAAGCTAGAGAATTGGGGGCAGTGTTTAAATTGGGCCAGGATGCATGGAATTGCTTGAATAGCTGGTTTTCTGGACTTTTGGTTAACTCCACGACAAGCACTGTAAACCCAAAACACATGTAATTCACCAACATGATGGCAACATGCTAGCCACATAACTGGTCTGCTAGGCAAGACTTCAAGTCTTGACGACGCTCCTTTATGACGCCCAGTATTCGAAGCAGTGGTGTCAAATACCTGACCCACAATGGCATTTTGAACGCTCCAGTGTCAGTTACCTCACACAGAGCCCTTGCCTGAGATGCTCCAGAACCATCTGGTATGACAGGGGATGCATTTGTGTTCAAGAAGGCATCTCCATAATAAAGGACAGAAAATATTGATATAATGTAGCTTTTCGCCCCCCCCCCCCTCCTCTGAGCCCCCATGTATTAGCCCCCAAACCCCATGAAGATTTGATTTTAGAGCATATATTTATTTATAAAGTTTGTTCAGCATACTAGTCTGCACAAAATAAAACCATTATGAAGTCTCTACTACAAAGTTGGATATTTTCATATAGGCATCCCCCCAGGACCTTGGGGTGAATTTTCAAACGCCCATAAGGGACTTAAAAAATGGCCAAAAAAATCTGAAAAAAAAATCAGCAAACTTCTGAGTCAAGGGATCAACTATGGTGAAATGTACTAAAGCCTACTCAAAAAAAGTGTTATTTTGGAACACCCTACAACACTCCTTTCAAACCCAACATGAACAGTCATTAGGATTATCCTAGATCACAGGTGGTCGGGGCATTAGTCTATGGATTAATGCTAGTGGTCACCATCACATCTTGTGACATCGGATGTGTTATATATACCATTAAAATTACTGAATTAACTATACACAGTAGAGTGCAATTAGTTGTGGCTCTCTATCACAACCACCTTTGTTAATTAACCATTGACGAAAAGTTGATGGGCAGCATATGTAAAGGGTATGGATATTACTATTACTGACACCCCGGGGACTACCACAACAGAATTTACATGCTGCTGTATTTGCTGTTCATATAATTTCAAATAATGCATGATTTAGCGCAGGTAACATCCTGTGAATATTCACCATGGAATACACATACAACATTACATGCGTATTCCACCAACATGATTGTAAAACTATCTTATAAAACTTAGTATTTCAAAGATTAAAAACTATGCCATTCCCATTTTTTGTCAAGAGGTTCTCATGTGCTATTTTGAATCAAAAAGTTTGAAACCATTTAAGAAACTGACTCCCCATGAAATATTCCTACAACCCTTATGGGGAAATAAACATTTTAACCCCCCCATTACACCAAGCAGGCTCCGGGCGGATTTTCGAAAAAAATGGCAAAAAATGACAAAGTCCCGCAACGTCGACCAAATCCGTACGGATTTTTGGACTCTGTTTGCGATCCGTCCGTCGAATCCACGAAGGGCTGGAAAAAAGGTCGGAGCCTCCCCTCCTGGCAGAATCATGAGTATTGATCGGTGGATAATCCCCTGCGGCCGGAGGCAACGGACGGAGGAAATGCAACGTTTGGGCGACGTTTGGCTGATTTTTTGGCTCTGTTTGGGTGGGCGTGGCATCGTAAAATCCTCTGTCGTCGTCCACTCTGTCAGGAGTATTTCAGCTGCGCCAGCGTAAATTGGCTCCGTTCAGGCTCCGTGTGGGCTCCGTAATGGTTCTGCCAGGCGTGTGCGGACGTCTCATGATACTCATGATATATCAAGACCGTAGTCATTTTGGCTCTGTTTTGCGTGAAGGGCAGAGCATTTCTCGCATCGCACGGAGGCGCCGTGCCGGGTTGGTTTTACTATCAGTTTCTATTGGTGTTCTCGGCGGACGGCGTTATTTATTGCGTGCGCCGTAGCTGTGGGCAATATATGCCCTCCCGTTTGGCGTTGATACAGCGAAGTGGGGGTTTTTGTCCGTAGTCTACGCACGACGTGGGCATCGTCAGCGATGACGTCCTTCGCGGTCAGTGGCGCTGGACAGAGGCCCATGGTGACCATATATATAAATGACCAAAAACGAAAGATTCCACTTCATTTGGTACCCCTCGCAGTGTAGTAGATGTATGTGTGTATATTTTTCAAGAAATTTCATAAAAAATTTGGGAATATCTCAATCCCTGCATTTGAGGATTTTGTTATGGGGACTAGCACTGAATGTTATGATAGACATTCACAGGAATACATACAATATATTAATACTGCACCTTGCTGGTCAAGGTCAAAATGCTGGACTTAATTATGCACCAACCAACTAGCAAACCATCCACCTCAAGCAGATGTTGGTCACCTACAAGTTCACGTTCCATCCGATCTAAGTGATGATGGTGACGAAGAAGAAAAGAAACACATTAAGTCCATTGGCTCGCGTTGACGCACCTACGGAAGGCGTCGCGGGAAGCAAGGCCCCAGGAAGAGGAGGCAGTGGTGGGTTCGTCCGTGGGGGTCTGGTGATCGCAGACTGCTGTTTGGACACTTCGGCGTCATGACAGAACTGAGAGTTGAAGACCCATACATTACTTCAACTTCATACGAATGTCTGCACAAATGTTTGAGGAACTTCTCACCCGTCTGACGCCAGAATCCAGAAACAGGACACAAATTGGAGGAAAGCACACTCACCTGGCTTGAAGTTGGCCATCACATTGAGGTACATGGCTACAGGTGAGAATTACCCATGTTTAAGTTACGGTTTTCGAGTTAGCCGCCACACCATAGCTGTGATAATCCCCGAGGTGTGTAAGGCAATTCAAGATGAGCTAGCAGAGGAGGTGGTCACGTTCCCCCAAAACGAAGAAGAATGGCTACAAGTGTCTCAAAGGTTCCAGCAGAAATGGAATATGCCTCACGCTCTGGGAGCCTTGGATGGCAAACGCATAAGAAGACCAAACAAGTCTGGCAGTTTGTACCATAACTACAAAGTTTTTCTGTAGTTCTCATGGCCCTGGTGGATGCGACTATAAATTCATGTTCACTGATGTGGGTGGTGTGGGGCCACCAATCCGATATGCAGCTCTTCAATTCATCGCCTCTGAAGGAAGGGGGCTTGATGAGGGCGACCTCCCCGAATACCACGACCAGATAACTTGCCAAATGACAATATACCATTTCCATACTTCATATTAGGGTACGATGCGTTTGCACTCAGGGGAGTACATGATGAAACCCTTTAGCCAGAAAAACTTGAGTATGGAACAACATATCTACAATTATCGCATCTCACGTGCCAGGATGGTCGTTGAGAATGCCTTTTAATCCTCCTCACTCAGAGATGGCAGTGTTTTTTAACTACCATGCAACAAAAACCGGAAATTGTCCAGCAAATAGTACATGCCATGCAGGCATTGCCTCCACAACTTCATCCGCATCAGGTTGATCAGAGACAATGTGCAAGACCTGCCCCTGGTGTCCAGCCCGATGCCGAGGACGATGATCACAATATTATACGGAGCATGGCGTGAACATGCTAATCTGGAACCTATTTGATGCTCGCCACCAGGGTGTGAGAGAAACCGAAGCAGCCAAGATTCAACGCCAGGTCTTGGTGGCATACTTCAATAGTCTGTGGAGCGGTGCAGTGGGCAGGAAGAACGTGTGAATGCCAGGATACATATTAATATTCCTACTCAAATCCAACCCCAAGCTGATGGTGATGTTGACGTAGACACTGATGAAGAGATGCAAGATGGTTGAACATTCCAATTTAAAAATTTGAGTAGCAAACAAAATAAAAACACTTATGTATTTCAGTGCACCTTCGGACTTTCTCATGTGTAATTTGAACAATTGTGACTTTGTCGTGTTGTATGTAAGTTATGTATAACAGTATGATTTTAATATTACTTTTCTAATATTCTCATGTGTATTTTGTAGAATTGTGAATTTGTCAAATTGTATGTGTTGAAATAAAATTAAGTATAATAAACTAACTTTGTACTGTTATATTTGTAATATTCAGGCGTGTAAATAAATGTAACTTTTTCATTTTAATGGTACTTCGTACATAGATAGTAACAATGATTTAAACGGGCCTACAGATATAAGGAACGTTTAATTTATTGTTTGCATAAAACAACCGAATCACAGTAACTAAATGAAACACAAACAAGCGGTTTAAATAGTGGGCGGCGGACAGACTAGTTCGGCTCCGTTCGAACTGCTGCGCGCACAGTCATTTGACACCGCTCGCGCCAACAGGCAACGGGTAGGACAACGGAGGCCGCCGAGCCAATTGATTTGTATGTAAAACCAAGGCTGCGTCCGTTGTGATTTCGCCTGTGGCGGAGCGAAGTCATACTCTGTTGTTGTTGCGGGCGGCTCCTATTTCCTCTGTGACGTTGGATAAGGCTACGTACGTTGCATTTTGACTACGTGGGTGGATGCGGACAGAGTCCTTTGCGGCCCGTTTCCAAGTAATGTTTACAAACAACATGGATTATCAAATTGAGTGCCACGAATGGGTTCCACGATGTACAGAGGGGGTTACCACGACGTGGCAGAGTCAACATTTTAGGCTCTGTCCGTCGCCTTCCACTCCGTGGCTTGGTATAATGGGGGGGTAAGATTTAAGATAGTAATTCATATTTAAGAAACTGGGTGAAAGAAAATATTATGTATGTAAAAGATCTTGCAACTGTAGATGGTAGATTCTTTGATGAAAAAATATAAATTTATAAAAAATTGAAAAGGGGTAAACATGTTGATCCTAAAGTTAGTAGAAATGTAAATATCAAAGAATATTACTCAATGTTAGTGGGTATCAAACTTTGTGATCCCAGGGACAAAATGTAAATTCTTTTACACACTTTTAATGGAAAATAATAATGTACGGGCTAGTATGAAGTCCATATATGACAGACAATTTCTTAATTGTTTTTTGTCAGATTCTGTATTTTTGTGGAGACATAGAAAAACGTAATTTTGAAATTTTACAATGTTTTATTAAATAGTTCCTACGTTTCAACACAATAGTGTCATCTTCAGGGAAAGTATATACAATTCAAAATTAAAATTAGAAACCAAAAACAACAAATAAACATTAATAAGCATATATAAGCTACAACCTCAGTGATAATAGGTGTTAAGATACGTTATCTAAATAGGTAAGTATTGCAAATTTTGTTCTATATTTCTAATACTAGTTAGTTATATGCATTAATTCTAGTTCAGACATGGTATAACACAGTTTTACACAGTATTGACTAGACAGTAGGTGTGAATTGCATTAATGGTGATTTTCATAATGTATTCATAAATTTTGACATTTAGGGATATCAAATCAGTGGTGTACATATTGGTTAAGCCATACAAGGGTTAGAAACGGTGTAGGTTACAAAGTAAGGGGGTGGGGGGGGGGAGAACAGGAATTTATCAAACTATCAAACTAATCTAATCCTGTTGTAATGTCTACTCTAGCTACTACTCCTTGGTGAAATTCAGATTTGCTGTTCATTAGGTATCCATGATCGGATCTGGAGTTGTTGATCCTGACTCCTTCATCTAATTGTCTGGTTAGAGAGTCTCTGAAATGTCCTGTGGGTTGGATATTGAATTTGGGGTTCTGGTTAGGATGGTGTATTGTCGAGTGTTTGGCTATTACACTATTTTCATTAGATCTTCGAAAATGTTCTTTGGCTCTGGTGTGTAATGTTCTGCTTGTTTCTCCGTGGTACAAACTAGTTTTATTATTGTTTAGGCAGTCTATGCATTGTATTTCGTATCCCGTACCTCCCAATGCAAACTAGTTTTTTTATTGGTCTCTGAGCAACAGACTGGACATTCATTGTTCCCACAATCCTGTTCTTCTTGTGGTGACGATTTGCACAATATGGATCAGAGAGATCTGCCGCCAGTTTCTATGAATTTTGCCTTTATCAATCCTCTGAAACATTGTGAAATTTCAAAATTACGTTTTTCTATGTCTCCACAAAATACAGAATCTGACAAAAAACAATTATGAGACAATCTGTAATGTCCAAATTAAAACAACTTGCATATGGATATGCCAACCCAAACAGGGTGGCGAGGATGATGACGGAGACAGGAAACATGCAGCTCAAAGTACAAAGAAAGACTGCCACTTTTAACTTTCTGGACAGATTAGTTAGGAATGGAAACAGACTTATGCCCATTGAAAAACAAGCCAGGATAATGTGCAACAATAACGGAATAAGAGATATAGAATACGTCAATTATGTGATGAAAAAGAAAAGATACGATGCAGCACAGCAGGTAATAATCTCAAGAGAACAGTACAAGAATAACTTCAGAAACCTATTATAGAGAGTCAATGAATATACCCTTTCCTACTTCTGTAACATCATGAAAACCGAAATGGAAGCCAAATGGCATTTTCTCAGAGAGAGAACCAAGAGAAAAATTAGACTCATAATAGCAAAACACAAACCATGGCGTTTACAAAAAATTAATACATATAATAATGTTAAAATATCTGACCACGAACTGAACAAGCTAGAAGAAAATGAAAAACCAGTTACATTACCCACATATGGATGGAATAAACCTCTCAAATGAAGAAAACATTATTTGAAAACTCCCACCTAAATTTGCAACCTATCAAAGCATTAGCATGCAAGAAATAGAAACCCATATTGAAAAAGGCATAGTAAAAGCCAGATGGGACAGAATGAATCATGAACAAAATGAACAACAATCAGAACACGATTCAGAAGACGATTCAAACGAATAAGAGACCATGATCTATAATCATTATACCAAAACCCTTGACCTTACGAAAATGAGAGTCACACAGATCCCTACTAACAGAAGACGCATTGTACCACCACCATTAAGTGGAGATTAAAAGAAAATAGAGAATGAACTACAGCATATGAAATCACAGCTATTGCTAGAAACAAAAGAGTATATTGACCCAGAGTGTGACAATAAAGGGTAGCCCAAAATTAAGAACCCCACACCAGAAGAAACTAGAGGATTAAACAAGCTAAAACAACAAAGCAAAAATGGTGAAACCGTAATATTCCCAACAGACAAATCATGCAAATTCAGCATAGACACATACACTAATTACGTCCACAAGATGCAACCACATATAGAAAATGACCCAATAATAGACCAAAAACAGATGCACAAATGTATAAACGAATGCAATGGCAATGCAACAATCCTGTCAACAATATTCAATATGTGTAGAGCACACCTAACTAAAGATGCAGCAGGAAATGATCGATTAAAACAAGCATTGAAGCAAGACTTAGAAATGATGCCACCATATACCTATGGACTGAGAAAAGACCACAAAAACACCAATGAACCCCCACTTAGACCTGTTTGTGGAGCAAGCACAGCACCAAATGATGTTGTATCACATATACTAGCACAGATTCTGAAGAAAATACCGGATGAGATTGGAGAAAAGATGACCGCATCAACAGAAGAAATGATAGAAACACTTAACAAGGTAAATGAAAACACAAGACAAAACCAACCAAACGAATTATTCAAAACCAGGCTAAAATAGAAGTAGGAAGCATGGATGTGAAAGCCCTCTACCCAAGCATTACTACAGAATGGATAAAAAATGTTTTACCTACACAAATCATAAATAGCAATGTCAATATCAATAATATAAATTGGGAAGAGACTGCTTTATACCTAGCAATCTGTTATGAACCACAAGAATTAAGAAACGAAGGGCTAGAACTGGTTACACACAAACGAAAATACCATACAGGACGAAAACCAGGACTAACATCAAAGAGAGTATTAGAAGGACCAAACGAATACACAAAAAGAAGAAGCCAGCTGGATACTTCCCACAAGAAAGCCCACAGAAATAGAGAAGAAAAAGATGCTGGCACTTACCATTGTAGCAGCGGTCATCAACTGTATGGACAACCATGTTTACAGATTTGACAAGAAAAACAGAAAACAAAAAGATGGAGGTAGCATTGGTAACATACTTACTGGAGAACTAGCCAAATTAATTATGATATGGTGGCTAAACAATTTCAGAACTTTAGCTGCCAAAGCAACAGCAAATATCATGAACACCTTTATTATCGAAGCGGTAATATACGTAGATGACATGAACATCATTTTCCACCCACTCCCGCCAGGCACAAGATGGTGTCAACAACAAAAAAGAAAATGATTATTAGGGAAGATAAAACTGATGAAGACTCTCAGTGCCAAATTGACGAAAGAAGTATGAGAGAGATGAAGAAAATGGCAAACAGTATATGCCCTATAATCCAAATGGAAGAAGACTACCCTAGCAAAAATGCAGATAAAAAATTGCCCATCCTAGACTTAAAAGTATGGGTCAATGATGAAAACATTATCCTGTATGAATTCTACCGAAAAAGCATGTCCTCTAGACTTGTAATGATGCAAAGAAGTGCCATGCCGAAATCCATGAAAAGGTCCGTCCTTACACAAGAAGCCATAAGAATACTGCGAAATTGCAGTGATCAACTACCTTGGTCCAGAGTGACAACAATACTGTCAGATTTTTGCCTGCGCATGAAGATAAGTGGATACAATGAAAGATATAGGCTCAATATAATCAAATCTGCTATAAAAGGGTGGGAGAGACAAAAAGAAAGACATAACCAAGGATTACAGCCAATGTACAGAGAGAAGAGGTGGAATAGAGAACAGAGAAACATAGAAAAAGAACAGAAAAAGACCAAATGGTACAACAGCAATAGTTCAGATAAGAAATACACCTTCCCCATATTCTGTCCTATCACCCCAAACAGCAAACTAGCGGAAAAATGGAGACAAATAGCACAAGACACTGACAGAAACAGCAGAGGATTGATAAAGGCAAAAATCATAGAAACTGGCGGCAGATCTCTTCGATCCATATTGTGCAAGTCGTCACCACAAGAAGAACTAGATTGTGGGAATAATGGATGTCCAGTCTGTTGCTCAGAGACCAATAAAAAAACTAGTTTGCAGAAAAACAACAAAAGGAGGTACGGGATACGAAATACAATGCATAGACTGCATAAACAATAATAAAATTAGTTTGTATCATGGGGAAACAAGCAGAACATTACACACCAGAGCCAAAGAACATTTCCGAAGATCCAATGAAAATAGTGTAATAGCCAAACACTCGACAATACACCATCCTAACCAGAACCCCAGATTCAATATCCAGCCCACAGGACACTTCAGAGACTCTCTAACCAGACAAATAAATGAAGGAGTCAGGATCAACAACTCCAGATCCGATGATGGATATCTTATGAACAGCAAATCTGAATTTCACCAAGGAGTAGTAGCTAGAGTAGACATTACAATAGGATTAGATTAGTTTCATAGCTTGATAAATTCCTGTGCTCCCCCCTGTACTTTGTAACCTACACTGTTTCTAATCCTTGTATGGCTTAACCAATGTGTACACCACTGATTTAATATCCCTAAATGTCAAAATTATGGACACATTATGAAAACCACCATTAATACAATTCACACCTACTGTCTAGTCAATACTGTGTAAAACTGTCGTATACCATATGTCTAAACTAGAATTAATGCATATAACTAACTATTATAAGAAATATAGAACAAAATTTGCAATACTTACCTAGTTAAATAAATAATCTTAACACCCATTATCACTGAGGTTGTACCTTATATATGCTTATTAATGTTTATTTGTTGTTTTTAGTTTCTAAATTTTAATTTTGAATTGTATATATTTTCCCTGAAGAGGACACTATTGTGTTGAAACGTTGGAACAATTTAATAAAATTTCTAAATTACCTTTTTCTGTCTCCAAACAAATACAGAATCTGCCATTGAAAAACAAGCCAGGATAATGTGCAACAATAACGGAATAAGAGATATAGGATACGTCAATTATGTGATGAAAAGAAAAGATACGATGCAGCACAGCAGGTAATAATCTCAAGAGAACAATACAAGAATAACTTCAGAAACCTATTATACACAGTCAATGAACATACCCTTTCCAACTTCTGTAACATCATGAAAACCGAAATGGAAGCCAAATGGCATTTTCTCAGAGAGAGAACCAAGAGAAAAATTAGACTCATAATAGCAAAACACAAACCATGGCGTTTACAAAACATTGATACATATAATAATGTTAAAATATCCGACCACGAACTGAATAAGCTAGAAGAAAATGAAAAACCAGTTACAGTACCCACATATGGAGGAATAAACCTCTCAAATGAAGAAAACATTATTTTAAAACTCCCACCTAAATTCGCGACCTATCCAACCATTAGCATGGAAGAAATAGAAACCCAGATTGAAAAAGGCATCGTAAAAGCCAGATGGGAAAGAATGAATCATGAACAAAATGAACAACCACCAGAACACGATTCAGAAGATGATTCAAACGAACAAGAGACCATGATCTATAATCATCATACCAAAACCCTTGACCTTACGAAAATGAGAGTCACACAGATCCCTACTAACAGAAGACTCATTGTACCACCACCATTAAATGGAGAAGAAAAGAAAATAGAGAATGAACTACAGCATATGAAATCTCAGCTAATGCTAGAAACAAAAGAGTATATTGACCTAGAGTGTGACAATAAAGGGCAGCCCAAAATTAAGAACCTCACACCAGAAGAAACTAGAGGATTAAACAAACTAAAACAACAAAGCAAAAATGGTGAAACCGTAATATTCCCAACAGACAAATCAGGCAAATTCAGCATAGATACATACGCTAATTACGTCCACAAGATGCAACCACATATAGAAAATGACCCAATAATAGACCAAAAACAGATGCACAAATGTATAAACGAATGCAATGGCAATGCAGCAATCCTATCAAGAATATTCAATATGTGTAGAGCACACCCAACTAAAGATGCAGCAGGAAATGATAGACTAAAACAAGCATTGAAGCAAGACTTAGAAATGATGCCACCATATACATATGGACTGAGAAAAGACCACAAAGACACCAATGAACCCCCACTTAGACCTGTTTGTGGAGCAAGTACAGCACCAAATAATGTTGTATCACATATATTAGCACAGATTCTGAAGAAAATAGCGGATGAGATTGGAGAAAAGATGACCGCATCAACAGAAGAAATGATAGCAACACTTAACAAAGTAAATGAAAACACAAGACGAAACCAACCAACCGAAATTCAACAACAGGCTAAAATAGAAGTAGGAAGCATGGATGTGAAAGCCCTCTACCCAAGCATTACTAAAGAATGGATAAAAAATGTTTTACCTACACAAATCATAAATAGCAATGTCAATATCAATAACATAAATTGGGAAGAGACTGCTTTATACCTAGCAATCTGTTTTGAACCACAAGAATTAAGAAATGAAGGGTTAGAACTGGTCACACACAAACGTAAATACCATACAGGACGAAAACCAGGACTAACATCAAAGAGAGTATTAGAAGGACCAAACGAATACACAAAAGAAGAAGCCAGCTGGATACTCCCCACAAGAAAGCCCACAGAAATAGAGAAGAAAAAGATGCTGGCACTTACCATTGTAGCAGCGGTCATCAACTGTATGGACAACCATGTTTACAGATTTGACAAGAAAAACAGAAAACAAAAAGATGGAGGTAGCATTGGTAACATACTTACTGGAGAACTAGCCAAATTAATTATGATATGGTGGCTAAACAATTTCAGAACTTTAGCTGCCAAAGCAACAGCAAATATCATGAACACCTTTATTATCGAAGCGGTAATATACGTAGATGACATGAACATCATTTTCCACCCACTCCCGCCAGGCACAAGATGGTGTCAACAACAAAAGAAAATGATTATTAGGGAAGATAAAACTGATGAAGACTCTCAGTGCCAAATTGACGAAAGAAGTATGAGAGAGATGAAGAAAATGGCAAACAGTATATGCCCTATAATCCAAATGGAAGAAGACTACCCTAGCAAAAATGCAGATAAAAAATTACCCATCCTAGACTTAAAAGTATGGGTCAATGATGAAAACATTATCCTGTATGAATTCTACCGAAAAAGCATGTCCTCTAGACTTGTAATGATGCAAAGAAGTGCCATGCCGAAATCCATGAAAAGGTCCGTCCTTACACAAGAAGCCATAAGAATACTGCGAAATTGCAGTGATCAACTACCTTGGTCCAGAGTGACAACAATACTGTCAGATTTTTGCCTGCGCATGAAGATAAGTGGATACAACGAAAGATATAGGCTCAATATAATCAAATCTGCTATAAAAGGGTGGGAGAGACAAAAAGAAAGACATAACCAAGGATTACAGCCAATGTACAGAGAGAAGAGGTGGAATAGAGAACAGAGAAACATAGAAAAAGAACAGAAAAAGACCAAATGGTACAACAGCAATAGTTCAGATAAGAAATACACCTTCCCCATATTCTGTCCTATCACCCCAAACAGCAAACTAGCGGAAAAATGGAGACAAATAGCACAAGACACTGACAGAAACAGCAGAGGATTGATAAAGGCAAAAATCATAGAAACTGGCGGCAGATCTCTTCGATCCATATTGTGCAAGTCGTCACCACAAGAAGAACTAGATTGTGGGAATAATGGATGTCCAGTCTGTTGCTCAGAGACCAATAAAAAACTAGTTTGCAGAAAAACAACAAAAGGAGGTACGGGATACGAAATACAATGCATAGACTGCCTAAACAATAATAAAATTAGTTTGTATCATGGGGAAACAAGCAGAACATTACACACCAGAGCCAAAGAACATTTCCGAAGATCCAATGAAAATAGTGTAATAGCCAAACACTCGACAATACACCATCCTAACCAGAACCCCAGATTCAATATCCAGCCCACAGGACACTTTAGAGACTCTCTAACCAGACAAATAAATGAAGGAGTCAGGATCAACAACTCCAGATCCGATGATGGATATCTTATGAACAGCAAATCTGAATTTCACCAAGGAGTAGTAGCTAGAGTAGACATTACAATAGGATTAGATTAGTTTCATAGCTTGATAAATTCCTGTGCTCCCCCTGTACTTTGTAACCTACACTGTTTCTAATCCTTGTATGGCTTAACCAATGTGTACACCACTGATTTAATATCCCTAAATGTCAAAATTATGGACACATTATGAAAACCACCATTAATACAATTCACACCTACTGTCTAGTCAATACTGTGTAAAACTGTCGTATACCATATGTCTAAACTAGAATTAATGCATATAACTAACTATTATAAGAAATATAGAACAAAATTTGCAATACTTACCTAGTTAAATAACGTATCTTAACACCCATTATCACTGAGGTTGTACCTATATATGCTTATTAATGTTTATTTGTTGTTTTTAGTTTCTAAATTTTAATTTTGAATTGTATATATTTTCCCTGAAGAGGACACTATTGTGTTGAAACGTTGGAACAATTTAATAAAATTTCTAAATTACCTTTTTCTGTCTCCAAACAAATACAGAATCTGACAAAAAAACAATTATGAGACCATCTGTAATGTCCAAATAAAATATAATTCCATAATATAACATAAATAATCTCATTTTGAAAATAAACTGTCCTAGAGATGTGCTAATTTAGTGCTGAGGAAGACCATATTTCTAATGTTGTTTTTGACATGCATAGAAAATTACTTTATGAGCTGAACTACTTATATTGAATCATACTCGAGTTTTACTATCATATCAAAATGCTTTCACATAGCTTTGATTAAAGCATACGCTATCAAATGAAAATGCACACACCGGTTCCTGCC
Organism: Streblospio benedicti; assembly: GCA_019095985.1. Lineage (NCBI taxonomy): Eukaryota > Metazoa > Annelida > Polychaeta > Spionida > Spionidae > Streblospio > Streblospio benedicti. Next base: position 56,789,061 of record CM032669.1, read on the forward strand.
CATGACATGAAATACAAGCCTTGGAATTTTCTAACAAATGTTTCAACGTATTGGAATCTGAGCCGAAACTGAGGAGGTATTGCCATAGACTACAATCTGGCTACTGAACAACATTTATTGTTTGTTGAGTATGAACGTAAATCAAAGTATGCTGTGTTATCCATACCATGTAGACGTAGCGCAAGCATGGCCCCACTATATAACATACCCTTTGATGTGCGTTTGATGAATCACGAGCCATGCTTCGCATCCATTCACGAGAACCCTCATTTTGCACTTCCTCGAGCCACTTGCTGTGATTCTGGGGCTCATCAATATCAATTGCAGCAACATCGCCAATTGTTTGCCCTAAAGTTGAACTTATTATTACAAGCAATTTGTCCATTCGGAAAGTCAATATACATTAAAAATCATATAGAGTATCAAAATGATGTGTGTGTGTTTTACTAACCTCTTACACAGGATGCTATTTCCAAATCAAGATATCTTAAACGTGATTCCACCAATACAGGATTTGCTAAAGATAAAAACATGATTAGTTGATGCAAGCAATGTTGAGCCACGATTAATGTTGAGTCACTATCTACTGACACACTGCAAACCTGTTATCACTAAAATACTCAAGCTATACATGTTCATAATGTGTTTGAGCCTTGAGGGGAACTGAATCTAACCAGAGATAATAGAATTTTCCTTTCAGAAAGACAATATACATTAAAAATCATACAGAGTATCAAAATGATGTGTGTGTATTTTACTAACCTCTTACACAGGATGCTATTTCCAAATCAAGATATCTTAAACGTGATTCCACCAATACAGGATTTGCTAAAGATGAAAACATGATTAGTTGATGCAAGCAATGTTGAGTCATGATTAATGTTGAGTAACTATCTACTTATACACTGCAAACCTGTTATCACTAAAATGCTCAATATATACATGGTCATAATGTGTTTGAGGGGAACTTCAGTGTTATAACTTACATGCTTCCACAAAATGTGCAACATTGTAGGTGTAGTTAACATTGACACCAGCCGGCTCCTCCGTGTTACCATGACTCTGCTCTGCTGTTGTTCCTGCATCTGAGCATGGCTCATCTGTACAACTTGCACCCGACGGTTGTTTGGGTGTAGAAATAGCATCAGGCGGTAATTGTTCTTGGTGATTTTCACGTTTAGAGCCTTCAAAATGCGTAGACACGTCCTCCGCAGATCTATCGATTGTACTTGCAGATTCTGGAAATTTGATTTCTTAGGTACTGACGATGAGGAATACAATGACTAGGGAAATGGGGTTTGGAGTCCCAAGGGAACTTTTCAGGGGATGGAGCTGATGACGTACGAGACACAATTGACAAGTTGGTGAATGTTTACATCAAAGTGTCAGTATTGAATAGTTTCATACAGTACAATGATGTGTTTATTGTTTAAGAATTGGTCACCTATAAAATGTTTACCATTGAGTAGACGGTCGACACGGTCGAGTTCCTTGAGCACCATCTCCATGGTCGGCCTGTGAGCAGCTTCCCCACAGAGCATGGCGCTGATAAGCCCATTCCAAGCTTTCATTCCAGCACTCAGCGTGATGTCAAAGTTGAAAGGTGGAAGTGGAAAGTCACCAGTTTTAGTCTTTATATCAATCATCCAAGAACCGAGAGGCTTTCCATCAACTAGAAAATAAACATTATAATGGTTGCATCTTTTGTGTATTTAAAATGGGCGTTTATGAATATATCAAACTATAAGAGTATAAAATCTGATTCAATGAGTCCATCCAAATATAATGATGTCACTCATTCGTTCCTGACTGTTCTACGAAAACATCAAGGTTAAAAACGTTAATTGTGATCAAATGTACCAAGAAATCATTTACCTTGCAGAGGCTTCAAGTCACGAAAGGAGACAATGATGAAGTCTTCAAAAATAAGTCCCAGACTGAAGACATCAACCTTCACATCATGAGACTGATCCCTATGTACTTCTGGGGCCATGTATGCGACGGTGCCAGCGTATGTGTTCATGCTACTCATGATGGAATCGACATGCTTTGACAAGCCAAAATCTGTTACTTTGATATAGCACTTTTCACCAATAATAACCAATATATTTGATGGTTTTAAATCTCTGTGAGCGACTCGGGGCTTCCACGTATGCAGGTGGTGGATGCCCCGAGCCATCTGCTTCATCATGTCCAGCTTCGTCTCCTTTGGTAGTTCATTCTTCGAACAAAACTCATTCAAATTATCGTCGCAGAGTTCGATAAATATCCAGACGTGGTTATCTATCTCAACATGATCTATGTACTTGACTATATTTAAATGAGATGATATCTGGGACAAAATCATTGCTTCTCGCTTCAATCGTTTGTTAACGCTTTCTTTGAATTTGAGGATGATTTCCTTCGCCGCAACTTTTGTATAATCTGTGGAGTGTATCGCCTCAAACACCTTACGGAAGGAGCCTTCTCCTAGAGATTTTAGCTGGTTGATTCTATAAACACCCACTGGTTTGTATTCAGGCAATGCTGCAAAAAATCAGATAGTTTACATTAATTCAACACCATTGCACTCACTCAAATAAACATTAAGCATAGGCAGATTCAGGGGGCGCAGGGGGGTGACCCCCCCCCCCCGTTTCCCCACCAAAATACTTCATTTTCATAGGGTTTTTCATGAAATCCCGTAAGTGCGCCCCCCTTTTCCCAAAACCTGGATCTTCCAATGCTAAGTGTAGTAAAATTCTAAATCAAATTGTGTGCAAAAACCCAATTCATTTTAGAATATTAACATAGTGGTGGAAAGCACCCACCTAAACATTGAATCAAAATTCAGAGGCCATGTTTCAAGCTGTATTGACACTAATGTGTAAAATGCCAAAAATGTCATTGATATTTGTGCATGTAAAAAATGAAATTGATTATGCAATTATACTATTATTCTTGCATACCTAATCGAAAAAAAGTATTCAAAATGAATAATACTTACATAAGTCTGGCATGATTTCCAATTTTTCGGTATTTGCTTCATGTTTATGTTTTCGCTCTTGAGGGTCAGCAGTTTTAACATCTCTTGGCGCTTGCACTTTCTTCCTGGATTGTGGAAACAGACTCAAAAAGCGGTTACTGTCCGTTGTTGGCCGGCCTAGAAGGAGAGTCTTGTAAATGTTTTTGATGGCTTTGTGGCATTTCACTTCTTTATTTTCTATTTCAAAGTACTCGTATGTCTTTATATTGCTTAAAATGTCTGAGGCTGCTGTCAAAATGTGTTTTATATTGTAATCATCGATAGCATAGTCATCCTCTCCTTTCTTGAACAGAGCCCAGTAGCAGCCGTCCTTCAGGTTGTAGCTGGTGGGTTTCGTTCCTTTTGGAGAGTTGGGACAAACGTCCGGAGTAAAACACGGATTGGTGAGAATCTTCAGCAATGTGATGGCATCTTTCAGCAGAGGGGGCATGTTGTCCAGGGTGTTCTGCTCAGCGTAGCTCGTATCAGGTTTCAATGTGGGCTGACATTCTAGAGGCGGCTGCTTGTCGCTTCCTGGCAGGATGAAATAGTGCTGGTCTTTTATTCTATCACCTAAAGGGTCAGCTTTTCTTCTGCCCTTCCATTTGCCACCTTGTACAGTTGGTGTTAAATCAACTTTGACAAGGAGATCATTCTTCCATCGAAATACTATAGCCAAAAGTCTGGCTGAGTGTAGGCAGTGGTCTACCATCTGCAAGTCATCTGCGGGATCTTGTTCCTGCTTATATGCAGTCAACACTTCCCATATGGTTGGGTAGAATTTCATTAAGACTGGATCAGAGGCATCGACATGGAGTCTCGCCTTGTAATCGTACTCATCGGATGGTCCAATCTTGGTCCCATCTGATGAGCTGCCTCTCAAGATAGCATCAAACCGGAGCTTCTCATCCAGTACTTTCATCATGTCGGAGATTTTGCATAAAGATGTCTCTAATTTATCCTCGATTGATTTACTGTTTTCATCAAAATTTAATCTGTATTCCTGCAATATTGACCTGAAAAACTGAAGTCTGCTGTTTTCATCTGACAGATTATTGTTCGTAAATATAGTACGCGCCCATTCGTCTAGCAAAGGTAAGAATAAGCTTTCCCACACATCCAGTCCAGGAGCGGTTAACTTGTCCCATGTTGCTCTGGCCGACTTGACCTCCTCTTCCAAGAAGTGTGGTATTGGAGTACTGCCATCGGGTGGTATATTGTGTAATCGCATGTTGCGGAGGCGAGCCTTCCATTTGTCACCGTAGTAGAAGGTCGTCATGGTGATCTGAAATGAAATGTTTAGAATTGTTGAGGAGATATCAATAGTCACCACAGATTTGTTTACGTTGTAAACCCCTATGTTAAAGTGGTATTATGATGTATGGCAATGTTAAGTTACATCTAACTCTTGTTCGTAGAGCACTGGGCACACTGACTAGAAATGTTGCAAACACATGAAATATCACTCATAAATTTGATACTGCAGTAATCTACACATTTTAGCAGGGTTCCTCAAATGGAACCTGTATAAATATCCGAGGACGTTCGGCAAAACTGCATGATTCCAATTTTTGAATCGTTCAAAACTCACATTGTGCTCAAACTTGTAAGAGTATATGTATTTCACACGCAGCTGTTAGTCATGCATTAGTGGTCAAGTCTCAACTCTACGTGGGATGTACGTTCACTCAAAGTGGTAATGCCACTGTCACATCGGCTAAACTTATGAAACGCGTATGGTCCACACACTAATGTCTGCAATACGCTGATTATACCTCAAGGGATGGGGGCGGGATCTCCAATACATTTGGTTAGTACGGATGTGCCATTTTTATAGGTCACCTTTTCCAGCATCTTGATATATCACTGGGTCATATTTTTAGATATTTGATATATCATTGGGTCCATATTTTTAGAAATTAGTATATCATTGGGTCTTGATTTTAAGACATTATATTTTAAGGTCTTGTCTCTAGACTAGAGATAACTATATTTTACTAACGATTGCGGTGTGTGATCTGAAATTGCAATAAACTTTGATAATAGATATGTTCATTTTTCATCTCTGATGAAATGTTATTTATTAATTATGAACTTTGGGTTTAGTTTATTTATGGGTATACTTTGAATGAATTTCACTTTATTTTGGGTATGCTTTTTAGCAAATCTTATGTTTATCGTTGCGGTTCCTGAAGTCAAAATGATACACCCGTACCCAATTATAGCCTGATATCCATCCTCACTCCCCACCCCCTCCCCGAGGGTTATACGTGCTGAAAACTTGGGTTTGTGCGTCTAAACTTGACGCACAGACGACGCAATGGCTACGTATATCACACCCATAAATAACAGATAAAACCAGCTTTACACATAGGCGATCATATGCGAATATGTGCACCGCATAAATACGATTTTGGCCAAGTTGTGTACATGGGCGTGTTGAGGCGACCTTGAACTATTCAAATGCGTGTTACCCTGAGTTGCTGAGCCAAACGAAGTGCTGCTTATATGTCCGAATGTGTTCTACGATCCGTAGACGTAGCATAACTGTTTCTAACGAACCTAAACTAACCAGTAAATTCGTCAACAAATTTTGACCATTTTTTTGCTACGTAGGCGGAATTCGCTAATGTGTAAAGCAGGGCTCGGGTGCATAAAGATTTGCGTAAAATAGCGTTTTTTTTAGCGTGGTCGCAAAGCTTTGCATGATCCCGCAATTAGCGATGGCGAGGTGTGCATAAAATCTTTCGCTAAAGTAGTATCTTACTTGCGTTTAGCTAGAACTACTAAGTATCTATAGCACAAAGCCATGTGCTTGATGTTTATAGCAAAATGTACTTACCCGCAATCACCAAGAAGCCATCCTTGTATCTCCCTTCTTTCAAACTGTTGTCTCAAGTAGCAATTCATCCAAATGAAGGAATCATTTGCAGAACCAGGATATTTTGACACAACATACATGAATTGAAGCAGTGCATCACACATAGACAGCACATTTATGTTATGGCCACCCTTTCTACTAACATACAAGTGTTCATTCGTAACAGGTACTTTAATAGGAATCGAAATTCCATCAACAGCACCTATGACATTTGGGAATTGTGAAATGTGGTAAAAATCTTGCTTTACTGCTTGAATATTCTCTCTTGTTCTGGGAAATTGAATGTATCTATGTCCCAGGTTACAAATTTTAGCTGTTACTCTGCTTACTATACGACTGACCGAGGATCAGTGTACACATATACTGTCACCTACCACATTTTGATAGCTGCCACATGCATAGTAACGCAAGGCACAGAATATTTGCAGCATTCCCGGAATTGCATGATTTCTGTTTGTTGATGGTTCTAACTCATCCCAAATTTGGTCATACAAGTTCATTATAAGCTGTCGTGATAAGCGATGTCTTTTGATTATCTCTTCATCGTCATATGGATTCAATCTATCCCTGCACACACGTAGCCTTTGTTGATGTATAATTTGTATATTTTGAATGTGCAAATAAAGTGCCATTGTCATGAACTACTGGGTATTTAAGTTTGGGATCCTAAAAGTACTGAATTCGCACAAAGTTACCTATAGTTTGCAAGAGCATTTCAAAATGCGTTAACTCAAAGTTTAGCGATGATTTTTTTACGCACATTTTTTTATGCATGTCATTTTGGCGATAGCGATGTGTAAAACAGTGCTAGCGATGCGAATGTAGTATTTTCTTCTCGCTAACACGTTTATGCACCCGACCCCAGGGGTCTGGTGCATGAAACTTTTGCGAATTGGCACATTTTGCGTGCGCATCGGGCTTTGCGTGCCTCGCAAAGTTTGCGTTTGCGCGCGTTGTGATCGGTGCATAAGACCCCCCATTTCACATGGCCGATCGTAGCTCACGATCCTCCAAAAGACACCCAATTTGTCATTTCTGGGTGGATCGTGCGTGATCTGGCCTCAAATGTGGAGTGATTTGGTTGGTTCGGCAGGGAATGGGCCACTTTTGGCCGGTTCTGGGCTGACTTTTGTTTTTTCGGTTTGTGTGCTCCATCGCCAAGCTTTTCGGGGCTGTCTGTGGGCTTTCTCTAGCATTTGCAACACCCTAAGGTCCCTTTGCCTAACTGTGGCCTCGTCTGCTACTTTGAGAAGATGTATTGTGACAGATGAAACCGTAGGTGCCGCCGCTACCATTACAATCTGAAGCAATGGAAGCATGAAACGGAAGCATCTTTTTCAACAGCACGATGCTCCAATACAAATGGTGTTCACCTGGGGAAAATGACACATTTCTGCCGGGTTCTGGTCCGAAAAGTGTTATCACTTCTCTGGAGAAGTGATTTTGACTTTTTAAGGCCTGTGGGCTACCATTATAGGATTATTGAGATGTTGATCTAGATCTACGTTTTGGTTTTCTGGTTCGTCTGGAGGACTAACTTGTTCATCGTTAGGTCTCGCTGCTAACGGTGGGTTTGCTGACAATTTCCACAAAGAAGTTCCCGTTTTATGGTGTACTAGTTCTGAATGGTCCCATTAGCTTGCCTTGTCCTCCAGTCCAGAAAGGTCACGCGGGGAGGGATCATTGTTCATTGTGTCTCTGAAGGGTTAAACTCAAAGACGTATTTACAATGATTCGACAACGAATAATTGTAACAATGACAGCCGTGGCACTTAATCGTGTTGTAGCTCAACAACTACACCAGAAGGAGGAGAGAAGAGAGAATAATACAAGACCTAAAAGGCGGCCTTGAAGATGTTCAAGGTGATGCTCACCAGCAGAGACGACCATATACTCAGACAGGATTTTGGGTACGGCCCTAGGTCCGCCATGCTGCTGTCTTGAAGAGAAACATGTGTTGAAAGACCAAAGCTGATGGTATTTCACGGTTTAGTGGCCACGAAGCCGCTATTTCTGGCAGCCGATCATCACACTCCTTCATCCTGCTTCGTCTATTTGCGGGACTTTAGCCCAATGACGTCGCAAGTGGTCCGACAAAACGACAAAATGATCGCCGTAGCATCAAACGTGCGTTGTACTCACGTATAACTTACGCTCTACACACCTTGATTACATTTGTACGTTCATTGTACATGCAGAGAACGCACTGCGCCCGTACTGTACCGGTGCTGGCAACGTGCGGCTATATCCTTTTTGATTATACCACAATTAGCGTAAGGTCTCCGCACTGCCTCCTTACGGTCAGACCATGACGTAGGGTGGCCGCAGAAGAAGTTTGGCAATCCAAACTTCTTCTGCGGCCACCGTGCGGCCTTGAAAAAACGTACGTTTCCCGCACCGTACACTCACGGATCCTCACGTTTTCTATGCGTTTTGGCAGTAGACTGGATGTAGACCCACCTTGCGGTGGAATCTGCCCTAGGCATTAGAGATTACATGTCGCTAACTAAAGCGAGGGGCACATTCCACCGCAAGGTAGGTCTACAGCCAGTCTACGACCCTACAACCACCCTACGTCAAGGTCTGGCTCCGTGCGTTGTGAGTGCGTCGGCACAGGGAGTGATTTTTATTGAGGTGGCCGTGCTCTCAACTTGCATAGAACGTGCGATGTACTCGCGTATAACTTACGTTCTACGCACCGTGTGATTACAAAAGCACGGGCTCGGCACGTTCAATGTACAGGGAACGCACGGCCCCAGTACTGTGTCTGTGCTGACAACGTGCAGGTAAATCATCTGCGTTTAACGTAAGGTCACCGCACTGCATCTTTACGGTCAGACCATGACATAGGTTGGCCGTAGAAGAAGTTTGGCAAGCCAAACTTCCTCTGCGGCCACCGTACGGCCTTGAAAAAACGTACGTTTGCCGCTCTGCACACTCACGGATCGTTATAATCTCTTTGCGTTTTTGGTCGTAGACTGGCTGTAGACCCACCTTGCGGTGGAATGTGCCCTAGGCATAAGGAGGCAGTGTGGTGACCTTACGTTAAACACAGAGGATTTACCCGCACGTATTCGGCACAGATACAGCACTGGGGCCGTGCGTTGCCTGTACCATGCACGTGCGGATCCCGTACTTTTGTAATCACACGGTTCGTAGGACGTAAGCTATACGCGAGTGCATCGCACGTTCTATGCAAGTTGAAGGCACGGCCACCTCAATAAAAACCACCCCCTGTGCCGAGGCACTCAAAACGCACGGAGCCCGTGCGTATGTGCCCACAACTGTACTTTGTCAATGCTTGCGGGAAACGCCGTAGACGCCGCAGACCTCAACACGCCTTGCGGTGACCACCGCCGCAAGTTGGAATGTGCGCCTCGCTTAACTGACAAGCGCTAACTGACTTTATTGTTATTGTGTAATTATGCTATTACGTAATAAATTCTTGAGGCTAATATTTCAAACATATCTAACGTCTAAGTACATTTATGTATTTGTTACCGCCGATTCTGATATTGAATGAGCCGTTAAAACAGTGCCATAGTGTAACATCACTTAAGCGAGGGGCACATTCCACCTTGCGGCGGTGGTCGCCGCAAGGCGTGTTGAGGTCTACGGCGTCTACGGCGTTTTCTGCAAGCATTGACAAAAGTACAGTTGTGGCTTTGAAAAAACGTACGTCCTCACATTTTCTATGTTCATTTATTGTGAATATAACGATAAAAGTACTGAAATCGTAAAAATGTAGGCAATAATTTTCGCTACGATTTTTTGCGTTCGAACAAGGTCGAGTTGTGCGTACGCAATGTTTATGCACCTGGATTTTGCTAATGAATTGCGTAATACTGTGTTTGCGAGCGAGTAATACGACTTTGCTAACCGCAAATGCTTTATGCACCCCACCCCAGGTTTAAAACGCGCAATATCCTCGTACTACACCGCTGTATTTCTTGAATCTAAAGTCACTGTCACACAGAAAAAAAACTGATGAAACACGTATGTAGGATGCACAAATGTTTTGGTGTTTTCTCTATACGTGGGGCTCCGTAGAAAATAAGACAAAATCTATTGGCAGATGTAACACGAACTATGCACGTAAAAACACGTGAAAAGCTCGAATGCTATACGGATTGTCCATCAATTTAATTTTCTAGTGATTTTTTAGCATAGTCTACGCACAATATGAAAATCCATCAGCGCCATTAGTGAACGTACATGTAGCTGAAGACAGGTTTTACAACCCTAACCACATATTTCTGTGATAAAAAAAAAACATATTCATTAAAATTGATAATCTAAATGACAATTTAGAATTCAAGAATGTAATGCATATTTTAAAGAGTTTATATTCACTCATTTGTTTCTGAAATATGAAGCAAACACTTACAGCATCGATCGGGGTGGGCTGGATACCAAAAGGTCTTTACAAACACGCCCGATCTCGACTGCCGTCCATTCTAATCCACACACAAGCACACGTAATGTTCACAGCTTCAACGAAAGACTGGCAAATGTTTCTGGCGTAACTCGTTGTTCAATAAAACTTTCGTGTCTGCTGCCGGTATCTGCTGTTATACCGAAGCCAGCCCCGTCTTACATATAGGCACTGGCCAATCAGAGGGTGGTAGGCGCGACTTTCAGCAGTTAAAAAAAGAGACTTTATCAGCGAGAGACAAATGAAAGTTTTTATGTATGATCTGTGTTAGAGTATGAGGCTACATGCATCTGCATGTCGAGCTTGGACTTGAGATATCAGCGGGTCACTAGCCTTCTACAATCGGACTGTGAATTAGTAGAAGCATGTAAGTGAAGAGCCCAAGACCTGAATATTTATAACAAATATATGTAAATATGATTTAGGGAATTTATTTTTTTGGATAAACAAATTGAATAGTAATATGTATTTAATATATTGCATAAGCTCGGATAGAATTATATCACCTAGAACACTAATCGCGCAAATCGGCCATACACACAATTCGGCCGCTTTAAACATTTTTATTTTACCACACTATAAACTATCTGCGACTACAATAATCAATGTGAATTAAAGTCTTTCACCTAGTTCGAATAATGAAAATATCTTGTCTTAGAGATTTTGACATGAACACGAGTCAACACATGGCGCAATTGTCGTAATATTTGAAACAACAGCCGAATTGTGTGTATAACAGAATTATTGCTGCTCTTATCTCATGTTCTTGTCAGACCATTGACCATGGCATCCACTTGCCTGGAAATCAAGCTGTTCGTTATTTCTCCTCATATTCATACTTTTTTAAACTGACATTTCTTGTTTTGAAATCTTTACGATTTCCAGTGTCCGTAGCACTCTCCATACAGAGCTCTGTTCCTGTTGTCAAATCCAATCTAGAGAATTCTCTGGGTACGAGATTGTGTCCGTAGTTTCCCCTGTTTGGATATTTCAGTTTTCGTTATACAACGTAAGTGACAAAATCTAACAGATAGAACTGTTTGAAGGTTCTTGTGTTGTTAGCAGGATAATAAACATTGCCAGAAATACATGTTTAAATCAGCACTTACATAAACAGAAAACTACCATAAACTAGATCAAAAGTGCTCAGAGAGCACAGCGTCGCTAGAGCAACATTGACCGATGGGCAATAAAGATATTTGCTTTGCAATCAAAGCAGAAAAAAAGTCTTACTTGATGCGTGACTCATCCTACATCTACCGGTATGTTATTGGCATTGGATTACAGGCACTTTCTAAACATGGCTAAAGTAAATATCTATTGCCCATGAGTCGACATTAATATGGTAACGCTGTGCTCTCTGAACACTTTTATTTCAATAGAACCACTATGCTAATTCGATGGTAGCTCGAACAGTATTGAAACTATAGTGGAAAAAGTAGAAAAATAATTAAAATGGCCCTCTGAAAGGTAAACTCTAATTGGCAAAGTGCCAAAATTGAATACAGTTAATGTTCAGTAGGCATGTAAGCATTGTACAAAGTAAAGTTTGAATGCTTTCTCACAAGCATCAATAAAACTATTGCAGAAAATGTTGAAAATGGACCCAAAATAGCACTATGGAAAGCACACTTTAATTGGCAAAGGGCCCAAAATCGAATCACTTTGGTGTCGCGTCATACCAAATAGTCGTGTAAAGTTTGAACGGAATAGGGCGAAGCGTAAAAGCTCTAGCTTGTCTGGACACAAACATACATACATACATACATACATACATACATACATACATACATACATACATACATACATACATACATACATACATACATACATACATACATACATACATACATACATACATACATACATACATACATACATACATACATACATACATACATACATACATACATACATACATACATACATACATACATACATACATACATACATACACATACATAGTTACAAATGAACAAAACACAAGGCTTTCGCTTCAGCTGCTGAAGCGACGCAATTATATACTTAGAAACATTTGAAAGGGGAATGTATTAATAAAGATTTTTGATCACCTACATTCATGTATATATGCGCCATTATAACACTCTATTTGTGACACGCCATGATTGTGCCAAAGTGTTCTGTTTACAAAATCACTTCTTAAAAATTATTAATATATTATATTATTAAAATTATTAATAGAGAAATCCTAATAGTAAATTTTTTATTTGAAATGTTCCAGATATAGCTCCATAAAATAAAACATAGCAAACTGAAGGTTTATGCCACTTGAAATTTTTAATGTCCGTGACACACAAATCGTAGACTACATATAATTGTGAACTACCCTTGTGAATTGCAAATAATGGTGGTGCCTGTGAAATGAATCTTAATAGCACTTATAAACATCCCGAAATAGCATCTTTCATTTAACAAAAACTAAGTCTATATGGACAAATATCATAATTTCCCTCTTGTTACTAGAGGATGGTTGGTAATTGATAAATGACGGGAAGTATAGGTTATCAGAGAGCAACCGCCGCCTATTCTCCGTGAATCACAATTTGTCACAAGTGATAACCTGTTAAAACACGCTCAATAGCGTGTATCAACTGGTTATCACTTGTGACCAAATTGTGATTTAAAAAAAGAAAAAAGTAAAGAAAATCCCACGCGCTCATAAGGTGATCCAATTTCTTGTACCTAGTGCAATATGCCCACTCTGAGTATCAGATACATGTCCTAAAGAGACCTTTGACACATAACTATTCTCATTAAAAATACAGACCAATCACCGGCTGTTAATCTATATTCATCACACGTACGGTGATGAATATAAATGAGGTCAAGTGATCAATCCCAGTTGAGTATCAGATGGGTGTGGCGGGTTCAACCCATCAGGTTGCAGTATTTAAACAGGTCACGTATAAAGTGATAGATTATGTCAATCCGCTCTCCGGCGAAACATTTCAGAGGTCAATTTGCTTGACATTTGATAATCAAAGTGAATATGCCCTATCTAAATTGGAGAAACAACGATCTCGGTTTCTTGGGTGTGTGTGCATAAAGCTCCATTGGCCCGTTTCCGTCACGTTTCAGTACCTAGGCCACATTATTTATTGCCGGTCTCGTCTGTTTCACGTGGAACCACGACCCCTGCTCTGACACGTCAATTTTAGTTCCACATATTGTAAACACAGTGTTATGTTCGTGGCCAATGTTTCTTGTCCACTGTGGAAATAAGAATATACATATATGTATAAACTTTTAGTGCTCCTTATTTATTGCACCATATAATGGTTATAATATGCATCCAACAGTTGGTACCAGGGTCTATCACAGTATTATAAGAATAGACTGCAGACTGCATAGAATAAGATTATTCGTTTTGTATGTAAATACGACAGTAGACATCACTTATCATCACTAGATTTTTAAAAATTGAAATGGCCAAATGTAAAATATAGAGCTGATTTTTTTTAAGTTTAAATTTAATGTTCACTATGTTTAAAGGCAGTGCACCCTCATACTTTTCATCCTTTCAACCAAATAATAAAGTACATCAAACAAGATATAGCAATAATTCATTTATAATCGCTAATGCTAGAACTCAAGGAAAAAATTCTTTTCGCTACAATGGAATTAGTCTCTGTCTTTTAAAATTAAATGTAAGCAATATTTGTTAAATAAAATGGTTCTCGGTGAAACTGATACTTTTACCTTATAGTAGTCTTTTTTCCATATCTGTGATAAATTTATAATGTGTTATATTTGTGTATTTATTATTTATGTTCGTGGCCAATGTTTCTTGTTGCTATAATTTAAGGTCCACTGTGGAAAAAAGAATATACATATATGTATAAACTTTTTAGTGCTCCTTATTTATTGCAGTGTATAATGTGTTTGTCTTTTGTTTCTAATGTATCTATGATGAATAAAATATTTTCAATTCAATTCATACCCAAATCTGCTCTATCACTAAATTGTATATCGCCTCTGTAACCGCTCGGTGTAACACAACTGTATTGACGCAAACGATGGATACAACATTGTCGGGAGGTTTTATGCACACCCCGCGTACACGTCAGTTTTAGGGCGGGTGTGCGAATCGACGTGCACTGCATTATTTTAACGATGACGTTGGCAACAACGTGACGGGAAAACTGACACTAAACACTTCACATATGACTCAGTGTTAATATTGATTTTGAATGTTATGTAAGTTCGAAGTTTTAATAACTAATCCAACCCACGTCGCCAGTCAATGCTCGATTTGATGAAAACTTGTGCACTCCTAAATAATATATCTATATTATAGATTTTAATTACCCACACCCATTTGTTACATTACTTTCTTTAACCAAAACGGATTTCTATAAAAGTAACATCATTTATATGAATCTGACTTTAGTCATACATATTAGATGTGTGTCTTTAGAAGAATCATTCATTCCTAGTTAGACACCCATTAAAAGACAATCATGTTATTTGTGTCAGAAGGAGATGGAATATATAGTTGACCAGAGTCATGAATATTGGTAAAGTAATTTATAGCAATCACAGAAGTTAAGAAGATTATAGAATGCTGGATATGAAGGAGTTCTTAATAATTTTATTTTTCATGTAGTTAGTGTACTAATATCGTTTAGAGAATATGTTTTGGCTTGGTTAAGAAACAATTATTTACTTCCATTCTTTAAGAAGTGTTTGAATGTGGCACAGTGGTGCATTTTGTGGATGATCAAATCTCAGTACAGCCTTTTTTTTATTCAGACACAACATTGGAAATCTTACTTTAACATTACCATAAACAAAGGGTCTCGAGTATTTACAACAATCTGTCTTTGATCCCAAGTTATGCAGTTTACAACATAAAGATTGTGATTTTGATAATGCATTTTTTATATACATTATCACCTCAATTGAATGAGTTTGAAAGTTCGTCTACTTTTTTCAAGTAATTTGAGTACTAGTCATGGCCCTCTAAATTCTAGTGCATTGTTGAACTTTTTATAGTGAGTATATGATGTGTAAATTCTAGTCCATGTTGAATTTTTTATAGTGAGTATATGATGTACCGTGAAAAGACTGGTTTGCCATCTTGGGTGATGCTTTTCATTTAGTAATATAATAAATACTTATTGATGACTAAACCCATAATTCTTATCTTGGCAAATATTTTTGACTTACGCTTCTGGTACATCTGACAGTACTGCTTCCCTACTGGCTCACTTCTGCCAAAAACTCAAGACCTAAATGAGTCTCCCATTTTGAGGTCTCACTAGTATTACCTTTAAAAGGTACTAGTCCTCCCCAAAAGTTACTCATTCTCACAAGTTGGCAAATATGTTTTGGCTCAGCAGCTCCTTGTATGCAGGGCGAGTGAATTGAATTCAGCATGAGTCCTCCCCAATTTTTACTAGTCTGGACAAGCTGACTAGTGACTAAATGGGAGACTAGACCTTGTAGATCAGCGCATGTTTAGTGCTGTAAAAGTTTGTCCAAAGTACCTTTTTTGAGGCAGTACAGAGACAGTAGAGCAAGGCTGACATGCATATTTTTACAATGAATAACAAACATAAAATCTAGTAACTTATTTACAGCATTTATTAAAATGAAACATACATAAAATGCACTCAAGATATTTACAATTAATGGATTAATATACAAATCACTTAAATACCTAATTACAAAATTGTTTCTCCAATGTTGCCTGACATTATAGAAGAGTGTACCTTTCCTGTAGAGATTATTCATGGTGATCGTAGGTACAACAATTGTGGATGAAACAATTTGGGAAGAAAAGATCAGTGAATGAAACTTATCAAGTGTGTGTGCGAGAGGGTGAAAAATGTACAAAATATTTTTTCGAACTAGAAAAAGCAAATTCAATCAAAAAGCACATAAGAAAGCTACAATTAGATTATGGCAAAATAATTACTAGTCAAGAAGAAATTTTAAACGCACAAAAAAAATCTACAGTAGATTAAGAATAAATGAAATAAACTTTAGTACAAATAAATTTTTTGAGAATAATGAAATTCGTTCACTTTTGGAAGAACTCAAACAAATTTGTGATAAACCTATTGAAATTAAAGAGTGTGAAGAGGTAATGAAATCATTTAAAAGAAACGGAAATCCTGGAAATGATGGAATTTCGATTGAATTTTTTGAAAAGTTTTGGCTACAATTAAGACAGGTTATGATAGAATGTTTTGAATACTGTAATGAATATGGAGACTAGACCTCTCATTCTCAAAAACAGGCTGGAATTTCTCTACTACATAAAGAGGAAAAAGACAGACTTTTTTTAAAAAAATGGCGACCAATTAAATTATTAAATGTAGATTATAAGATTATCTCAAAAATAATATCTCAACATTTCAAAAAAGTGCTATCATATCTTATACATTTTAACCAGTCAGGTTTTATAGAAGGTAGATATATTGATGATGCGATTCACACAGTCACAGATATAATGGATTATTGTGAAACTTTTGAGAAGGAAGGTATGTTAATAATGGTTGACTTAAGAAGAGTGCAGTTATTACATAATTCTTCAGGACATTTAAGAAAAAGAGGGGGAAGGGCTTTTACACGAGGGTGGACACTTGGATGGTCGTATATGGTAGTATCATCTAAAATTACATCTTTGGTTGACAGATGAATTGCTATAATTTCATTATTTACCAACTATAATTCATTATTTACCATCTATAAAAAAGATATAAAATATCAGCAGTAAACCACTTGTGATGAAAAATACAAGAATTACCTGTATTCAAAAGACATGGTATAAGAATGCTCTATTCATTGATATGAATGGAACAATCTTTTATGAACGACTGAATATATTGAAATTATATAGATACCTATAAGAACCAGTCATTTTTGTCTTTGGCAAGACTTTTGCTTTTGTAGCAAGAGCTTCGTCTTATAAGTATCTATATAATTTCAGTATGTTTATATAATGGAACCCAATAGAAGCTTACATTCTGTGAATGAATATATATTCCAAATTTCATTCAGAAACTGTTGATTGGTATCTTCTACATTAGACTTAGAAAGTGAAAAAAAAATCCACGTAGAAATTTTTGTTTAAATGTTCTACATCTTGACTAGAGCACTAGAATATTCATTTGCACTAGCATTATGATATCCTAGTTGTGAAACAAATTACACAATTCATAATATTTTTAGCTGTCTAAGTACTATTTTTCACTTACATATCCAATGCATCTTAAATGCGATTCTTTTTCTTTTAAACCATCATGATCCGCTTCATTTGAAATTCTCCTTAAATGTCTGAAGAAGCCTGTTATATGTTGCTTCAAAGATCTGAATA
>CM032669.1:56816004-56852690 GCA_019095985.1 Streblospio benedicti
ATGCCATATAGCATGTGCATGCCTCATAGCATGTATCAATTGCATGCTATACAAATACCATGTGCATGCTATAAAAATACCATGTGCATGCTATAAAAAATGGATGCATTTCACATAACATGCAGATCTGCATGCTATTCACCAGTAGGATTATCATTTCTAATCATCAATCATGAATGATGTAAAATATCAACAAATCAGGTGTGTAAATTAAATACAATTACTATTAATGTAATGAAATACCTTAATATGTTGCCTTCATGCAAAATTATCATGTGCAGCAGTTTACTGAAATTACTGCAGTAGAGTACTGAGTAGACTGAATACAAACGTTAGACGTAACTTGTCTAGTCATTAATCAATATGGTCCACAAAGCAAATCAATACTCCTCCTAGCTACAAATATCATGATGTTTGGAATAATGGGGGTGGTTTACGATAAGGGGTCAAGAAATCCCATATCTTTTATTATTTTGGCCTTATTTTCCACATCCCTAATTTTGGCCTTTTTTCCCACATCCCACAAATGTTCAGCCTTTTCTCCCACATCCCACGTCCTTGAAATCCCACAGCCCTAATATTTTCGGTCTTTTTTCCCACATCCCTCTTTTTGGGGGCCTTTTACTGCACATTCCACTTCCTTGGTTTGTATGGTATTTATACACCTACAAAAATCAAATTTCAACATGTGGCAAAAAAATTCTATAGAGTCAAGATAGCCATCATCCCAAAGCATGTTGCATGCTATTCATAGCCTTCATATTTCAAAGTTTTTCACTGCATGCTTTGAAGTCAAGATAGCCATCATCCCAAAGCATGCACATGGCATTCATAGCCTGCATGTGGTTGTTATTGCAGGCCATCACATCAGGTGCATGCTATAAAGACATGTGAATTGTGTCTGCATGCTATGACATGCTACATACATGCTATAGGACTGCTATTATGGCAGTCCAGTTTGGTAAGGGCAACCTGCTGCAGCTCAAATATTAAAGCTAGCAAACAAAATAATAATGTTTGCCAGAATACACCGGTCTGCAATCACTGAATGACCTGGGTTAACATTTAAACAACAACAATAACCATTTTGCCCGCTGCTTCAACAGTTCATTGTTGGAGATGACTTCATAAATTTCTCAATTTCATACCTCCAGATCGCTATTTTCGCAAACTTGCAAGGTTCTATGTCAACTCTGGGGAGAGGTTGCCCACAGGACAACCAGTATAGAATTTTTGTTTGTACGAACTTACCATAAATGAGGTTCTCCTTACTTCTGTTCTCCGTTTGTGCTACACAGATATAGTCTTATATTGCTTAATATGTATATATAAGCATATTTTAACATGTATATATAAGCATATGCTTAAGGCCCAAACCCCTCATGTTATGTCTGGTTCATGTGCAGAAAATTTAAGAATATTCTATCAGACAATGTCACACCAAAAAACAAAACAAAACAAGCACACACACAAACAAACAAACTATTCTGTCATGCTCCCGGGTTTTAGACTAGTGACAACAAGAAACCATTACCTTGACATTTTTATGTAAATTTTGTGGAATAGAAGCATGATTTTGATAATTCTAATACATTCTGATAGTTCGGCTCATGGCGTTTTTGTATACAAATCAGGAATGTTGCATTAGATGGTAGTTGTCACTATTGAGGTCCTTCAAAGCAACCCCCATGTCAGAGTGGACAGGCGGAACGCGGACTCCGCGTGCCCTAAGCGTGCGAAGTGTGAAAATTTAAAAAAAAATAAAAACTTGTGCAAAATTTTCCCTTCCTAGTGGACTAGAAGTGAGTCCGCAGGCGGAGAAATAGCCCTCGAGCACACACCCCGCCCCCACGGACCTCCACTGCAGCAAAGTCAGGCGGAGAGAAATTTTGCTAGTGCGGAGTGTAAAATGTGTATGGCGGACTCTGGCGGAGTCAAATTATGAGTCTTGCGAACCCTGGCGAACTGAAATTGGGCGTGACAGTCGCCAGACAACCATGGCTCCACCGACGGAGTCAAGCGAAGTATTATGTCTCCGCCAGCGAACTCTTGCGGATCGCAAGACTTCGCCAGCGAACTGTTGCGAATATCAAGAGTCCGCCAACTGAGACATGAAGGCTCCGCCAAATAACAAAATAACAAGGGAAAATTCCTTGTGGAGAGCAGCGAAGTCATTCGGCAAAGTCCGGCGAACTTCCGCGAAGTGTAGCAAACTTCGGCGGAGTCCGCTTAACAAAGGCGGCGTCCGAACGGAGCTTATTTTCCATCAAATTTGCGACGGAGCATGCGCGGAGGTAGCGTGTATAAAAGCGAACTTTGAGAATTGGCATTGACTATTTTTATGTGAGCTTTTTTCAAGGCTGATTCCATGCTGGTTTTTACAATAGATAATCAAGAGAATAATATGGATAATTATGCCATAGAAAGGGATTCATGAAATGTGGTGACAAATAGAATTTGAATAATGGCACAGATAGAACCTTGATAAACTATCGAATCAGAACATCCTATGCTGGACAACTCCTCCCCAATAATTGTAATGAATGCTATCATTTATAATTGTCTCTCCACAGACATCGTATTGTTTAGGGACGACATCTTGTATACCCCACCAGTTTCTGAACTCAGTTAAAATATCCCAGCAGGCACACTGACGTCAGCCTGACGTTGGATTATGGTTGTATTACGTTGTGACGTCAGCCAACGTAAATTCAACGTCACCCCAACGTTGATTGCCTGACGTTGGCACAACGTAAGATTTTCAACGTCACCCTGACGTTGATTGCCTGACGTTGATCCAACGTCAGACATTAACGTTGGATCAACGTTGATCCAACGTCTTGGGGCCGCTGGGATTATTGTAAATTGGTACAGGAGACCAACATTGATCATCATCATGGAAATGGTGATGACACTAACCTGGCATTGTGACACTTTCACATCTCAGGAACTTCTCACAGATAGTTTGATGTGAACGGGCAGTTTGAAGACTTGTAGGTTTGAAGTGGACACTTGTGAAGTTCTTGGAAGGCTCTAGGATGGGGAGTTGAATTTAGATACCCATGTACTTACAATTGGTATAGAATAGGCAGATCCAGGGGGATCGCAGGGGGTGCCCCCTTTACCCCACAATAATACCATAGGGTTTTTGTCATGTAGGCTATCAATTACATACACGAAACCCATGCGGAGAGCTCTTGCGGCGTACAGCGGCGTACAGCGGAGGTGAACGGCGTTCATTTTACGTGGTACGGAGGCAGACGGAGTCCGTTGGTGCCAAATACGGCTTCGCGCGGAGACCAGCGAACTCAAAAAGATCAAAGGAAATTTAATCAATAATCCCACTGCCCGCGGAGTTGTACGCGAACTCAAATTTACACTTCTCCAGAGAAGTGGAGAAAGTCCGCGCCATTTTTGCTCGCGGAGATAGCGCGGAGGTAGCGGAGCCCTCGCAGAGGCCGCAAGAGTCCGCAAGAGTCCGCCGGACTCCGCTGCGGAGCCATGCGAATCGCGTTGTCGATTCGACAATGAAAGTGTTAATTTTTCATATTTTTCCCCATTTTTATGGACTTTGTCATTTTTTCGACCTAAAAATGACGCGGAGTTGACTCCGTGCGTCCACTCTGACAACTTTTAAACAATCTACATGTTCCTTGTGTATCACTTGGAAGTGAAATTGTACCACTTGTGGAGAATACCAAGTATCTTGGGGTGTTCATTCAATCGTTATTAGACAATGATGATGATATAACCCGTTACGTAAAATTAAATAATTAACAACTATGTTTTTAGACACTTTTTTAATCTCCCAAGAGGTGTAAGCATGTTTCAAATATATATCATTCTAAGGTACTATTCAGAAAGAATCATTTAATATTATCAATATCGTATAGCAGAAAAACAGCCCAATAGGAAATGTTTTATATATTAGATTTTTTTAGATACCAATAGAAACCATTGGGGCTCACATTTTGGCGAGACTTTTGCTCTTTTCACAAGAGCTTCTTCAGGCCGAATGACGGTCCTTAGTTGGTCATGTGACCGCCATGGCGGCGGCAGTCACATGACAGCAGTGGCAGGAAAACGGGGGGCAGGTCGTAGCCGGTGTCTCGGTTCATCTCAGGGCGCCGTACCCGGATTTCCACGGCTTCCCTGATCTCTCTACGGATTTCTAAGTCCTCACGCGCCACAATTTTGAAGTCTCTGGGGCTGATGGTATGGCCCGTGTCTCTAATATGGTCACCTACAGCGGTGGGCACTCTCTTGGGGTTAAGGTGCTCTTTTATACGTGTACTCAGCGTTCTTCCGGTCTCACCAACATAAATGTACCGGCATTGTGGACACTGTACTTCGTATATAATCCCACATTTAGAGTCATCCGGAGACTTGTCCTTTGGAGTGGGCAACATGGATTTGATGGTGTTGAAAGGTTTGTGGTATGTGTTTACACCATGTTCACGGAACACACGGGTCAGTTTTTCTGACAGTCCTCTCACATAGGGAATACAGACTGGGGTTTTTGTACTCACTCCACTGTTTGCGTCATTAGACGACTCTTTGACTTTTGGCCTTGGTAATTTAAACACCCATGGTTTGTATCCATTGTCTTTCAACACAGCTTTGACGTGCTTACACTCCTTGGCCTGATCTTCAGGTGTGGTGACCAAATTGTGGGCGCGATTTAACAGAGTCCGGACCACTGATCTTTTATGTTCCAAATGGCGGTTTGATTGGAAATTCAGGTATTGATCAGTGTGCGTCGATTTTCGATAGATTTCAACTGAGGTGGTGGCATCATCATTAATCTTAACACATGTGTCCAGAAAAGAAATCTTGAAATTCACTTCGGGTTCATTGGTGAACTTAATGGTAGGATCAATGCTGTTGATGTGGTTGGTGAAACCTTCTATGAAGTACTCATGGATGAGCACAAAGGTGTCATCTAAGTAACGGAACCACATATGCGGGGGGTTGGGTGCTGTCGCCAGTGTTCGTGTTTCGAAGTCCTCCATATACAAATTGGCGACTATGGGAGAAACCGGAGAACCCATGGCTGCCCCATGTGTCTGTTTGTAAAATTCACCCTTGTATACAAAATATGTAGTGTTCAGGCAAAACTCTAGGAGTGACAAGATCTGGGATGGATTCAAACTAGTTTTTTTGTGTAGGGAGGTGTCAGCTTCTAGTTTGCGTTTAATACACTCTACTGCCTTTTCCACCGGTATGCTGGTGAATAACGCGGACACATCATAGGATATCAGTTTTTGTCCCGGAGTGTGACTGCCACAGCCATGGCAGTCACATGACCAACTAAGGACCGTCATTCGGCCTGAAGAAGCTCTTGTGAAAAGAGCGAAAGTCTCGCCAAAATGTGAGCCCCAATGGTTTCTATTGGTATCTAAAAAATTCTAATATATATTATGAATGAAGAAACCCAAGATGAGAGAAGTGTTCATTCTAGGAAATGTTTTATTCATAATTTATAAATTTTCATTTTAAAATTTGCCTTTGTCTAAAATAATGGTTACAAATTATATTACAGTTCTTTTAAGAACTAATGGGACATTCTGATTTTACAATTTGCCAAAAATTAAACACTGCAATCACACAAGGCATTACTAATGGCATAAAGGTCATTAAAAGGAAGGACTTTGATGGAAGCAGCATTTTGTGAGATGGCCGGTATGAGTGATTGGAATGATGCGTGTGCAGAGTACCCAGC
This sequence comes from Streblospio benedicti, assembly GCA_019095985.1. Classification (NCBI taxonomy): domain Eukaryota; kingdom Metazoa; phylum Annelida; class Polychaeta; order Spionida; family Spionidae; genus Streblospio; species Streblospio benedicti. Next base: position 56,821,727 of record CM032669.1, read on the forward strand.
GTATACAAAGGAGGAAACCCTGAATACGTTTTTGGGTAATTATTTTGCTTTCAAAAAACACTACTAATCTACGTTAAAACTCAGTTACCATTAGGTCTTTATTTTTTCATGTTGTGTTTTACGGACACCCAGGAAGCTCAACCGTCTTAGGAGGAGGAAATAAAAATAAAAGCAAAATTGAAAAATAAAAACATTGTATTTTCTTTGTTATGGTTTGCAGACACCCAGGATGCTCAATCGGCGTACTGTGGAGGTGAAAATGTGCTGTACTACAAATGTACCATCTATTCACGTATAAAGGCCCCTGGGCCTAACATCGAACATGGATATGGGCCCTTGGGCATTTACCCGAACTGAATTTCTTTTCCCACCAACGAAGCTGACTTTATTTTGGCACGGGTATTTCACCGAAAGTAACTTTCCTGGGCGTATATGTCATTACATACGGTTTATTGTGAAAGATAGTTCAAGCATATGTCATAGCAGAAAACTCCGCTGCCGACAATAGAGGCATCGGTCGGCTAGTAACCAAAGTGCTTGGCTGGTGTAAGAAATGGCGGTGGTGGCCAAACAAATATGCTTGTATAGAAAACGTCGAGTCTGCCTTCAATAAATCCACGGTACGTCTGACGAAAATCATTCGATTATGCAATATCACGTGACCCTGTGTTTTAGTTAGCAAGAGGGCATGGTATTTTTAAAGGCGTAATAAATACCAAATGTGAAGAATATAATTTCTATTTTGATTAAACTTGCAATGGAAAAAGCATCGTTTTTGATACTGGGCTTTACAGAACACATATTATTTTGGCTGAGCAATATCTTTAACGTAATTCTAGGCAGGTTACTTTCCGACATTCAATGTAGCAAGACGTACATGCCTGCTTAAAAATATTAACAGTAAAAAAGATTGTCAATATTATACATAATCTAGGTCGTAGTAACACAAAAAATGTCCGGTCTCGTCTAGGACTCATTCTTGATGGGATCAGAAAGTTTGGGGTCATAAGTCATAACATTCAGTAGTTTTCTTCACAATGTCCGACATAGGTTAATGAATGTCAAAAAAACAGATAGTCCCTGTACCAGCTAAAGCCTGAAAGCTGGTGTTGGGACTATAGTTGAAAATCTATCATAATGCATCAACAAGGTGGTGAATCATTTGGGACCATCTCGGTACAAAAGGATCCTCTCGGTTGGAAAGAGGATCGTCTTTTTTTAAATTACACCTTGCTGTGTAGGTGGTAATATTCTTCTCTTCACAATGTCCGACATTGTAAAACAAATAGTCCCTATATCAGCTATTCGGGGCGGACCATTTCTTTGTTGGGAGGGGGGGGCGCGAGTGAATATTTTTCAAACAAACAATTTTTTTCACATGGCAATATTATGCAAACATTTATTTTCACACAATGACGGTGACAAACATTTTTTTTAATCAGTACTTTAATGGCAACATTTTTTTTACATACAAAATGGACGTCGAAGTCTCAAATTTTAATTAATCTGTAATTATTACTAGTGTATTAAAACAGAGTGGAATGTATTGAAAACACTTCTAATATTTATAAGTCAATGTTGAAAATGAATTGAAATAGATCAACGCTATTCACATGTGAAGCTTCAAAGAACCATATGTCCACAATCAATATTTGCACAAAGGGTTCTTTATTTTTCATTCAATTTTCATCATTCTTACACAACTTGTATGCCTAATTGATTGTCATTCCATGGTTGAATCATGCCCCTGGGCGGAAAATTTACCGCGCCCCAGGGGTGTTTTAGTATAAACCATAGCTGGATCATTTTTTTTTCAATTTTCACCATATTTATACATTGTGTTTGACTATATAATCATCATTCCATAGTTAAATCATGCCCCTGGGGTCAATCAAAATTTGTTAGTCTAAACCATAGCTGGGTTATTTTTCATTCGATTTTCTCCAAATTTAAACACAATGTGTATGCCTATATGTAAAAAAATTGTAAAATATGCAAATACGCGCCCTGATGCATCACTGTGACAAGTGAACCTCTCTTATATTTGGTAATCTGCAGCTCATAAGTAATACTCTGAAGATCGGATGGGCTTGATATTTGAATATACACCCCTGGTCATATAAATGAGAATTTTTTCCAAAGGTCCAAAAAGTAGCATTTTTCAGATAAAAGTTAAAAGCCCATAGGCTTTCATGCACAAGGATATGGTAACCAGAAAATGCTGATTGCATGCAATGAACGCTTCATGTTATTGTGAATACGTTATGGATACTAAAAACTGTTGGTAATTTATTGATTTTTTAAGTGATAAATGTAAAAATAAAGTTTTCGACTCAATTGTATATTGATAGCCGGATTGCAGTACAAGGAAGATGTTACTGACATTCAAAGAATTTTTGAAGGAACTTCTTCATTCATGGTATAATATGAACAATGTATATCATTTCAGTGTGAAAATTTGCCTTTGCTTTAAGAGAAAGTAGATAATAAAGTATTTGGCATATTCAGAATATTTGTGTTTATGTTTGAAATACAGAATACAGAAGAAATACATTAGCATCATCGCCATCAATAATCATACTGTACGTAAAAATGAATGCCATAAACGCGTAAAAATCAACATTTGTGCAAACAATTTTCTTTCTCTACAAATGAAACAAATATTTTTTCCCCCTATCTGAAGGAGAACAAACAATTTTTTCCCATGAGTATGATGAACAAGCAATTTTTTTTTCATATTTTACTCGCGCACCCCCCAACTAAGAAATGGTCCACCCTTAAAAAAGCTGGTGCTGGGACTAAATAAAAAAATGCATCAAAATGACTAAAACTTGTTAAATAACCATTCTAGAGTGATATGGGATAGATATAAAACATACCTCCTGTTTGATAATAATGAAATTCTTAATCTTATTGAACTTGTTTGACAGTCCACATCCACCTTGTGCTGTGCACTAGTCTGACTAGGGTGACACAGCTGCCAAACTTGTTCAATAGACCAGCATCAACAAGACAAGTAGACTTTAGAAGAACTGTACAAAGTTAGATTTTGACTACAAGTAGAAAGGATACCAACTGTAACAAGTAGGTTACTTAGGAGCAGCTGCACAAAGTTTGTAACGGCTGCAAAAGTTAGTCTCTAGATTTGGGCGCGTCCTCACCCGGACACCCCCTTCACGACTGGATCGTTTCACTTACCAATGAGTTTCCTTCCTCTTCAAACGTCGAAGTGATGCGCATGCACAGAATTCTCTGTTTTGAAATTTGAGTAATGGCGTCACAGTGACGTAGAATGCAATCATGAACTCTCGGTTGGTTTCCTTAAAGAATCTAAATTTAACTGCTTTGCACACTGCTTAGATTTCTAATTAATTTTCTTTGTCTGTGATTGTGTAGGAACTTACCCTATCTTTCCTTTTATTGTTTTTATTAGTTGTTGCTGGTTCGACTAGCGATGTGTTGTGCAAAGGTGGAGATGTGGGGTCTATTCTAATGGTTGCTAGAAAATATCATCATCAGGTAATTGATTATTTTTTAAGTGTTTTTGGAAATATTGTAATAAGCATTGGGTATTGAAATGGTTTAATACTTTAAATTGAATGAATAATTACTAAAAATTCTATGTATTTGGTACACAGCGCTTGGTCTCATTTTGTTTTGGAATGTTCTTTTATGCTGAGACATTTTTTTTTTTGGTTTCCAAATCAAACTGAAACCATTGCTCTTCAGTCATTGGATTGCCTTTGTACATTTTTTCGCAATCGTACTGAAGGGTTTTCATCGAACGTTGTTGGTCTTGTTAGTAGGCTGCCATCTGCGGATATCAGCATACATGTAATAGGTCTGTCCGCATGTGTAACAGTGAGGCATCTTTTTCTTCATGTGAAACGTTGGGGTAGAAGAATGTGAGTATCAGGTCCCACTAGTGTTGCGATGGCATTGGGTTCACATTTTGACCCATTTTTCATTCTGGCGGCCACCTCCTCACTTACAGATTCATCATATTCTTTCCCAGTCATCACCTTTTCATAGTGAGCTTGCTGTGCCTTCAGAGTTTCAAGCCCCCAACCTTTGAACAGCGTGCTTCCTGTTCGAGGTACTGTTGATCGCAGAGCTTGCCATTCCTGAGTTCGCTGTTTTGTAACTCTTGGTGTCAGATCTTTAGTGAAGGTAATGGGCTGCACCCAATTCTCCTGTCGAGAAGCATCTTCTATAGGACAGGCAACATAGTCGTTGCGGCATTGTAGCTCATTACCAATCTCCATGAGTTTCTGTATGGTCTCTAGACACTTTGTGATGGCAGTTTGGATCTGATTCACCATAGCTTTCACCGAGCTGATGGCCCAGATGTATTTGGACTTGCACCAGTCCTCACCAGCTAACTTTCAGAATTTTTCAGTGCCATCTCTTGCTTCAGCTGAATGTTTCTCATGTCTTTAACTCAGCAGCTCAATGTTAATACCAATTTCTTCATTGCTTTGATGATACTCACTTCACAGAGTTCTTTAGCTCTACCAGGTCCTTATGGTTTTCAATGAGAGTTTTCAAGCAATCAACTGGTGCAAGCTCCTCATCTAATCGTTGCTGCACCTGAGTTAGAGTTTTGTTCTCTTCGTGGCCGAATAAATCTTCATCATTGGCCTTGTCAGTTAAGCCAGGGGCAACCTTCTTACCATCCATTCTTAAGGTAAATGAGGTTGATGGCTCTGATGAGCGCAAAGCAATAGCCTCTTCAATCAGTCCAGGTGTCAGTTCCTTGGGCAGTGGAAACTTGGTTCTGTAATTTTGTAAGGACTGTATACTTGGCACAGCAAAGTTGATATGGGACTTCAGAAGAGCATAATATCCCTGTTCAGTTTCTCGTATGAGAAGGTCCCCTTCATTCTTACCACCAGACATGAGCTGAATGAACTACCCATGGAACATGCGATATCCTGCCCATCAAAACTGGTTTCTTTCAGTGGTGGAGTCCAAACTATACCAGTGACAAACTTCTAAAAAGAGCCTCAGAGCCATATTGTCCATCGGGAACTTTCCTTCTGCTACCAATTTCATGCAAGACGTAAAATTATAGTGCAAACCGTAATTGTAGAGCTCTTCTGCGAATGCTTGCAGCAGCTTCTCACTTTGCTTCCATAATTCATATAGCTCATGGTGGTGAACATCGAAGATTCTTCTTGCAGACTGCTTTCTTGCTTGGCCCACTTGCTTCCTCAGTGCGGCAGGTTTGCCAACAAATACCCTTTGATCGGCTGGTGTGTATATAAATTCTCTTTGACTCGTGTCATGGTGGGGGTACTGATATCTGGTGGATGAGTTTTTCCAAAGTCTGTCAGATCAGACTGTGAATCTTCATACAATTCTGGGGCAGAATCATATGCTGTGTCATCCACAAGGGTCACAAAACTTCTATTCTTACCATTTAATGACAGTTTGTATCGTGGTCATTTTTTGCACTCCATACCTGACATGGTATATGAAAGACAAGATGTATAACAATTTTTATTACTCTGATAATGTAAGTAAGCATTGGGCTTGGTGGAGAGAAGGTGGGGGTTAGACAGAGCAAACTCAGATTCTTTTTATATCCATAAGGTAAGAGGATGTCTATCACAGTAGTGTAAATCATTTACTTAAAACAACTTTCCTTTCATATTTTACTTTTAAACTAAGCTTAAAAGTTTAAATATGATTAACAAATATCTTTTCCGTGTGCATAATCAAATAATCTTTGATTCGCAAGCATCTATATTCCATTACAAAACTGATGTTCACACACCAAACTCAGGGTGCCCAGCAATTACATACACACTAAACCTGGGTGTTTCTTGAAGTGCATTTTGAAAGCATTTTACTACCTTTCTAATGACGGAAGAAGGAAAATGTTTGCTGATGGCAAACCTTATATACTGATGCATATTTCTGTATGTGTTCAATGGGAAATATTCCTAGGAAATATATGGACACCTCCCTGAAACCGGACATGTTCCAAATTATTGACAGCCTGCTTCAAAGGTTTGATTTGAGCTACATGGAGAACTGAACTCCCAGATCTATTTCCAGAACAGATCAATTATTCATAACACTTATGAAATTGCGATTGAGCTGTCCGTTTTTAGATTTGGCTGAGAGATTTGATATAAGTAAAACATATATGCATAATATTGTCGTAACACATATATTTGCTTTACATGAGATACTTTTTCAGGGCATTATTGAAGGCAATATACCTTCACTCCTGAAATGTAAGTCCTCTATGCCCACAAGTTTTGGTGATTTCAGTTACTGCAGAATTGTTATTGATGCAACTGAAGTCACACAAGCTGTTCCTGGTTTGTTTGTTCAATCACAAACTTATAGCTCCTATAAGAATAGACACACAGAGAAGTCTGTTACTGGTGTTGCACCTAATGGAGCGTTAGTTTACGTCAGTAAACTGTACCCTGGAAATACTTCAGATGTTGCGATAGTGGAGCATTCTAAAATGCTGTCACAATTGAAACCAGGGGACCTGGCTTTGGCCGATAAGGGATTTACGATTCATTCTCTCCTTCCACCGGGTGTTCACTTGAACATTCCACCATTTTTAAAAAGTAAAGGTCAACACACGCCAGCTGAGGTTCAAGTGTGTTGCAAAATTGCAAGATCACAGATTCATGTAGCGAGAGTGAATGAACGTATAAAAAAATTTGCAATCCTCACACACATTCCATATCAACTCAGACATTTAAGTACCAAAATATTGCAGGTGTGCTCTATTCTTGTCAACGTTCAAGATCCAATGATTGCAGAGATCGCCGACAAGTACACTCAGGAATCTCAAAAGTAGACAGGATAAAGCTAGTATGATGATGCAAGATAATCCACACTCTCAATGTGAATCTTCTTTCAATACCAGATGAACAGAGTTTAACATAAGTAGTAACCTTGTACTGTAGCCTGTGGCAACCTGAAAAGTTACTTGGCAACAAGTTTTTAGCGGGTACATTATTGCTTCATTTGGTCAAGTGTATTTATAACTTGTACATAAAAACAAACTCAATTTGTTTTCTGAAAAACTCTCACCAAAGTTAAAACGCTTTAGATTAGAGAACATAAAATTCCATTCCAAACTATCATAAAAAATGCTTGTTTGAAATCTAACATCATTGATACTCCCTCCTTGTTGGTATGCTCACAAAAATCTATCACATCTTCAACAAGTCATATGTTAGTACCTATGAATCGTCTTTTTATGTACACAACTTGTGATTTATTCATGATTTTTTTCATCACTTGCTGCATTCGTCTTGCTAGGTAGAAAGCTAAAATCTTATATTGATACCTATTGGAACCTGTCATTTTATCTTTGGCAATTCTTTCGCTCTTGTCTCAAGAGCTTTGTGGGACCGAATGAAATGATCCTATCCATGTTTTATTTCAAGCAGTATGTTGTGTATATAATATATATCATCAAATCAAGTGTCAACTATATACCTGAGTGGTTAGATTGTATGTGGTCAGATATTGCAGAAAATTTATAAAATGGACCATAAATAGCCCTGTAGGAAGCACACTTTAATCATCAGAGTGGGCAAAATCTGATCACTTTGGTGGCGCTTCATACCTCATAGTCGTGCAAAGTTTGAACAAAATCAGTTCATCGGTAAATGCTGTAAGTTGTCAGGAGATGTACATACAATATACAAATAAATATAGGGATGCAGTTGTGCAGAAAGATCATGCATGTTTGGCCATGAGTTTGCTAGATCCTAATGACCACAATTCTTGGAGTGGACCGTTGAGATCCAAACTGGGCAGCCAGGCCACCCTCTCTGAATGAGTAATGATTAGAGGCTGTTGAAATAAATTTAGGATTTGATTGATTGAAAGTAAACAATCATGCAGAAGGCACCTGAAGATGCAATTATGTTGTTAATGTGTTAGTGGGTGCTTTGCCCAATGCACGAAAACCTGTTTATATATTTATTTATTTATTCATTTAGTCTCAAATTAAAATATGTAAGTAAACATGTATTCTACAAACATTAAAATCAGATATTACATATTTTGACCACTCAGGTAAGAGTTATAGAGAGATTGTAGCGTACAAAAAAACCTAGTGTACAAATCAATTTAAAACTGAGCTGTAAACATTTGGTACAACAGGTCGTAAAATCATTATTGTTTATATATATATATATATATATATATATATGTTTCAGTCATATTACCCTGAATATGCTACGCAGGAGGGCATGCAGCCCAACATGTCTGGACCAGGCACAAGGGACAATGAAGCGTAATAAGAGGGCAACCTTGTGCCCTCTCTACAGTGATAGTCTACTGATAAGACTTTTAGTATTAAGAATCATGCGTTCAGCAGTTCTGATAATGATGATCATGACTGTGAGACTGAACAAGATATTGACGGCAAAGTGTGTCGCTACATGACAAGATCCATGAAAGTACATGTACAGAAGAGTGAAGATGTAAGTAGTGAACTTAAAGGTAAGAATTATGAAAATGATATATTTATTTATTTATTTAAGTCTCAAATTAAAATATGTAAATAAACATGTATTCTACATACATTGAAATCAGGTATTACATATTTCAGTTATTGAGAGACTGTAGCATACAAAAACAACATAGTGTACAAATCAATTGAAAACTGAGTTGTAAACATTTGGTACAAAAGGTCGTAAAATCATTATTGTTTATTTTCACACCATTTTCACACTCCGCTCTCTCTCTCATGTCTTTTTAGCAAGCATATATATTTATTTTATTTTGCCTTCATTGAGAAGATATATATGATATACATTACACAAACATAAAATACAAATGATAATAATACAAATTGAAATACATAATTACAACATTAAATTGAGAGTCTTGGATGGGACAAAAACAGAACAAATCACTGTAGAATCATTTCTCCCATCTCCCTTCTTGCTACATATATAGAATAGCAATAATTCAAAATTGATGTATATACATCATCCCACTCAGGTACGTATGTTCTCATACCAGAGAGGAAAAAGATAGTTCTTTCATTAGTGTTCATGTTAATGATTTCAGTACGTAAGGTCACTGAACAGCACCTCAAAATTTTCGCCCATAAAGGTTTTCTAATGTATTCAAAATATGTACACTGAAATAGTACATGCTCCACAGACTCTATGTGCCTATCAGTACAATTAATACACAATGGTGATATTTTATCAAAACATGACACACTACTTCTCAAACAATTCTGCCCTATTAATAACCGAAACATACATTTAATCTTATGAACTTCCTTGCAATGCTTATGTGTATATTTCCACCAGACCCACATGGATAAATCTTGAATACAATTTTTAAATAGTATTAGATTCTTATATATCATACATGATGAAGTAAACCTAGAATATTCATAGGTGGAAATTGCTTGAATGGTTATTCCCTTGAAACTAGAGAGCCTCATGAAATCTCCACCTTTTAAAGATCTGTCTAGCAATAACAATAGATTATATTTCTTAAATATATTTACAATATCATAAATAGGACTAATATTATAAACATTTGTATTTTTATACAGGTAGTGAAACAATCTCATAATGACAATAATCTTGTAAATGCAGTCTACCAAAAGAAGTAAAATTCTCCACAAAAACATAAGTTTAATATAATCAATATGAGATTCCATAAGTTTCCATCCTAATGGTGCAAGGACTGCTGGATTTGCAGTCTGACTTGGAGCTCCTTGCACCATCTTTGCCATACGAAAGTGGGCCTGTTCAAGACACGCTATGGACGACATTTTCAATGGCAAAACCTCAAGGCCATAACACATTGTTGGAACACAAACAGTCCAGTACAGCTTACTCATTACAACTGGAGAAAGTGGAACAGTGCGACTCCCAAGTGACTGAGCTGCAAAGAACGACTTTTTAGCCTTTGAAACCCTCTGATTTATAAAATCTTTCTCTAGAACATTATTTTTACCTAACAAAACTCCCATATGTATGTCACCAGCTTTTTCCATTATTCTAATACCACCCATCTGTAATTTCAGAAAAGGGGATTTGTCTTTACCAAATATCAATATAGAGCTTTTGTCCGCATTGAATCTAAATCTCCACTTATTTGCATACTCATGTGCCACATCAAGCTGATGTTGTAATAATTTCTTGTGAATACATACAATTGCTAAATCATCTGCAAAGGCTACACAACCAGTTTTAATACTATGAATTTTAGGATTAAACCTAGATAAACTAACAATACTTAACAAACCGTCATACATTGTCATGAAGAGTTCCATACTCCAAGGGAGCCCCTTGGTGGACTCCGACTGCAGTACTGAAAGAGTCTGTCAATCTACCTCCTACCCTTACTCTACATTGATAATTACTATATAGCTCCCCGTAAGAGTCTCCACAATACTGGATCCATTCCGTCAAATAGAGTTTGTATAAAAGACCCTCAATCCACAGATTGTCAAATGCTCGCTCCATGTCAAGGAGTGCTACATATGTAGTAGAACCACCTTCAATGTTCTCTGCTATAGTCTCACGGAGTACAAGCGTAGTGTGTAGACTAGAACAATGAGGTACAGAAGCTCCTTGGGGGGTGGTGTAATACATACTGTTTCGAGTTCACTTGCTTTTTTACACAAAATCATCTCAAACACTTTACCTATTGTGGGCAATAAAGTAATGCCTCTATTGTTTGCTCTTATTGTTGAATCCTTTGTGCCTTTGGGTATAGGTACAATGATACCAATTTTGAGACCTTGTGGTATATGGACTAACTCTACCATTCTATTAAACAATTTGGTCATTGCCGAAACTAAAGTTTTACCTCCAAGTTTAAGATGTTCTCCTGTAATCAAGTCCCACCCGGGGGCTTTCCCATTATTTAGCTTATTAATGCAAGATTTCACTTCACTTTCAAGAATTGGTTCATCCATGATGGATGGTTGGGCTTCCATTGATTGATCTAACATTTCTTGCAAAGTGCTATTTACATATTCTCGAAACTTAGAATCAAACTCGCAGGCTCACTTAGTAAAAAATAGGTATTGTGATGATGTTGTTGGTATTAGGTTAAGAATACCTGTGTCACAAGTTGATTATGCTGTGCAGGAGGATATATGGCCTGAAGGTGTTCTGTGTCGCAGGTGGGAAAGTAGTGCAAGACAGAGATAGAGATGTTGTTTATGAGTATATAAATGCATGTTTAGTCTTTATTCTACTATTAAAATGGAGAGTTATTTAATTATCTATTTCATAATGAGTATGTTATCTGTTTGTGCCTGGAATATGAGGTCTTGTAGTTTAGCAGAACCATACATTGCTGACTTGTGTGATAAATATGATGTAATAATAACTTCAGAACATCGCTTATATGATTATCAATTAGGAACTTTGAATGATTTGTTCCCTGGGTTTAATGTACATAGTGTCGCCAGTCAAGATCTAGATAATCATGAGGGTTTAATCAAACCAGGCCACTGTGGTATAAGTATTGCATATCGTGACTCTCTATGCCAAGTTGTAAAAAGAATGGATACTGGTAGTGATAGGATTATAGTAATAAAAATATCAGATTTGGGTCATAATCGTAGTAATCTGTATGTAATAGGTGTATACCTACCACAACAACAATGTCAAATAGCAGACTTTTCGGACGTATTAGCACAGTTAGAGCATTTAATAGAGATGTATAAATGTGATGGAGAAATAGTTCTCATAGGTGATTACAATTGTCACTTTGGTAATGAATATGCGTCACGTTTTTGGGGGAAGACTACTAGAAATGCATCGGAAGTCGTGCTGAGTGACCTTGACATGCGCAGAGACGTTTTGAAAATGGTGACAGGAGTTGCCGAAACTGTCAACAGTAAATATTGTATTTGTGTTGTGTAAAGATGAACTAATAAATAATGTATATATATGTATTCCAACACGATGAACTCGTTCAAGGATATAAGGTGTCAAAGTTATGGTTTCCCCAAAGAATTTTTATGGTATTGCATCAACAGGAACAACTATCATAACATATGAATAATAACATATGTAATTAACTCTGTGATGTTTCTAAATGGATATGTCTAAACATTTGCAGATAGTTTTGTTGTCAATTTTGACAATTGGCCAGGCTGACCATACAGCATGGGTGCACTTGAGAAGAAACCGGCTCATTGCATCAAACTTTGGCATTATTCTCAGCATTGAAAGAGAAAGGTTAGAAAATATTACTTTTACATGACTTTTATTAATCGATTGATATCGCTTAATTTATATTCTTAAATAACGGAAATTTTTTACAATCTTAAAATCTTAATATTCTTCATGCCACATATATAATCATATAATACATAGTATCAAATTATTTGTTGTGTATAAGAATGAAGCTACTCATGATTCTTGTTTCCTATTATGGTATAGTGTGCAAGGACCATTTTTACATATTGTCTTTTAGCATCAGTGGTTGTTGCAAAGCATGTTATGCTCTCATCTTTCATGTCATTTTAGATAATCAAACAAATGTACATCATCATTACAAACTTGGCATTATCCTTCAAAAAAATCTCTAGGCAAATGTCGCACAAAGTACCTCTCAGATATAAAAATAGCAAAATAACTCATAAGAAACCAATTACACTGGATGAAGAAAAGTGTACTGTGTGTCATCAATTTTGATCCGAGAATCATTGCCAACAGAACATCAAAGCCTCTTAATCAATTTAACCATCAAAGGCAGAATATGGACCATAAATGGAGACTGCTTGCAGTCTGCTACAAAAACCACGTAACCTGTGAATGAATCAATTTCCGAATTACAAATGTAATCACAATTAATTAAAAGAACTGTGCCCCCCCTCTAGCCTACATGTTATTTTTCAATCTGAAACTTTTAAAAAGCTAGCTTTTAAATGTATGATGAAAAGCATTCTCAATTTATTGGCTAATTAGATTTAAGGAACAGACCTCTATTATGATAAATACCCTTATAATAATGCAGCTTTATGATTGTTTTTCCAGCTAGACTGCATCAAATTTCGCATCTGAGCTAGACACAGGGTCACCAACTGGTCTTTTCAGCACAGACTAAACCTCCCAATGCCTTAGATTAAATCTCAGGCATTGTTAAGGCCACTTAAGACTTTTAGGCTTCTGCAGGCATGGCGAAACGGATGACACATGATGTGAGATGGAGAGGCAATGAATAATGAATGGAAAGGGGGATTATATACATATTTGGAACAAAAAACACTCATGTTTAAAGGGACATGCACACAATTCCTTTAGATGTGAGTCCACAATCTTACAATTATACAAAAGGCATATTTGATCAAATAACCTATGATTTTACAATTCCATTAGTATGCGTTTTTGATAGAATAAAAATTCCATTAAAAACTGCATAAAAAATATTGTTTGTCACTAACATATCTGATACTCCACCACTGCATGAGCTCCACAGCCTCCTATCAAATCCTCAACAAGTCATATGGCAATAAATGAATGGGCAGTCCTTTTATGTACAAACTTTTGGTTTAACCATGATCTTTTTCATCAGGCATACTTTAAATGCTTTGATACAGGCAGATATTTGTAACCTTTTCAGCATCATATTGGAACCTGTCATTATATCTTTTGACAATTCTTTCGCTCTTTCTAAAGATCAGTATTGGGATTGTAATGATTTGATCCTCTCCATGTTGAAATTTCAAGCAGTATGTTGTGTATATAATATATATCATCAAATGAACGTGTCAACTATATCGCACGTACGTCGATTTAGAATTGTATGTGGTCAATTTCAATCAAAATGTCCTCAAAATGGACCATTATTCTAATGTTGCTAAAAATTTAATCATCATGTGGACAAAACTCTGATCTTTGCTCCTTCAGGACTCAGGAGTGTCTTAAATGCAAGTTTGAACAAAATGGCTTCATCGGTTTGCTTACTAGATAGGATACCAATCAAAATAGCCATTATATATAGGGATATTTCTAGTGCAGAAGTGAATCTGCATGTTTGGCCATGAGTTTGACTCGATCCTAATGACCAAATTCTTGATTCAACCGTTAAGATCCAAACTGGGGCCAGGCCCACTATGCTGAATGAGTAATGATTACAAGCTGTTGAAAAAAATTTAGGATTTGATTGCATTGAAACAAGACCAATCATGCAGAAGGCACCTGAAGATGCAATTAATGTTTGTTTGTAATTGTGGGTACTTTGCCCAATGCACGAAAACCTGTTATTATATTCTATTTTTTTTTCTTCTCAAATTAAAATATGTAAGTAAACATGTATTCTACAAACATTAAAATCAGATATTACATATTTCAACCACTAAGCGGTAAGAGTTATAGAGAGAGGTTGTGAGACTACAAAAAAATCATAGTGTACAAATCAATTTAAAACTGAGCTGTAAACATTTGGTACAACAGGAGGTAAAATCATTATTGTTATATATATATATATATAGTTGTTGAAGTAAATAATTGATGCAATCTATACATAAGAGTGCTCTACAGGTGTCTGGAGCATTCAATATCCGAGTTAAAGAACTAGATCATTTTTTATATATTTTATTTAAAATGCTACACGGTGTTTCAGGCAAAGCCATCATCAGGCACATGTTATATATATATATATATATGTTTCAGTCATATTACCCTGAATATGCTAAAGCAGGAGGCATACAGCCCAACATGTCTGGACCAGGCACGGGGGTACAATGAAGCGTAATAAAGAGGGCAACCTTGTGCCCCTCTCTACAGTGATAGTCTACCCAACTATGTGTTTCTGAAGTAAAACTATGTGCTAAATCCATTTTTGGTGGTTGGCAAGCTGAATTTTCACTTTGAAGGGCTCAAAATGCACTTTTTCAAAATGGCCGCCGCCGAACACTAAAATCCATGATATATGGGAAATATGGGTTCTGATGCACATAATAATTTGAAATTGGAGTATAAACCTAGATCATTGGGTAAAATGTACAATAATTCTGCATATTTGATCTATTTTCAAGTTCAGCCATCTTCATTTGAAAATGCATATGGCCACCAAAATAGTACATAGTCCTATGTAAAATATCAAATGTTATTAAGGATTACATAGGAAGCTTTACTGTCTCTATTGACAAACATATGTGTGAAATAATTTATTTTGAAAATTAGTATAATGAATAATTACAATATTGTAATAACTGATGCTTATCCTATAAGGTTGGAGACAAATCAAAACATGCAAAACACTCACAAAATATCACGGTACATGTATAAACACATATATGTATGAGTTACAATGAGACACAAATCCTTCCAATAGGAGTTTATCAACTGTTCGGGTTTATGCATACAACTACGTCCTGGTTGTCAAGACACTTGCATGCCGTAGTACACATGAGTTCAGCCTTTTTGCTCTTGCAACGACCAGGTCTGAAGAAGATATAAGCTCAATGCATTCTTCTGGTACAGGTATTTTTTTTCCAATATCACCGGGACAAGTTTTCCATCCTTGATTTTCCATCCATAGCATTCAAGATTTGGAAGAATTTGCTGAGCCTGCTTCTAGATGAATGTCTTGAAGTATGCCTGTTTGAGATGGAAGTTAAATACTACTTTGAGGCAAGGCCTCTTGTCCACTAGCTTTTGCAAAAATGCACTCCTGGCTTTGTCAGCACAGGAAATATTTCGTTTGGCCTTCTATAGTCTGCAGATGAACGCTTCTGCCATGGCTGCTCTAGCATGTGACTCGTCAAGTCAATCCAACAGCTGATGGTGCCTTTAGAGAAAGTTTAATGCAGACTTCTTTGTATGCTCTGAGATGTAAGACGTCAAGTCATACCAAGTCAATCCATGAAATTCAAGTAGTTCGTTTTCTGCTCCAGTTGGCGGATTAGACAAGTCTTTAATCTTTAATAGGGAATGTATTTCCTATTCCTGGCACTTCCTGCTCTCATCCAGATTCGCAAGGCATTTATTTTTTATGTGTGTGTGCTAACATAAGCATAACAACATTAGTGTCTCTTGCAGCAATAATTATGGAGTCAGCATGGCAATGAGTAACATGAAGTGCAAAGCGTGGATCTCCCTCATGATTTGCTTTCTTCGTCAGATCTTGATGCTTGCACTTCAATAGCATTTTGGACAAACCCGTGCTGTGATGACCAGCTTATCTGTGCTTGCTGAATGAGCTCCTTTGAAGAAAGACAGGTGCTTTGTTATTTGGGACAGCTATGAAATCGGACCCATTAGCTAGAAGTGGCACATGCTGGTCCTGCACCACCCTCCTAATTGGGAAGCTTTTTTGTGTACTATGTGCACGTGTTCCAGCCTTTATAAATATGTTAAAACATATCTATCAAATACTATGTCCATTCTCTCACAATGTCGACCAGCCTTGAATACTGATTGCATAGATATGTCAGCCATTTGTCCGAATGTAGAACCTCTTGCTGGCTTTCCAATCAGATTTACCTACTTGTGCCTGCCCATCTACAATCAGACAGGTGTTGCCTCTCACTGTGATTGACTTTGAACAAATGATGCCCTCAGTAAGTGTCTTAAGAAGTACAATTTTGTGTCCTGTTTTAAGAGATCCATTCATTTCTGCTATTGCTACAGGCACAGGCATCAACTCATGTTCCAGAAAATGATCTAAATCAACCTACTTTTTCAGGGGTAGCCAGGTCCTTTGCTGCAATGTTCTGCAAACTGTCGGCAGAGCTAGTACAGAAGACTTTGAATCATGTAAAGGTTTCTTGAACTAAACCCTAATTCTTGATATCTCTCTGTATGCGGCAAGGTCTGTACTCATTGTACATAGCATTCTCCCCAGTTGGACAATACATACTTATGGTAACTGTGTGATCTGAGATTGTAGGAAAGTGCCCATCTACTTAGAGCTGATGCTGATTTGGTGATTCCTCCTATGCCAACACCCCTTTCCTCAGTTCCATTCAGTAATTCTAGGGTCTTGTCTTGACCTACTTGGTTAAACTTCCTTCCTGAATGCTTCACCACAAAGTTCCCTTGTCTGAACTCCTCCACAACAACTACTAGCAGATTCTTTATCTCTGCTACATACACTGTTCCCCATTTTGTATAGTTGACGTGATCATTGTTGTGGGAGAAGGGCACCATTTTTAGGAATGCATTGAGGTGCAAATCCCAGTCCCCATCTCTTAGTGAACTTGTAAAGATGATCAGAATCATGACCATTTCGAGGCATTTCCACCAGTACTGGAAGTTGATGTCTTCATCTTTGGTGTCTGCGAAGGCATCTTTGGCCCTTTGGAATAGTGGGTCCATCAGCTGGTCTACAAGGTCTGGAATGACATCATTGTCATTGAGCACTTGTGCAAGATCACTGCACATGTCATCTGATTCCAATAATGTGCAGACTTGTGGGTATAGCATTTTCCACATTGCCAGGAATGTCAATTTCTGGACTATCATACCCCTACTGTATGACTTCCCTGTCATCACATTATCAGCAGAGTCTGGACCAAAAATACCACTTTCAACCCAGACCTCCACAAGACCAGAGCATTTCATGTGCTGCCCTATGACCTTCAAAGAATTCATGGATATTTGTAAACCTCCTAACCTCATCACAAGTTTTTCTCCATATTCCGGAATAGACCACCTCAGTTCCATGATTTTGCAAAACAGTGCTTGATCTACAGTAATTACAGTGTACTCTTGTCCCAACTCTGTTGGTGTGTACATGCATCTGTGAATAACTGTGTGTCCATTACAGACCATTTCATGGGCTGGTGCTTGGATTTTAGGCATGTATCCAACTGTGGTCTGTGGGTGGTCAATCGTTGAACTGTATCCATCCATGTTTACCCTGTTGATGTGTGATGATAAATGCAAAATCTTTGGCATTTATAGCTTTCAATGCACTGCAGGGGTGTCTTTCGCTTCAAACCATTCTGGTTCTACCACTCTGATTGCTGGTTCCACTTTACAGGAAATGAAATTCGTAGTCACCGGGGCTTCCATCACTTCAGATGCAAAGATTGGCCTGATTGAGGGTTTGATTTCACCTACTTTTAGGTCTTGAGAAGTTCTTCTTTGCCATGCTGGCATTTGTGTTATCTGCAGTGAAATGCGTGATGTGAAGCAGAGATAAAGGTTTTCAGACCCAACTAGCACATATGTTCATGATAACCCACAGCTATGGCCACCACATATAACAACATTGACAACTTTTTGTGTGTGTGGATGACTTAAATAGATTTGTCGTGAAAAGTTGCAATATCAAGGTAGCCTCAAGAAGTGCCAAAATGAACCTCCACGTGTCATAGGACGCCTCAGACGTATTAATTTCATACACATTCAACTGCTTCGAAAACATGCCAAAAAGAGTTTGTTTAATGTTAAATCACATGCCCTGTCAGAATATGTACTTTACAAATGCCATAGTGTTCTCAGCTATCTCCCACGGCTAGAAAACCGACTGTTATAACAGCATGGGAAGTGGCTGCCTGCCCGGTGGCCCTAGGCTGGCAAGTTTACTATTGGGCCTGCAGGTCTTCAGACTTACCTGCCCGGTTGTCTGGTACCTTTATGACCCCATATTTCAACATACTTTTGCCATAATATCAAATATAATCTCAAAGTCTGCCAAATGGTTCCTTTTTTAAATATACGTCAAAAGATTTCTGGGGTGGAATCCCACCGGACCCCCTTATATATTGAGTGCCGTTGGCAGGGCTGGTAAGATTTCACTAGGGCCTGTAAGTTTTTCAACTGGCCAGACCTGGTGTCTAGTACCTTTTTTGGAGAAGTTTCCCATACTGGTTATAAGATCTACGTGGTACCCTTAGAAAAAAGTTTGTTTACAAACAAAAACACGCATGACCGCTATTATTTTTATGACTATACCCCTAATATGTGGCGGCCATCTTGGAAACAAGATGGCTGACATTTGATGTTAAATTTATTGTGCAAATGCATATTCTTTGTATCCACTAAATTTAGTAGGATTAGACAAAAATTTTGAGTCATTATTATTATGATATAATAATTATATCATTATATACACGAATTTTAGTGTTTGTTGGCGGCCATTTTGAAAAACCACATTTTGAGCCCTTCAAAGTGAAAATTCAGCTTGCCAACCACCAAAAATGGATTCAGCACGCATTTCTACTTCAGAAAAACATAGTTGGCAACTTTTAGTCTGAAATGCCTCAAGATCTTTTTCTAGACCCACATGGATAAATCTTGAATACAATTTTAAATAGTGTTAGATTCTTATATATCATACATGATGAAGTAAACCTAGAGTATTCATAGGTGGAAATTGCTTGAATGGTTATTCCCTTGAAACTAGAGAGCCTCATGAAATCTCCACCTTTTAAAGATCTGTCTAGCAATAACAATAGATTATATTTCTTAAATATATTTACAATATCATAAATAGGACTAATATTACAAGCATTGGTATTTTTATACACATAGTGAAACAATCTCATAATGACAATAATCTTGTAAATGCAGTCTACCGGAAGAAGTAAAATTCTCCACAAAAACATAAGTTTAATATAATCAATATGAGATTCCATAAGTTTCCATCCTAATGGTGCAAGGACTGCTGGATTTGCAGTCTGACTTGGAGCTCCTTGCACCAGCTTTGCCATACGAAAGTGGGCCTGTTCAAGACACGCTATGGAGGACGTTTTCAATGGCAAAACCTCAAGGCCATAACACATTGTTGGAACACATACAGTCCAATACAGCTTACTCATTACAACTGGAGAAAGTGGAACAGTGCGACTCCCAAGTGACTGAGCTGCAAAGAACGACTTTTTAGCCTTTGAAACCCTCTGATTTATGAAATCTTTCTCTAGAACATTATTTTTACCTAACAAAACTCCCATATGTATATCACCAGCTTTTTCCATTATTCTAATACCACCCATCTGTAATTTCAGAGAAGGGGATTTGTCTTTACCAAATATCAATATAGAGCTTTTGTCCGCATTGAATCTAAATCTCCACTTATTTGCATACTCATGTGCCACATCAAGCTGATGTTGTAATAATTTCTTGTGAATACATACAATTGCTAAATCATCTGCAAAGGCTACACAACCAGTTTTAATACTATGAATTTTAGGATTAAACCTAGATGAACTAACAATACTTAACAAACCGTCATACATTGTCATGAAGAGTTCCATACTCCAAGGAGCCCCTTGGTGGACTCCGACTGCAGTACTGAAAGAGTCTGTCAATCTACCTCCTACCCTTACTCTACATTGATAATTACTATATAGCTCCCGTAAGAGTCTCCACAATACTGGATCCATTCCCGTCAAATAGAGTTTGTATAAAAGACCCTCAATCCACAGATTGTCAAATGCTCGCTCCATGTCAAGGAGTGCTACATATGTAGTAGAACCACCTTCAATGTTCTCTGCTATAGTCTCACGGAGTACAAGCGTAGTGTGTAGACTAGAACAATGAGGTACAGAAGCTCCTTGGAGGGGGTGGTGTAATACATACTGTTTCGAGTTCACTTGCCTTTTACACAAAATCATCTCAAATACTTTACCTATTGTGGGCAATAAAGTAATGCCTCTATTGTTTGCTCTTATTGTTGAATCCTTTGTGCCTTTGGGTATAGGTACAATGATACCAATTTTGAGACCTTGTGGTATATGGACTAACTCTACCATTCTATTAAACAATTTTGTCATTACCGAAACTAAAGTTTTACCTCCAAGTTTAAGATGTTCTCCTGTAATCAAGTCCCACCCTGGGGCTTTCCCATTATTTAGCTTATTAATGCAAGATTTCACTTCACTTTCATGAATTGGTTCATCCATGACGAATGGTTGGGCTTCCATTGATTGATCTAACATTTCTTGCAAAGTGCTATTTACATAATCTCGAAACTCAGAATCAAACTCTACATTATCATCTGGATTAAACAGATCAGAAAAATAATCTTTCCATTTCTGTAATATAGTATCAGTGTCAGTGATAATCTCATTATCAACTTGAATTGGTTGCACCGTATGAACACCTTTTTTACCCTTATTTATAATTTTCCAAAAATATGTCTGATCTATTTCACTCGATCGTGAAATATCATTCATTTGCTCTTGTTCATATGCCTCTTTAGCAACTTTAAGTTCATACTTAAACTGTCTCTTACAATCTTTGTATTTTCTATAAAGATCATCATTTTTATTACTGCCATCATATTTCCATTGATTCCATAACTCGTATTTGTACTTACTCAATTTTGTAAGTGCATCACTCCAGTACGGTTTTAACCCTTTTCTATATTTACTTCTTTTCAACTTAACCGAAGCCTTCTCAATACTAGTCAAAATAAACTGCAGCATATTGTCAATATCATCGAGATTCTCACTATCACTAACTGTATAGTCTTTCAAGAGGTGTTCTAACGGATCGGTGTAATTGTCTTTAATGTATTGAGCACTCATTCTCGACCAAGCAACTTTACTAAAGATATTCACCTTTTCTCGTTTTGGAAGATTAGCTATATTAAAAGATAAGTCGATGGGCAAGTGATCTGAGGTGTTTCTTATTTCGTCAGGAAGTACTGAACATGTCCGAAAATGTTTCATGAGCGATGAGGACACAGCACAATGATCAATGTATGAGCAACCAACACCCTCTACATAAAAAGTGTAATCAGGACCAGTACACCATGACGGCTCACTATCCACAAGTACTAGTGACTGCCTATAAAGCATAGAAGCCATCATTTTTGCATTTTTAGTAGTTTTCCCCCAGAAACGTGACCCATATTCATTACGAAAGTGACAATTGTAATCACCTATGAGAAATATTTCTCCATCACATTTATACATCTCTATTAAATGCTCTAACTGTGCTAATACATCAGAAAAGTCTGCTATTTGACATTGTTGTTGTGGTAGGTATACACCTATTACATACAGATTACTACTATTATGACCCACATCTGATATTTTTATTACTATAATCCTATCACTACCAGTGTCCATTCTTTTTACAACTTGGCATAGAGAGTCACGGTATGCAATACTTATACCACAGTGGCCTGGTTTGATTAAACCCTCATGATTATCTAGATCTTGACTGGCGACGCTATGTACATTAAACCCAGGGAACAAATCATTCAAAGTTCCTAATTGATAATCATATAAGCGATGTTCTGAAGTTATTATTACATCATATTTATCACACAAGTCAGCAATGTATGGTCCTGCTAAACTACAAGACCTCATATTCCAGGCACAAACAGATAACATACTCATTATGAAATAGATAATTAAATAACTCTCCATTTTAATAGTAGAATAAAGACTAAACATGCATTTAAATACTCATAAACAACAAATCTCTATCTCTGTCTTGCACTACTTTCCCACCTGCGACACAGAACACCTTCAGGCCATATATCCCCCTGCACAGCATAATCAACTTGCGACACAGGTACTCTTAACCTAATACCAACAACATCATGACTCGTATACCATATGCTCTACAGTATGTCTTCATAGCTTGCAACATTTCATCCTCATTCCTGTCCTCAACACATATATTCCTTACATAGATCATACTTGACTTCACACTTTTCGCAGCTTTGATTAATCCATTTGTATCCCCGTGACGACCATTCACCAGTCTTTTATGTGATTTGTTATTATCAATTGTAATCCTTAAACTGTCATTGTGGTTCCATGGACCCTGGGTAGCAGTCACTTCTGCGTATGTAAGATTTGTGTTAGCATCTTGCTCTTTATCTTTTTCAATAGTTTCTTTTTCATTAGTTTCGATGTAATGGACATCTTTGAACTTCCCTACTTTACTTTTGCTTCCAATTGTATCTACGTTGTCATGCAATACTAACTGAACAGCATTAGTTGTAGGACTAACCAGCTTCCTGTCACAGTCTCCTTCTTCTGTGTATGTGAAACTGAAGGATATTTCATCATTGTCTTTATCATCTGCACCATCTACCTCACTAATAAATTGGCTACAAAAATCTCTCTTATCTTTTCTATCCACTCTTCTTTTTCTATCTGACCTATTTTTCTTATCCAGTCTGCTCACAATATTCTTCATCCTTTGCAACAGAAACTCACACGCCTCTCCCTTATCTTTCTTCAGACAATTCACATGCTTCTCTAAGTTTTTAATGGTTTTGCCTGATCCTTCACCACGTTTTTCAGCTCAACCAACTCTGCAACCATAAGTGGCCTGGGCGCAACTTTCGAACTCATGACCCCAAGGTTGTGAGACCAGAATATACCATCATCCCAAGCAGCGAGCTATTAAAAGGTTACACGGTTGAACTGTTGTCTCCGTAACCCCCAGCTTACATACTGGTCTGTTATCATCTCGTGAGTTCGAGTCGCCGCCAGGGCCACTTGATATAGTCAAATGGAAGCTTAGGGTTGTAAACCTCTGTCTTCAGCTATATCTATCGTTGTTAGAAATATGCTAGCTAAAAAGACGTGAGAGAGAGAGAAGTGTGAAAATGGTGTGAAAATGTATCACAAGCACTGGGAAACACATATATATATCATTCAATAGCACTAAAAATGTGGGGGTTACGGAGACGACGGTTCAGCCGTTTAACCTTTTAACAGCTCGCTGCTTGGGATGATGGTATCATTCTGGTCTCACAACCTTGGGGTCGTGAGTTCGAGCCTCCCCCCCAGGGCCACTTGACATAGTCAAATGGAAGCTTAGGGTTTTAAAACCTGTCTTCAGCTATATCTATCGTTGGTAGAAATATGCTTGCTAAAAAGACGTGAGAGAGAGCGGAGTGTGAAAATGGTGTGAAAAATGTATCGCAAGCACTGGGAAACACATATATATATTGTTTACATAAAACTTCCTTACAATTAAATGCTGTATGATCTTTCCTTCTTCTTAAAATATTTTTGCAAGTCATGGCAGTCACCTTTATAAACTTTTCATTTGATAGGGCAAGGCCCAGAATCAGTGCTCCATTTAGTTCATTGAAATTATGTATATTTTTGTTTCTCGCGGTGTTCATTTAAATATTTTTGAATATCCTCATATGCTGAACATTGTAAGATAACAATAAACATGTGCTTGCCTCTTCGGTCATATCTGGGCAGAAAGAACAAGTTCTTTCTTGTAGAGGTTTTCCTTATATCTTCCAAGTTCTATGTTGATTGGTGCTAGCTCGAACTTTGCAACCGCTTCCATTTTGAATGGTTCATCTTTAAAAGAGCTTGTCGGAGCTATATGTACATGTATATTCTTATGAAACTAAATGTAGTGCATAATATATGAAATTGGTTTACTTTGTAGTATTTCTACATATTATTTTTCTAAAAAATATACTAAAAATAATTTCTATTATAATGTTGCATGTTGTATTATATATTGAAGTTATGAGGAGAAAATATACATATCTAAATTACTTTATCAACTCACTGCTTTGTTGTAATGTTCATAAGCACAGTGAATTCCATTATATTAGCTCTTCTTTTTTACTCAGTGTCTAGTTGTTTAGCTTCTTGTTAATCAATTAGACTAACACTATCCTTTTGTTTCCATTTACAGGTAATAGTGCAATCCCGATAAATTAACGGCCGGAATGAAAGGCACTGAAAGAAGGAAATACTTTTTTTATCCGATCATGTGACATCCGTGTGTTTTCATCCCATATCCGGGAGCACATAACTCTGTCCTACATAGAAGGGTTTGTGCTGCCACAGACCCGCTTTTAAATGATGACCCATACTTTGTATATAAAGAAAAAATATTACCTTCTTTTTACTGATTATTGACCTTTTTACATATTGTCTTTTAGTATCACTGGTTGTTGCAAGCATGTTACGGCTGCCTTCATCGTTCATGTCATTCCTAGATCATCGTCATGTACATCATCATTACAAACTTGGCATCATCCTTCCAAAAACTCTAGGCCAATGTCGCACAAAGTACCTTTCAGATATAAGAATTAGCAAAAAATAACTCATAAGAAACCAATTACACCAGATGAAGAAAAGCACAGTGCTGTCGTATCAATTTTGATCCGAGAATCATTGCCAACAGAACATCAAAGCCTCTTAATCAATTTAACCATCAAGCACTCAAGGATGCAATAAAATCGCTTTTTGCCATCAACTTCTGTCGACCAAAGAGCGAGAACTTCTGTCGACCAGAGAATGACACCTTTGTTCCAATCTTTGAGACCAATAAATTCTGTCGCATCAGAGACTGACACCCCCCCAACGACCAGCCCCCCTCCACATCTTTAGATTTCACATCATTAGATACATCAACTGTCATCCATGATCACATTATTTCAACCAGCGACATGCTGAAGACCAATTTTTATGACAAAATTCAAGGAAATAAAGAAATGGTAATCTAGATCATTTGCATGTGAAATGCTAAATGCAGTTTAATTTTGTTATTATTGTTTATAAGTATCATTAGGATTATTTTTTTCATTAACGCCAATGATGATAAATGATACATTGTATTTTGTTACAATCTAAAGAGACATAATTTAATAAAACACAATGTTTTGCTTTTTATCATAATCTTAAAATAACAACATAAACATGTAAAAGTAATACGGTAAGTTACTCTGTATGTTCTTCATCTTCCGGAAGATTTAAAATAGTGGGGAATTTATTAAATTTTGTGGCCTTTTTTCATTCAATGAAACAAAATTGATCAACCTTATAAAGTTAATTAAGATAAAATGTCAAAGTT
Source organism: Streblospio benedicti (assembly GCA_019095985.1). Taxonomy (NCBI): domain Eukaryota; kingdom Metazoa; phylum Annelida; class Polychaeta; order Spionida; family Spionidae; genus Streblospio; species Streblospio benedicti. The sequence continues at coordinate 56,847,460 of CM032669.1, forward strand.
ATGGTTTCCCCCAGAGAATTTTTATGGTATTGCATCAACAAGAACAACTATCATAACATGTGAATAATAACATATGTAATTAACTCTGTGATTGTTTCTAAATGGATATGTCTAAACATTGGCAGATAGTTTTGTTGTCAATTTTGACAATTGGCCAGGCTGACCATACAGCATGGGTGCACTTGAGAAGAAACCGGCTCATTGCATCAAACTTTGGCATTATTCTCAGCATTGAAAGAGAAAGGTTAGAAAATATTACTTTTACATGACTTTTATTAATCGATTGATATCGCTTAATTTATATTCTTAAATAACGGAAATTTTTACAATCTTAAAAATCTTAATATTCTTCATGCCACATATATAATCATATAATACATGGTATCAAATTATTTGTTAGTGTATAAGAATGAAGCTACTCATGATTCTTGTTTCCTATTATGGTATAGTGTGCAAGGACCATTTTTACATATTGTCTTTTAGCATCAGTGGTTGTTGCAAGCATGTTACGGCTCTCATCTTTCATGTCATTCCGAGATCATCGTCATGTACATCATCATTACAAACTTGGCATTATCCTTCAAAAAAATCTCTAGGCAAATGTCGCACAAAGTACCTCTCAGATATAAAAAATAGCAAAATAACTCATAAGAAACCAATTACACTGGATGAAGAAAAGTGTACTGTGTGTCATCAATTTTGATCCGAGAATCATTGCCAACAGAACATCAAAGCCTCTTAATCAATTTAACCATCAAAGGCAGAATATGGACCATGGAGACTGCTTGCAGTCTGCTACAAAACCACACGTAACCTGTGAATGAATCAATTGTACTAATTACAAATGTAATCACAATTAATGAGCAGAACTCCAGTTATCTTTATACATGTTAATCGTATTCCAATCTGAAACTTTTAAAAAGCTAGCTAATGTATGATGAAAAGCATTCGACAATTTATTGGCTAATTAGATGTAAGGAAACAGACCTCCGGCATGATCAATTGCCACAAGAGATGCAGCATAGGATTGTTTTTCCACTATGACTGCATCGGATACACTCCCGAGCTAGACACAAGTGCCAACTGGTGTTGCAGCACAGACTGCTCCAATGCCTTAGATGTAGACCTCTGCCGCGCTAAGGCCTATACCAAGGCTTTAGGCTTCTGCGGCATGGCGAAAAGATGGATGACACATGAAGGAGATGGAGAGGCAATGAATAATGAGTGGAAGATTGATTATATACATATTTGGAACAAAAAACACTCAAAATATGTGATCATCGCACACAATTCGTTGGCAGGTGAGTCCATAATCTTACAATTATCAAAGACGATTGATCCAAATATTGTTTTGAAAATGATGCGCAGCATAAAATGTATTAACAAGTTTAAGACTTAAGTTAAATCTTCATGAGCAGGTTATGTATTTCATTTTCCATATTTTACATATTTTACATTGTACAGGTTTGGCTGGTTTCTACACAAACCGCCAAAGGAAAATGATCACTTGGAACAGGACCGTGAATATCCATGGCGGAGAAGCCCGAAATATCGCCCATGACTGATATGAATTTTTGAACCGCGCATTCAAATGTAAGCACTGGTAAGTTTCCCAATCTTGATATTCCTTCTTACATAACAGAAAATGCGTTAGTTAGGTACAGTTCACCTGGACTACGCCAGTGCAGTGTGAGCACCTTTTAAAAACAAACACATAGAGTATTATAAAGGGAGTACAAAGGAGAGCCACCAAACAAATACCTGGCATGAAATACCTTCCCTATAATGAAAAAGCTGAAGGCTGAAGGATAAGAGGGGACATGATAGAGGTATACAAAATATTAAATGGACTGTACAACCATGAAGCCAGCTCAGTGCTGAAAATGTGGAAGGATATGGCACCAAGGTCTAGCAGCATCTCATTTATGGTTACATCTTGTGTAAAGTAATTGAGCAGACAGTGTTTGGTGTGATTAGTGCTGTAAGGATCCAAGTATTTGGGCAGATATACAGGAACTTGTGATTGCAGTTCCTGTAATGTATACATATATTGACGATCCTATTTCTGTAATGTTAACCATTCACACAATTTAGTAAATTGTTCATCATTTTCTTTGTGTAACTTTCTAGTATTGTTTTCATCAATTGAGGCTGGCGAATCTACCAAAACTGTTGTAAACATTATCAATGATACTTTGTATCGGCTTCTCGAATATCACCTGGTTCAAAAGGTTTTTCATCAGTAAGATGAACACTCACATTAAGTAAACTATTTTGAAGTAGGACAGCTTACTATCTTTGTTTTATTGGCTGTACAATGCCAGTTGAAGAACTTTTAGGGTAGTGCCTAGCATCCTCAAAATGAAGTTCCTCATTGCATAGCAAGCAAGAACGTGTCAAGTCTAATTGCCCACCAGATCTTAACAATCATTAATCACATTGCTTTTTACTAGATATAGGGAACTTTGCTGCCTTTATGTTCTTGGGTGAAGTGTACATTTTATAGTAAAAGTCGTGAACAAAAGGAAAGCTAGAAATTTGAAGTTCTTCATGCTCCTGTGATACTGAAGCTAAAGTTAAATAATAAATCACACATATATATTCATCTATACTGGAATATTAATTTCCCTGAATAAATCATGTTTTTATTGCACCAATTTCACATTGAAAACCATTGAAACATATGTAACTATTATATACACATTAAACTATGCTTTTGTGCTTGTTTTACGAGCTTACTTATAGCCTTTTCGACCTTCCGGTTCTTCTTCAGTCTGCCAACTGGCTATTCGTCACGTGATGGTGGTGTGACATCATCGGCGGCTGCTGGTAGGATGTTGGTGTAGATGGCTGGCAGGTCGGCGGCCCCCACGTTCTTATTGAGGTCGGGCTTGAGGCGCCTGATGTGTATGGCCTCCTGATTCTTTTTTCAAAAGTGTTCTGGTCATGGTTTATAATCTTGATGTTATCCAGCGATATGTGATGGCTCTCAGTCCGGTTGATGTAGATGTAAGGAGACGTGTGAGGATGTGATGCTAGGACGTCTATGCTGGTCTAATATGGTCTTAAGTGTCTTTGATGTTTCACCCACATAGGAGCTACTGCATCCTTCAGAATCTGATCCACCACAGTTTATCTGGTAAACCACCCCACAAACGTCTTCTTTCTTGGCTGGATCCTTGGGTGCTACTAGTAACTGCCTAAGAGTGTTCACAGGTTTAAAGTAGGCACTACATTCATAATCACTCATAATTCTTCTCACAGCCTCGGACAAGTCCTTCACATAGTCACACTACCATCACGTGACAAATAGGCAGTTGGCAGACTGAAGAAGAACCAGGAAGGTTCGAAAGGCTATCTAAGTAAGCTCGTAAAACAAGCACAAAAACATAGTTTAACCATGTATATAATATTATTACCCGGGGGGAGCCACCCCATCATTTTTGGGGTTAGGTAGGATCGCTCTGCTGTCAAAGGGTTGTGCCATTTTTCTGAAAGTATGACCCTTCTGCAACATTTCTAGGGTGGCCACCTCTGCAGGAAATCCACACAGTGAATTTTGTAGAGGTTTGAAGTTAGGTACCCCATTACTCATTTTCCGTGTCTCAATTTACTTACTTATGATTGACTAGGACATATATATGGCAAAACCAGCATAGATGTATAAATATAATTCATTGTATGAGTAAATACATGAATTACAAACAGTGTTTGAGCATTTTAAACATTGAATGAGTACATTGTGACATTATATCTTCTGAGATTTGAATGAAAACTACATCTTACTAAGTCATATGAATTGCATATATACAACTTGTGCAGATGAGTATCCAATATATGTAACTATATGTCAGTTGTGACATCACTAGCAGGTTAAGGTGAATCCTGATCATATATTAATTAGGAATTAATGATTACTGCTTTTTGAAATATATTTTTGTTTGAAATAAACATCACAAGTGCGTGTTTCAAACAAAAAAACAAATAGTTAGATACCAAAATCACTGTGGTAAAAAGTCATAATTGTAAATTTAATATCAGTATCCCTTACCATATTGTAATAACTGCCATATAGGAACGTCACAATAAGGTCAAATCATTACGTGTGTGTCACAAATGATTTCTTTGTATAAAAAACAATAAAGTTCATGTACATTAGCAAAATGTAGCTCACATACGAACAAACTTTTGATATTATACTGATGGGGCAGCCATCTTGGATTTGAACGTCAAAATGATATCAAATTATTATGAAAGGACCAAAAATGAAATCCTTGTATCTGGAAAACTGAAATTGATGTATTATAGATGCTTGTAAGTGGTGGAATTCCCTCTGAAAGAGGAATGTCCTCCGAAACGTCTTCGTTCAAAAGAAGCATCTGAGTAAGGATTTTATCCTTTCTTTACTATGACTCATAGTACTTTGTGAATGTAAAAGTAAAATGTAAATAATCTATATCTGTGGATGAATGTTATGTCGTTGTAACTATTTTAATGTTTGTCTTTTTGCAATTCTTTATTTCAGACATCAAAGCCTTGTACAAAGCGACCAATCAGGAGACCAAAGAGGTTGTGGAGATTAGCATTTACGCCAAAGAACATGTAAGCTTCAATAATTAAATACAGTAGAAACTTGTGATGTCAAAGCTGATGGAGAAGTAATACAATGCTCAGGATAGCCAATATTGGAGATAACCAACTAATATAAGTTCGTTAATATTATATATACTCAGATTCAGATATACGTCATATGCAATACATCATAATAAGAGCTGCTGTAATTACTCAAATAGATGAAATCATGTGAAGAAATTAATATTGATTTAGAGAAGGTCAAAAGTAAAAGAAAAAGATAGACAAAATTATTAGAACAAATTGACATTTGTTTAGAAGAGGCAGAACTAATTGGCTTGTCATATCATTCACTGACAGTACATTTACATTTACATATAAGCAGCTTTAAACCACCATCCTTTGTGCTGAATACATTTTGCAAACATTACATCCATTATAATATAGCAACAATATGAAAATAATATGATAGCAAAACAAAACAAAATAAGTTCTATTTACAATAATGTCCACCACTATGTCATTACTTTGATTAACCATACACTATCATATCAGATCCCCAAAAGTTTTGACCTTTCCAGGTGAAGGGCAAATATTGGATCCCGTGTAATTTTCTCTATGTCATCTTCTTGGATATATCGGGAAAGTCGGTCTTAGAA
>CM032669.1:56862740-56884209 GCA_019095985.1 Streblospio benedicti
TGACTTCCACACACAATAGTAGCATACATTAAGTGATGTGAGAAAGTATTCCTTTTCCCCGCAGACTATAAAAGACTGAAATGAACTACTCCAATCTACTACATCTGCATGTTGTAATAATGTAATACATGTACACTCATGTAATGTATCCCTAGATCTATTGGCATATGAAGTAAGGTATACTCCCCTTGTTGTGACGTCATTGATTATTGATCTTTGCAATGTGACGTCATTGATTAGAATTTGTAAAAATACATTAGATTTCAAACAGTTTAATTAATGTGTTTTTGTTCATTGCACATACGCACAACAATAAAAGCAGTTGAAAACAAAACATGGTGACCCCGACGTCAACTGCTTTTATTGTTGTGCGTATGTGCAATGAACAACAACACATATTAAACTGTTTGAAATGTATTTTTACAAATTCTAGTCTAGCACTAGCCCCAATCTTGTCGCGATCTATATATTTATGATATAGCTATATATACAATGCTACAGTTTTTGTGGCTAGTCTAGCACATGTTGCCACATTGCAAAGATCAATAATCAATGACGTCACAACAAGGCGAGTATACCTTACTTCATATGCCAATAGATCTAGGGATACATCACATGAGTGTACATGTATTACATTATTACAACACTGCAGATAGTGTTGAAAATTTACAACATCTTGTGCGATCTATGTAGACAATATACCGGTAGTCAAGTTTGTGTGTATGTATGTTTGTAAATTCATACTAAGCTTGTGACATGCGCACTTCTTCACTTGCACGTTCCATCAATCTGTTGATGTTGGCCATTATTACATTAAGTAGATGTAGATGTAGAGATCTTTATGTAGACTGTTCTTAGTAGTAGGAATATCCATTGGGTTTTGATTTAGCAACACTACCATTTACTTTAAACACGAAATTTGATGTTGCGGTCACCATCGCAGAACTTTCAACAGAAGTGACTTCTGTTTTTTCTTGATGACGTCACATTGGCGCTTCATCTGACAGGTGGAATTCCCGTTGGACAGCAGATGGAGGAGGGTCGGGGGGATGCTCTTGCCTTGGTTGAGGTTGAGCTGCGGCTGGTGTTTGTAGATTTCTATCGCCTCTACAATCTTCCTTCGGTATGTGTTGTCCTTTCTGCCGATAATCTTCGCAGAGTCTTGGTGGAACACATGTCCTATACTGTTGGTATGTATATGGACAGCTGACTGAGAGGATTCCGGGCCCAAGTGTTCTTTCAGGCGAGTTTCCAGGTTTCTGCCAGTTTCTCCTATGAATGTTTCATTGCAGCTAGGACAAGAGATATTATACACTATTCCACAGGTCTTCTTGAGATCATTCTTGTCTTCGGGGCGTACCAATAGGTTTCATAAGGTATTAAAGGGCTTGCGGAACGAGGGAATGCCGTGGTTCTTCAACACTAGTTGGATGGCTTCTGAAGCTCCTTTAATATATGGCAGTTTGACAGGGAAGTTCCTTGAAGTGGACTCACTCGGTTCAGTCGGTTCCTTGGTCTTCTTGGGTGGGATCTTGAAGGCTCATGGCTTTTTAAGCCATTGATTCTAAGCACCTTCTTCACATGGCTGGTTTCCTTTCTGCGGTCTTCTTCATCTGTCACCAAATGCTCTGCTCTTCTCAATAGCGTTCACACGACGGAGCGCTTATGTTCTAAGTGGTGATATGATTCCCAGTTGAGGTACTCGTCATTATGTGTAGGTTTCCAGTACAGAGTAACTTTCAGGGATCCATCTTCTCGTCTCTCTATGCATGTGTCCAAAAACGCCAACTTGCAGTTCTCTTCTTCTTCGATGGTGAATTGGCTTCGGTTCTGGGAGTTCAAGTAGTTGGTGAACTCTTCTATTCTGTTCTGGAGAAGCACCATGAACGTGTCATCTGCGTATCTGAACCATACGGAAGGCACTACTGGGGGGTTCTGTAAGTCTCTCTCTTCGAACTCATCCATCATCAGATCAGCTACTGATGGTGATACAGGCAAACCCATGGGAGCTCCTTGTACTGTAGAAGACTCCATTGCAAACGAAGTATGTGGTTTCCAGGCAAAATCTTATGCTCGTCATGGTTTGTTCCACGTCTAGTTCACACCTTTCTGGTAGGGGAGCGTTCACAATTGACGTCAACCCTGAAGGGGGAGGGGGGTCAGCGAAAGTTGACAAAAGTTGACGGGGGGAGGAGGGAGGTCAGCAAAGTTGGCGGGGGGGGGGGGACCCGAAAAGGTTACTGGGTGACCTGGGAGGGGAGGTGCCAAGTTTGTACATTTTGTACAACTTTGTACATTGAACTAACTTAAATTTGTATCTAAACTTCTGTAGTAAATTTAGTAATTTAGGACTAAATTTATACTTGAACAGTAACACTGGCAACATTTGTAGAAGAATGACAATGACAATGACACTTTTATTTTTCAAACTAAAAGTTCATACAACACATAAAAATATATATACACTATATACAATTACGATGCGAGAGTATGTAATCATATAATATATAATACATTAAACCAATTCAGATTCATTGGACTTTTATAAATAAAATAGCTATTAAAAATATTGATCTTGACTAGAGCATTCTCACTGTTGTGTAGCCGCTCTTGAAAGCTATGGACATATTTTCTATACAATTCATTAAAACTATCTACTCCATATTTTACATAACATTGAGATATACTACATCTTCTATCAATGCCCATGAGTGCTCTAAAAATATTATTGTATGCAACTTTTAACTTCATCAAGGATACTTTCTTGAAATTACACCATAATGAACTACAGTAGAGGGATGTACAAAACGATTTAAACAGCCTAATCTTAACATCCTCTGTACATTTCCTAAATTTGCTAATGATCATGTTACCTCTACTGTATATAGATCTAACCTCACATAATATCACGATCATCACAGTTATTATTTGAGATAAATACACCAAGATATTTTTGTTCTGATACCCATTTTAAAATTTATACTTGAACAATAAGTATTTGATCTGTGACAACATTTTAGTCTGAAGAATAGAATGAGAACATTGTGATATAATATAAATCAAAGGGAATATAGTTTGAATCGGTGATTTAAGCCAGTTTGGTCATCTTAGTTACCACAGATATGAAAGAAAAGTTGTGGCTCACAATGGCTCATGTATAAATTTTCATTCAAAACAAAGTAGCAAAATATTTTTAAAGTAATAAAGAACTCAACTGTTTCTTATGCAATTTGCTGACCTATTTCAAACACCATTCGCTTTTTATTGATCCAGTGTACTAATACGTATCATAATGGATAAAAATAAAAAGATCAAACATTATATCAGCAATTAAAAGGTATATCCACAAAATCTCAAAGGTGACACCCAGAAGAAGGCTGTTGAGTTGTGGAAGAAGGTGAAAGGTGGTGAGAAAGAAACAAACCTTGACGCGGGGTGGGGGGTGGGGGGGGGGGTCTCATGAAGTTGACGAAAGTTGACGAGGGGGGGGGGGGGTCAGAAAGTGCCAAAATGTGGTTGACGTCAATTGAGAACGCTCTCTAGAGTCTTATCCTCAGATAGTCTGTTGTGGATAACCCTGATCGCCTCATCTATAGGAATGCTCGTGAATAAGGCTGAAACATCATACGATACAAGAACTCTAGGTGGTGGAATCTCTAGGTCTTTTATCTTTTTCACAAAATTCTCGCTGTTCTTGATAGCGTGTTTTGTTTTCCCTTTCAACGGGTTAAGTACGGATGACAAGAACTTGGCCGCTGCGTACGATATAGAGCCAATACTCGACACTATAGGTCTTTTCGTGGAGTGTCTCTTTTATGTATTTTTGGTAGGCCATAAAATTTAGGGATCTGTTCTGCAGTAGAGTAGATCTTTCGGTACACCTGAGGAGATATTTTCTTGGCAGTGTTCCAAGAACGTAGTATGCTAACGAGTTTGTTCTTGTACTTACTGGTTGGGTCCTTTTTCAGCACTTCATATACGTTTCTATCGTCAAGTATATGACGTCATCAAGAAAAACCAGTAGAAGTCACTTCTGTTGAAGGTCCCGCGATGGTGACCGCAACGTCAAGTTTCGTGTTTAAAGTAAGTAGTAGTGTTGCTAAATCAAAACCCAATAGATGTAGAGACTTAGTAAAAGCAAGAGACGGACTACGTAGTTAAAGCACGTCACGATAGCACATGTAGATAGAGTGTTGCCTTTCTTTAAAAAAGAAGTTAGTCAATTGCTTATTAGGAGATATTTTAAACTCGGTATGCATGGCCATGTTAAAGTTGAATCGATGTCGCACAAGAGGGACTAGACTGTGAGCCACCTTCTCTTATAGTTATTGTGGTGGAAGTAGGCGTGGCAGCATGAAAAATAAATCTCTTTTATGACAACATTTATTTTTCAAAAACCCACACATTTTATACCTTAGCAAATATTTTCGACCTTGTCTGTCGGACAGTCTTTTTCAAGCTGACGTCACACAGGATGGCAGGATGTGACGTCGGGAAGTAGGTCAGTGTCGGGGGCGGCGCGGGGGGCGCTGTCCCTGCGATTCGTCCATGTTTTCAGTAGAGTGTCATATGCATGCGATAAGATGTATGCACCCTCATCTCGGTTCATTGTCTTTTTCATTTTCCTTATAGCGATCGCTTCCCGGATCTGTCTGTCTCTAGTGTTGGACTCACGACTGATGGGCTTCGTGTTGTCCCAGTCAGGGATATGGTTCATATTGGCCATGTGATCTGTGATGGCGGATTTGTGCAAGTCACTTGCAGATGACAAATCTCTTTTAGTTTCAGATTTCCAGTTTTTTGAGTCTTATTGCCATCCATTAGACAGGATCTGTCGGCCCTTATAAAAGTAATGAAACATTGACAAAGTTAACTGTGCTTTTATATTTTTGCAAAATATTATAATTACTGTTAATTAGAAAAGAATATACTCTTTTAAGGTTTTATGTTGCATTCAACTAACACCATAGAATTTCTGGGCAGGACTATAGTCAATATCACCAATATCGTATCGTCTTACACATTCTAGATAGCAAGCTCATTCACTATTGTACACTTTTTTATTTATAAATTTATATCAATGCAAATTCAATATTGTCACAAGATTTACACAATGTTGTGTGTTCATGAAAAAAGTTGAGAATCTGGCTTTATATATTGAAATACATTAGAAATAGGGTAATGTGAATAAAACATATTTTCATAATACATGTAACATTTTTTGCATCATGATGTACGGGAGGTTACTTTGGAAGCAATGTCGTTTGATAAGTCTATCTGTTGATATGGTAAGTCCACCGGGTATTTCTGTAATCAACACCCATGATCTTTTGTCCTTCCAGGTGGTACTCAAAAGTGGTCTAGTTCACGGACTGTTATACTTATTTTGGAAAAAAATGTGCATGCAAAAATCCATTTTGTATCAAAATCTAACACCTAAATAATACAACCATTCTGTAACAGAATCACAACCACACTGTAAAGTGATCATAACACAATGATGTGACTGCCCAGGTGATAATTGGAAAGCTCTGCTGGCATTATATCATAATGTAACAGAGAATAAAACAGTGAGATGTTAGGATGTGTATTACATTCAATAGTGTCCATAATTTCGTGGTTACATCACGGAAAATTCAGAAATGCCAAAACAGGATGCAATATTTCTTTCAATATCTCCCGGTGGGAAACAGTGATATAATATTATCTCAATATTCTACGAACTCCACACCTAGATCTGAAAGTCAAGTGAGGTTTCATCATGTGATAATACATTTTTGTTGAAACCCTAGAAAAAATACTGACATAGTAGTATTTACGAAAGCCCCGCAGGAACATCGCACTTCACACTTGCTTTTGTGCCAATGAATTATCTGCGAACAACAGCCCTAAGGGACACTTCACAGTTCATAGTTCACACTTCACAGTTCACACTTCACAGTTCATAGTTCACACTTCACAGTTCATAGTTCACACTTCATAGTTCTCACTAGACAGTTCATATATACCTCACAGTTCACACTTAATGCATTACCCTATGCAACCTGTTTCAATGCAGATTTAGGCCATATCTTTTAGGTGATGACAGCTGATTTCTAATTGGCCATTAACTATTCAATGCAAGTTATTTTTATATCAGCTGAGTTGTCCCCAAGTATTACTATTATAATATTGTACTATACAGTTTCTTTGCAATACCTTAATTTCTTACGATGCTCTTATACTGTAAAAATGGAGCAATTGACTATTATAAAGGTTTCATATTGGAGATCAAAGAAAATTATTTTCCACATTGTTAGGTACTTTTTATATAGAAAAGATTTGTTCTACGGACTTTAAATGTACAAATTATAATAATCTTAAAGTTATATGAAGATTGGTGGATGCTGCTCAAAACTATTACATTATATAATTGCAGAATTATTATACTCGTGAGTTTGGTGTGCTTCTCCCGCACTACCTGGGTGCTTGTCTCACAGCAGCTGATGATGCTTGTCATCATTGTCAATCATGTCATATCAAACGTGCTATTTTTGTGTTATTTAACACTGAAGAAAATAATTTTAATTGATCTCCAATTTGACACCTTGATTAGTTAAAATTTCCAGTTTTAAAAAGTATTAGACCATGCGTCATTGCGTGATAAGTGGTGATGATCAAAAGCACAACTAGAAGTCAGTTCTCACGTTGCTTCACCTGTCAGTCGGTGTTGGAGAAATCTCTTCAACATAGGTGTGGTCAAGCAGTCTTGGAAGCTTGTAGCGCAATGTTATGAGCATTCTATTACAAATAATCGATGATTTATAAAAGAAAACCTCGTGTGTTCATGAATCATAATCTGTATCTATTCAATTATGTACACAGTCATCTCCATAAGAACGCCATGACCGCAGAATGGGCGTCATATCTACAAGAATGGGTTATACAATGTTGCATGTTTAGTTCTACATTATGGCACCATCTGGTCCACGTATTCTATTACAAGGAACATTCGTATTCACATTGTATAATGTATATGTAAGATCCAATATTCATATTTTCCCAATGTTATCATAGAACCAAATAAGCAATTTCTGAAGTAATTTTGACACGTACGGATTTTGTTATCACATCTAACAACGATACTTCTCATGAGTTACGAGATGATAAGTCAGTCCAGTAACACCAACATCGCATGTGATGGTATAATGCTATTTCATGATTTTATATGTTTGACAAGCGCTGAAAGAGCGAATGCATATGAAATGTACGCACCTGTGTTTTATTTTACTAATTCGACCAGAATTTAAGCTATATTGAAGTTATCTTCATAAAATGCCATACTCATTTTATGTGTTGATAACAGGACTGGTGTTCAAACTTTGTAAACATAAGTCAATAATTCCCACTGTGTTTTTATCTAGCTATTTTACTTATATGCCATATATAAATGTGAATTATCATGTATTGTTAAAATTCTAGCATGTGGGTCATTATCATTTTGACACTAAGCATCATCTGGCTGGTTCTGTGGTTGACAAAACTGCATGGCGTGGAGCACATCAGGGGCCCGCCAACACTGCCCGTGCTAGGAAATATCCACCAGGTGAAACCTGAGGAACAACTCCACCAGCAGCTGCTACAATGGGCCCATCAGTATGGAAATGAATCCTACAGAGCCCTGCGCGGGTTGTAAATTTGCACCCACACCCGGCCTGCAAGATTAATTTTAAACCCACTCCCCAGTCGGGACTCGCATGTTTAACAAAAATGGAGCCCGCACCCACAAATTTAAAGAACTATACCTTCAAAAACCTGTAGTGAAGCCTGCATGTTTTATGAACATTTACAATTTGGTTAAAACTTATGATAAATATATATTTATCACATATTTTAACCATATTTACAGAACTATTGGCAATCAAATGAATGATATCCACCCAAAATGAATGTGAAGGAATAAGGAATGCTTCTAAGGGAGTTTCGGTTTGAAGAAACGTCTGTCTATGATCTTGTTCGAAATGTAAAGTAATTCAGATGACATCTAGATTAACTAAGACTATAAAGACTATAAAGCCAATTACGTTGCTTTTGGAAAATTAATAATGAATATTCTGTATATATGTGGCCCTACAGCACTAAGATATCGTATCAATAGTGTATTGCTTTCTTTACTGCTATATTCTTGATAAAGACGATTTTTTTTTTCTAAAGTTTAATTTTTTATTTCATTTTACTCATAAACGTTTCGAGCTCCAGAAAGCTCATTTCAAATTAAACACCAAACAGAAACAGAAGTACAGGTAAAATATACAGTGTAAGATCATCAGTTTAACATTCTATCATTCCGTTACCAAAAATCACCGCCAATAACCCGCGCTGATTGGTCAATCTCCATATAATTTTGCGATGGAAAACACGCTCCCAAAAGCCCACGGCGCTAGTCTAACCTCCTCACAATATCAATACAGCCGCTCACGTAACAAGGCGTAGGAATTGGCACGTCTCCAGCGCACGCTCAAAACAAAGCAAATTGACTTGAATGTTGAATGTTATAATATGATTTATTTTAAAATAAAATGGATTTTAGTCATGATAGAATGGTGATTGACCACTTGATTGTCGTGTCAATCGCAAAAATTGAAGCATGCTGACGTCTGATTTACCTCACTTCGTTCGGTTCGTTCGGGTAAATCAGGCGTCAGCATGCTCAATTTTGCGTATGACTCAATCGTGGTCAATTCCACCTATCGTCCGTTAATCACCGCCAATAACCCGCTGATTGGTCAATCTCCGTGTTAATCAATTTTGCGATGGAAAACACGCTCCCAAAAAAACTGCAGCGTTAGTCTAAACTCCTCACAATATCAATACAGCCGCTGGCAGTAGTAAGGCGTGTTTCGTTGTTTGCGGGGCGCAGCAGTTTAGACTAATAGCATCAAAATGAACTCAACTTGACCCCGTGTTAGTACGCGTGACCCCGAACGAATGACGTACATCACGTTCAGATAACTACGTCACACGTACGTTGATAAACGTGGTGGTTGCACCTACTGTACTCAATAATGGATAACGTAACACTTTCATCGGCTATGGAGAAATAATTACACAAATAAAACAGTTTAATGTGGATACTAGCTGTCATTATCCCACTGAACGTTGCCATTTGAAATCCGGTGGTCTGTCTGCGGATGTACGTTTATCAAAACTATTATCAAAACAGATATACTAGTTTAATATTTGCGGTGTGTTTATCAAAACGAGGGAATAGTTTAATAAAACTTGTGGAATTATAAAACTGCGTAATTCTTCATACATCTAAAATTTACTACTGAATCCGATTTCATGCATAATAGATGTTTACTTACAACATTTCTGAGTGAAAACATTTTTAAACATTGGTTGTTTATTCGCGGAATGGCAAAATATCTACGTAGTTGACACAATCATTTTATTCGTTTTCAAAGAAACACATGATATACGGAGCCTATGCAGCTTTCATAAGACTGCTGCCAAACACCTTATCTGTGACCCGACATTTGAATCGTCATCAAATAACTATTTTAGAAGACACAAACCAAATATCTGTCCGTGTGCCGTGCAAGCATCATTGTACAAAAAAAAAATGATACTGAATATGAACTTACGAGGCTGGATTTTTTGCGGCCTATGTTCCTCTGCTGGTATTCCCATAGTGCTAACATTTTATAAATCACGAATCATGTACAGTGAAGTGAACCTGCACACGTGGACTTACATCAGCCATCATTGACAGCTATGAAAGTGTGACAGACAGATGTTATATAGCTCTATACTAATTATTCAACTTGTTTCATTTTTTTCTCTATTATACATGAGCGTAATAAAAAGAAGATGTCAATGGAGGCAGCCACTATCGGCTTATAGTGTCTATAACTATATAGAGTTCTATCTATACTACTTGTGTGCGTCCTCACACCAATACTTTCTATACTTTATGACAATCTTTCGTATTCATTTATCATATTCATTATCATAATAAAGAATCATTCATAATAATTCTTTTTCCTTAAATTTTCTACAAATAAACAAGACATACGTGTGTAATATGAGGGGTTTGGGCCTTAAGCAACTGCTTATGTATACATATTAATATTTTCCCAATGTTATCATAGAACCAAATAAGCAATTTCTGAAGTAATTTTGACACGTACGGATTTTGTTATCACATCTAACAACGATACTTCTCATGAGTTACGAGATGATAAGTCAGTCCAGTAACACCAACATCGCATGTGATGGTATAATGCTATTTCATGATTTTATATGTTTGACAAGCGCTGAAAGAGCGAATGCATATGAAATGTACGCACCTGTGTTTTATTTTACTAATTCGACCAGAATTTAAGCTATATTGAAGTTATCTTCATAAAATGCCATACTCATTTTATGTGTTGATAACAGGACTGGTGTTCAAACTTTGTAAACATAAGTCAATAATTCCCACTGTGTTTTTATCTAGCTATTTTACTTATATGCCATATATAAAATGTGAACTATCATGTATTGTTAAAATTCTAGCATGTGGGTCATTATAATTTTGACACTAAGCATCATCTGGCTGGTTCTGTGGTTGACAAAACCGCATGGCGTGGAGCACATCAGGCGCCCGCCAACACTGCCCGTGCTAGGAAATATCCACCAGGTGAAACATAGAGAACAACTCTACCAGCAGCTGCTACAATGGGCCCATCAGTATGGAAATGAATCCAGCAGAGCCCTGCGCGGGTTGTAAATTTGCACCCACACCCAGCCTGCAAGATTAATTTTAAACCCACTCCCCAGTCGGCACTCGCATATTTAACAAAAATGGAGCCCGCACCCACAAATTTAAAGAACTATACCTTCAAAAGCCTGTAGTGAAGCCTGCATGTTTTATGAACATTTACAATTTGGTTAAAACTTATGGTAAATATATTTATCACACATTTTAACCATATTTACAGAACTATTGGCAATCAAATGAATGAAATCCACCCAAAATGAATGTGAAGGAATAAGGAATGCTTCTAAGGGAGTTTCGGTTGAAGAAACGTCTGTCTATGATCTTGTTCGAAATGTAAAGTAATTCAGATGACATCTAGATTAACTAAGACTATAAAGACTATAAAGCCAATTACGTTGCTTTTGGAAAATTAATATTGAATATTCTGTATATGTGGCCTACAGCACTAGGTCTCATTATCAATAGTGTATTGCTTTCTTTACTGCTATATTCTTGATAAGACGATTTTTTTTTCTAAAGTTTAATTTTTATTTCAATTTTACTCATAAACGTTTTCGAGCTCCAGAAAGCTCATTTTCAAATTAAAACACCAAACGAAATGAAGTACAGGTAAAATATACAGTGTAAGATCATCAGTTTAACATTCTATCATTCCGTGCAAAAATCACCGCCAATAACCCACGCTGATTGGTCAATCTCCGTGCTCAATTTTGCGATGGAAAACACGCTCCCAAAAAAGCCCACGGCGCTAGTCTAACCTCCTCACAATATCAATACAGCCGCTCACGTAACAAGACGTAGGAATTGACGTCTCCGCGCGCTCAAAACAAACGAAATTGACTTGAATGTTGAATGTTATAATATGATTTATTTTAAAATAAAATGGATTTTAGTCATGATAGAATGGTGATTGACCACTTGATTGTCGTGTCAATCGCAAAATTGAGCATGCTGACGTCTGATTTACCCTCACTTCGTTCGGTTCGTTCGGGTAAATCAGACGTCAGCATGCTCAATTTTTGCGATTGACACTCAATCTCGTGGTCAATTCCTACCATTCTTATCATTCCGTGCTCAATTTCACAATAACCCACGCTGATTGGTCAATCTCCGTGGCTCAATTTTGCGATGGAAAACACGCCCCCAAAAACCCACGGCGTTAGTCTAAACTCATCACAATATCAATACAAATTCCTACGGTTTCTGTTATGCCGCGGGTAAAGGGACATTTCTGACGCCACACACAATGAAAAAAACTTAGTACATTAGCTTTGTAATCAATACACAATTTAAAACTGTAATATCAATAAATAAAACATTAATTTGAATTGAATTGCTATGAACTTTATAATAAGGATAAATTGATTTAATTACTTTTGTATTTTGATTATTTCAACAACACAAATGCTGCTTTGTAGGCAATCATGGAAATGTCAATTGTTTTGTAATAAACGTTTGACATTTGAACTACAGTGAGCGTAATGTACACTATAGCCTTATACATGATAATGAGCTGATCAGCTCTCATTAACTGTGATCGATATTGAAACATACTGAAAATGTACATGTGATAATAAGTCTAAAAACTCTGTAGCACGGTAGCTTGCCTATTTTAGCCGCTAGTTTGAATTTCAAATTGGCCACCATAATATTTCTTTAATTATTTTTCAATCTAATGTAGAACGAAAACTATAGCAAATGCAGGTACAATGAATATAGCATGTTATTGATAATCAGGAGAAAAGACTAATTTGAAATATTACTTCATTAACTTATTAGTATACATAATTAGCATCAGTTATATGAAAATTATTTAATTTTCATTATGATTATATTGTGATTTCCATGATCGCAGAATGCCATTTTTATCAAACTAAGTCAATGCAGGGCTAATAAATAATTAGCCCATTTTTAGTTTCCATGGCTACGAAATAAACAATTGTACCCTAGTAAGTTTTTTTTCCAACTGCAATGTTTGTATGTGATATTACCATTACTTTCTCTACCACAAATACTTACATTTTCAGTCTTTAATATCCATTTAAGCTGTCACAAGTATATAATACCTGACTAGCAATTTACTTGCTGAACAGTCTAACATGTGGACAATATTTTCAAATAATGTCTGAAAACCTTGTCTATTTTTGTCACAACCACCTCACTGACATGAGCTGTTGCTTTAAGATTGACATTTTACATGTACAATTGGCATTGCTTTTTCTTGGCGCATTTCTAAGAGTAAGAGACACCAGGGAATAGCTTGGTGAGGTAAAACGTGCTAGCACATGATTTCTCTGTTAACAGTAATCTAATTGTCAATAGTGTATTGCTTTCTTTTACGGCTGTAGTATTATTAATAAGATGAAAAGTTTTCTTTCAAAGTTAAATTTTGATCTCAATTTTATTCATAAACGTTTTCGAGCTCCTGAAGGCTCCTTTTCAAAATATGGTGCTTTATTTTGAAAAGGAGCCTTCAGGAGCTCGAAAACGTTGAGACAATGAGACCGAGTGCTGTAGGCCAAATATACAGAATATTAAATAGTAGTCTAATGAGTAGTCTAAATGTGCTTTTGTAATTCAATATTAAGCACAGGCTCCTATGACAGCAGGCATTGTTGTACCATATGTCTCACTACAGCGCATTGTAACCAATCCAAGTTTAAACAAACCTCCCATTGAACTGTGTTAGATAAATGGATTACATTCAATTCCCACCAATTGTGTGCAAAGAAAGAAATCCAGAGTCAAGCGGCCATGGAGCGGAGTTGCCTGCGGAGTCAGGGTTACCTGCTGGATCTACAAACTGTGGGGAAGACGACGGCATTAGCCACCAAGCGACCGCAAACAAAGAAACCGCTGGACAAAGTTGTGATTTATCGCCCTGCAAGCGCTATGGGATAGCGGCCGCTGTGCTCGTGGTGGCGGTCGTCGGGAGAGCCGAAATGAACCTCATCACCCCATTCTATCAGAACTATGCCGTGGAAAGAAACGTGAGCCAGGTGGGCATCGGCGTGGTGTTCGGAATCGTTGACTTTGTCAGCTGGGGCTCGTGTATGTTGTGGGCACGAGTTCTCCAGTACGCGCCGGCTAAATATGTGTACGTGGCGGGTATCGTGGGCACCACCACCTGCTCGGCAATGTTCATTGTGCTCTATTTCATACACAGCAGGTACGTCTTCCTGGCAATAAGCATTGCCATTCGTACGCTGATGGGATTCTTCATGGGAGCTTCCTTAGTTGCGGAGAACGCCATCTTGATTTCCACGTTCCCGGACAACGTGGCTTCTGTCTGTGGCTGGATGGAGGCCGCTTGTGGAATAGGCTACACCTCTGGGCCCGTCATCGGCGGCGCCCTGTACCAATATGGCGGATTTGTTGCTCCTTTTGCTGTCACCTCTGCCGTCATTTTAACCTTGGGCTTGACGTTGTTTGTGGCAATCCCGTCTGCACCCTTGTCGAAAACAGCGACAGAACTCACGCCAAGTGCTTGCTCAATGCTCAACAACCCAGTATTTGTCAGCTGCTTAAGCTTCGCGTTTACGTTATACGGTTTCTTCGCGATGGTCCTGTCTCTCTTCACTCTTCACTTAGAAGAATATTATGACCTGAATGTCGTACAAAGGAGCTGGGCTATATCGGCTGCACACTTGCATTACATTCTCTTCTCGGTGTTAGCCGGCTGGGTGGTCGACCACCGTCCCAGCTGGACCGTGGCTTTGATCATTTCTGGCTTCTCCGTGCTGAGCGTAGTAGTAACACTGTTCGGCCCTGCTCCGTACTATCACATGCAAGGCCACCCGCTGTGGCTGGTGGTCGCATGCTGGGCGATGGTAGGAGTTGCAGCCCCAATTGGTATATTACCGTCATTCTCTTTAGCCTACAGCATAGCCAAAGCCACTGGCTTTCCAGACAGTCAGGTTGTATATGGGATGGCGGCAGGCTTCATCAAAGCCACGGAATCTCTTGGTAGTGGTGTGGGCAGCATTGTTGGCGGCATTGTGTATGACGCGGTGGGTTGGCAGTGGCTCATGACCGGCATGGGCTTTCTGTTTGCTCTGCAGGTGGTGACCTTTGCCCTGCTGATGCTGTGCAATGCACAATACAAGGAAATGAAACTGGGTGCTCTGTATAACGACAAAGAGGAGGAGACAGTCCCAATACAGAAAGTGTTAGCTAAATATCACTAGATTATGTGGTTTTGTTTTGTTTTAAGACACACAAGTCAAAGTCTTTGTATCACTGCTTTATGCAAATATTTTTCTCCTTTTGGGACAGATGAAGTATCACAACAGATATATTGGTACCGTGTTAGTTCATCATTCTTAGGAAGTTTGTTATGAGAGTTTCAGTTATATAAATGGAAGTACAAAATATTTCTCGTTGTTTTTACTTTCTTCATTATCCTATACATGGATTAGATCATACCTATGTATATCAACACAAACAATAAAAACAGTTTGAATAATTGAGAAAATGCATTTCCTTTCATATTACAGATCCTCATTTTAGTCTTTCTCCCAACATCCCACAATTTTCCATTTTCCCCCATAATCCACTTCCTTGAAACCCAGTGAGGTGCGTACAATGAATCCATCATGATAGCCGTCTGAATACTTTAAAAACTAGATCAAAAGTGTTCAAAGAACACTGCGTCGCTGGAACGACGTTGACTTATGGGCAATTGAGATATATACTGAAATAATGTATACTTTACAATCAAGAAATTTTTGAATTTGAGGAGAAAACATCAGAATGAATCAGAGTCAATATATCCAGCAAAATGATGTTTGCGTTGCCATGCAATAGTACTGAAAATTGGAGATTATATATCATGATTGGAACAGCAATGTTTATAGTTTTGATTTGCATACACATGGGTAGTCACATAATTGGTGATACATAAATGTGTATGCAAATCAAATATATAAACAAACTTGGCTCTTCCAATCATGGTGCCTAATCCCCAATTTTGACTTGTTCAAAATGTCTGACTGTCTCTCACAGACACTGGAAAAATGCCATTTTCATGTAAGTGTTCACTATTATGTAAACCAAGCCGAATAATCAAAATTGCAATGTAGATCTGGCAAAAAAATAGCGTTTCATTCCTATATTTTTTATTTTGATATTCATTACCATTCTTTAGTTATGATTGAAAATGTGCACTTCTGAACTTGCTGTCAGCACATTAGAGTACATCTCATTCTTGTAATGTAATCCATAATTCATTCAAATTATACATCAAAGCAAAATATCTATGAATAGAGCATGATGTGTAGCTGGACTGTATCGCATTTTGAACAATTAAATTGTTTTAATTTGCAAATGATTCAAGGTGTCATTTTTAATAATAATTTGAATGCACAAGTTACAAAGATTATCTCATTTTCTTTTATCTGTTACTTTTGACATGATTACATATTGAAAGTGGCTGCTTCAACCTGATGTTTATTATCTAGTTACTGATACATAGAAAACCAAAGACCTTGACTAACAATTGCAATTGCAATATTTGATTGACATTGTTGAATGCTGATCGCATTTGTGAATAATACTTCATTAAGACATGTAATATTAGATATAAATGTCTGCCACTTGATAATAACACAATTATATTTTCATATCAATCAAATACTTGGCACGTTTCAAAAGTTACTGTATCACATTCTAGAAAATATCACACAATTTGGAGGCAAAATATTGTTTTCCATTCGCACAATCGGCATTGTTTATAATTTAGAATAAAAAAATGAAAAATGAAAGATGCCCATTATTCTTATACAAAAGTCTTGTCAAATAGTGAACAACATGTGGTTTCATTTTTGGTTCTTGTTCCTTTGCAGTTGTTCAGATTTAAAATAAGATGACAAACTATAAAATTTAAATTTAAATAAATATATTTCACACACAGTATAGGTGCCTTGTCAATTTCCAATGCAATGAATACTACTTCTAAACAATACTTCTTAACAAACCTACAGTACTTTACTTTTTTTCTCACAACTGCAAAGAAACAAGAAACAAAAACGAAACATTATTCTTAATTTCTTTCAATTATCATTTGTAACAACTGTATGGTCAAGTTAAAGGTGGTCGTTTTCAATCCAATCTCTTGGTCATTAGCCGGTCAACAGTGGTCGGCGCAGTATTCCACGCTTGGTGTTGGTGGTCTGGTTCAGCTGGTACCACGAGTTGAAACTTATTCGATACCTTTGGGGGCAAAAAACAATACGGTATATGGAAAAACTACTGCAAATATAGTACAAATATTGAAAACATTATTTTGACATTGGAGTAATTAAAACAGAAATTTAAAAAAAATGAATTGCATAGGTGGTATTTAAATAATCACATGTGACGTGATTCTATGAATGGCTTATAGGGTTCATGAAATTTGTACCTTTCCATTTTACACATTGCATTACAAATTTTCAATAATATATAAATGTATATAAGGAGCTTACCTGTATTGCCCCATTGTGTATTCTATCCGCAGTTTTCCATCAAGGAAAGACTTCTCTAGCATTGCACAGTCTTTATCCTACAATATTATGTAACAACAATAAGCAATTGACCATAAGCGATCCATAATATAGAGAAAACATTATTATTGCACCAAAATAACCAGTGACTTCGACACACCATCGCCTGATGCTGGTAGGATATCTTCAGGACTGTCACAGACAGAAACAAAATGTATAAGATTCCTTGACCAAGGGAGGTCACATTATCATTACTTTAATCTTATTGTGTAACCAGTTTTATGCTTTTCAAAAAGTACAGAACTGTGAACATTAACAATCCTACTCATTAATATATTGTAACTATGAAAACAGCATAGATGTCGTATGTCTACCACACCAAATCAAGGTCTGTAATCTACTCTCCTATTCTTGGACTCAAACCCACAACCAATTCAACTGTGGCAACTAATCATCAAGTAGAGGCTAAATGTGCTTATTTACAGTATCAGGCTCAGTTTTCACATTACATCTTTCAAAACTCCCCGGGGAGCATACTAGCTGAAGACTAGAACGTATCTAAATGTTCAAATCCGGCACAAACTAAAGAGGGGGGTATATACATGTAGCCTTGATGAAAATCAATTCACCATTTTTTCCCGAAATCACCAGTGACCAATACATTTCGTTGCATAGGTTCAATCACATTTCACACACTGAAATACAGGCAGCTCACAATTCACACTCAATATTTAGGGCAAATAACCAATCACAAATCACCAATCACCACCCTCGTTATGAGCAGATCACCAGTCACCAATAATAGGCTCCATCTCACCTAAATACAGGCAGTTCACAATTCAAGCTCAAGATTTAGGGCAAATCACCAATCACATTTTTGCTATATGACCCCGATCACCAACCACCTAACACCAGCCGGCACTTACGTCATAACGGCCCCAGCTGCCGGAGTCGGAGCTTCTCTGATAGTACCACTGCCAGCGTGTGGCAAACAGCGAGGCCCCGACCGCCCCCGAGACAGGAACTGGGGGTGTAGAGAGCCGGCGCACGTCCAACGTCATGTTTTCCTCTGATATGATCCATGCCCTCATCACTTCCCGATTAGAGAAGTGGATCTGAAGTGTCAGGTCCTGGACCCCGATGATGGCGCTCTTAACCTGAACGGGGGGGACAATGGCATTGTGTTAGTTGTTGATGGTCAATGTAAATGTAAATGTGGTGGTTTATAGTCATGATGCAAGTATTTTACTCTCACGACTTTACATTTTACACCAGGTCATTGGCCCACTTATTGATCATTCCTCATATACTTGCACCGGCAGCACATTCAGGGCGCACAATGCTAATCACTCACACGATCACTCACTCACTCTTTCAACTTAATCGAACCAGCGGGTTTTTGGTCACGAGTCCAACTCCATATCCACCGGGCCACAGAAGCCCACAATTATTTGTGTACATATTTTTCATGTTTTCATGCCAATTTGAACAATGTACAATTATACAAACTTATCATAAAACAAACTTATCATAAAACAATCTTGGAATACTAGTATGTCTACTGTAGTACTATTGTGGTAACATACAGAAATATTATCTGATTTGCTGATTATAAGTCAGCTGAGGATCAATAATGTTCATACTCAGTCTAGATATAGAAAACCTCGGCGTATATATGTGAATACGTTCGTCTCAAACATATAGAAAATTAAACAGTTACATAGCATGAACGTCATAAAGTCAGATTTGCTCCTCTACATAAAAGATAAAGAAAATATCACCTTTAGCACAACATGGTCTTTTTCTGGACGACAAAAATTCTTCTCAATTGTTTCGTTTTCAAGCGTGAGACTTTCCCAGTTGCCAAACACTTGGACCTGCCACTGATACACAACGTCCACATGGTGCTCAGCACAGTTATTTCCTGCGCTGCAGGTGGAGTGAAGATTTCTTTCACAGATAAAAATGCCATTTGCTTGGTGAATATGTTGGTTTTCTGAAAAAAGGAGTCAACCGAAATGACTTACTCATATCGAAACTATTTACATACCATCCAAAGAGAGCAGTATTATTTTTTTCTGTGCTACTGCAGTTTGTAATGGACAGCATGCATGAGACATAGTTATTAGTTTACCATCAGCTCTTAGAGATTGCACTGATTTAGATACATTTAAGAGGCTTTTAAAAACTCCTTTGTTAAAAATTTTAATTTAAAATTTTTAAAGTTTATCTCGATATTTGTATTCTTAATGTTACTGTTTCAATTTTACGGTAATTATTGTGTATCTTTTGTTGTATAGCGTCAATGAGCATATGGATATTGGCACTATAAATACCTCAATAAATACCTCTATATTATTAGACATGACATTTGAAGTGAAAAGCCAGATCAGCTGTCATATTCATATAAATGTACACATTGAAACCCTGATCAATGTTATTCTTACAATTCATAAATCTGGGTTAAATGCTATAAAATTAATATTTGTACACTACACAAATAAACAAGAAAACTACTGACTAGCAGACGGCAATCTGCCTGTAGTGGACATCCGCTGCATTCCCAACAAAACACCCGGATCAAACTCTTCATCATCGCTGTGACCCCGAACTGCAAGAGTCTGGCTAGAAAAGGTTGTAGCTGCCTTCGCTCTAGATCTCGTTTGTGCAGACACAGGTGAGATCGGCTTTCTGATTGGAGGGACGCCATCGTCACGTGACCTCAACATCAGATCACGTGATGTCTCTTCTGGCGCCACATAGCTATACCCAACGTGATCTTGTGACAAAGCGTGGTAAGTATAATATGGATTTTTAGTTTCCCCTTCCTGCTCATTCTCATTTCCAAAATCGATCAAATCAATGCTGCCCTTCCTGGGTCTCCTGCTTTTTGACCCTTTCGGTGCAGCTTGTGGCATCTTGGAAGTATCATTATCATCGTCAAACGTAGATACCATCACCATTTCTGGTGTCGAATTCGTATCATCTTTTTCGCCATCATGGTCAGCGCGATTACCGTTTTTATTGCCCCGATTGGGACCGTTGTATCTAGGTCGTGCACCCCCATGGCCTCTTCCTAGTAAAGTATGGAAAACAGCATCAATAAACATCAATAAACAACAATAAACAACAGTAAACATCAAAAAAGAAAGATCTTATATATTAATACGCTAATTTTTTTACTTTGTTCGGCTATCTCCTCTTTAACTTGACTAGCTGGACGCCATCTGACTACAGGACATCGTTCATGGTACTGTGTAGTTTTGCACGCATATGTTTTTCATCGTCGAAATGGCCCTGATTGTTGTAAATTAGCAGTTTTATAACAAAAATAGCAGACAGCGGCAGCCATGACAGCGTCATGTGGAGTAGTGTGATGTCATGAAGACGCCACAGGCATCGTATGGGTTCAAATACTAAGGATTACCACCACTTTGCCAATTGGGCTATTTGTACATTAGAACCTTCAATCAATTCCACCTCTATAAATACACCACCTCTATTATAAGAAGATTTATAACAGTTCCAAGTCTTCATAAAATAGACCATAGCAAACGTCAATAAAGAGACCACCAACATATATTACACCCTGGACGCCAGTCCTTGGGCAGTCTTAATAGGGATGTTCTATTGAAGTGTGTGAGAATATCTGTGCCATGGAGAGCATTATGTTCCCATTACCATAGACACTAATTTTTCATCCCATAGCTTTTGCATATTAGATGCCAAGTGTATTTTCAGTGATCAATGAATTACTAGAGATATACTTATACGTGTAAGTATCAAAATGTGTCTGCGTCTGGGCTATACCAATGTGTATGTGCCTTCAAGCAGGATGAGAGGGTGGTAATGTTAGTACCGGTGTGTGATATCAAGTCATGGTTGGTGTCAGGATGGGAAGCATGCTATCAGGGCCTGGGGATTGGTGTCAGATTTGGGGCTGAGCATTTTTTGGACAAGGATGGGTGCTATCAGGACGATGGGTGGGAGTGGATGATGTAGACCAGTGGTGAAGACTCGAACTACATAATATGTATTTGTTGTTAATTAGTGGCCTGGGGATGGGGAATGTTGGCAGGTACTATCAGGAAGTGCGTGTATGTAATATGTCTTTTTCTATGCCCATGGAGGGCATTGTGTTCCCATTTACATAGACACTACCATTTCCCCGTTTAGATGTTCATTTTACATGCCAAGTCAATTGAATTCACCAATGATTTAGTTGGGATCTACTTATACGATT
>CM032669.1:56884309-56916103 GCA_019095985.1 Streblospio benedicti
CACTTAGGTTGGAGTGTCCAGTGTACTCAAATGCTGTGGCTTATCATTTATCACATACTTGAGTTACATACATGAACCAAGTGTCTGATCAGTAAATTTTGTTATACCAGTAGTTTAATATACGAATATATCATTAAAGTATTGTACAGGAATTTGTATGGAAGGGCACACATGCCCCACACATGAATTTGAATGAAAATCATCATCACACAGTTTGGATACTTATGTAAGACCCCTTCCCAGCCAGGCTCCAGTAAACAGATGTACCCCTGACAGTGATCTGAAAACCCTACATTTAGAGATTAGGGCAAAAAAGACAATTCTACATAAAATGTGACCTACTGCCACTTCAGGGCCGTAGCTACATATGAGGCAGGGGGAGGCAACTGCCTCCTATTTTATGGAGATCACCCCTGTTATTGGAGATTTTTTAAGATCTTTTTCCCACTTTTCTGTCATAGATAGCCTCAGAAGCTATGAAAAAAGGGTCTAAATTCAGAATTTTACTTGTGGGTGGGGGTAGCATGCCCTCAAACCCCCTAGCCTATGGTGCTTGTCTGCACCCTCGCCCAATAATACCCAATGTATTTGCCTCCTCTGTTTCGCAATCCTGGCTACAGCCCTGCACTTACCTGGGCATTGTTAAACAGCCTTCTTTGTAGAAGGTAAATCAACCTCCTCAGATGCTTCTTTCTGTCATATCTTGCGTTGTTTCGGTGGACGTTCCACCTGCATCAGGCTTGTTCTGGCAAAGTGCGCCGAATGTTGTTGTTTTGCACTCTGCTTCCGCGTTGAGTCACGTGATGGGTGGAATTCCCAGTCACGTGAAGAAGTCTTGTCAGAACTGGAGGGACTGTCTTTCCTTGGTTCAGGTTGAGCTTGGGTCTGCGTGTGGCGATCTTCAGGGCTTCAAGGGTTTTTTCTTCGGCTCCAATTCTCTTCCTGTCCAATGATCTTCACCTCTTGTTTCGGGATCACATGTCCAGTTTTCCTGGCGTGGATCTGTAGATGCTGACTCCATGTTGTTTTTATCAAAGTGTTCTGTCATTCTGGAGCCAAGGGTTCTTCCAGTCTCACTGACGTACTCTTCCTTGCACTGGGGACAGGAGATGCAGTAAACTACACCACACTTCTTTAGTGGGTCAGGACTTGTCTTTGGGCTTGACCAGGTTGGATCTCAAGGTGTCGAACGGCTTGTTATAACTGGGCACTCCATGGTTTTTGAAGATTCTCTGGATCACCTCTGAAGTTCCTTGCATATACGGGATCTGTACAGGGGAATCTGGTCTGTGATCCATCCAAGTTTTCTTCGGTTTCTTGACGTTGGCGTTTCTCTGGGATTTTGAATGACCATGGTTTGTGTTAAGCATTAACCATAAGAACTTCTTTCACGTGTTGGTTCTCCTTCTTACGGTCTACTTCTTCTGTGACCAGACGGTCAGCACATCTAAGAAGGGTACACACAACAGAGCTCTTGTGTTCTAAATGGTGATTACTGGACCAGTTCAAATACTGATCAGTGTGGGTCGGTTTCCTGTAAACGGTCACCTTCAGATTGCCATTCTCCAAACGTTCAGTAGCCGTATCAAGAAAAGCTAACTTGTTGTCCACTTCACCTTCAGTAGTAAACTGTATATGTGGATCAATCGAGTTCAGGTAAGAAATCACTACTAAATGATAACAGCCTTCTTGATGGACAAAATACATTATATAGTCACTTCACAAAAAAACAAAACAAAACTAGATAGGGCTACACAACGGCTTTGGTGTTACGGCACCAGGAATTTGTTATGTTAGAGGATTCTTTCTCAAGTCTATCCACAGTTGAGACTCGAACTGTGGAACACTACCACTATCACTAAGCTCTTAAGTTAAAGTATGGGTGCGTCGCTTCAGCAGCTGAAGCGAAAAGCCTTGTGTTTCGTTTGTTTGTAACTATGTATGTATGTATGTATGTATGTATGTATGTATGTATGTATGTATGTATGTATGTAGTATGTATGTATGTATGTATGTATGTATGTATGTATGTATGTATGTCTGGAAAAGATAGAGTTTTTACCTTCGCCCTATTTTGTTCAAACTTTACACAACTATTTGGTATGATGCAACACCAAAGTGATTCGATTTTGGGCACTTTGTCAATTAAAGGGTGCTTTCCATAGTGCCATTTTGGGTCCATTTTCAACATTTTCTCCAATAGTTTTTTTGATGCTTGTGAGAAAGCATTCAAACTTTGTATAATGCTTACATGCTTACTGAACATTAACTGTATTCAATTTTGGCACTTTGCCAATTAGAGTTTACCTTTCAGAGGGCCATTTTAATTATTTTCCTTTCTATTTTTCTACTCTAGTTTCAGTACTGTTCGAAACATGACCATCGAATTGGCATAGTGGTTATATTGGAATAAAAGTGCTCAGAGAGCACAGCGTTACCATTTTAATGTCGACTCATGGGCAATAGATATATTTACTTTAGCCATGTTTAGAAAGTGCCTGCAATCCAATGCCAAGAACATAGATGTAGGATCAGCCACGCATCAAGTAAGATTTTTTTCTGCTTTGATTGCAAAGCAAACATCTTAATTGTCCATGGGTCAATGTTGCTCTAGCGATGCTGTGCTCTCTGAGCACTTTTGATCTAGTTTGAAATATTACTTCATTAACTTATTAGTATACCTAATTAGCATCAGTTATACGAAAATTATTTAATTTTCATTATTATTATATTGTGATTTTCATGATCGCAGAATGCCATTTTTTATCAAACTAAGTCAATGCAGGGCTAATAAATAATTAGCCCATTTTTAGTTTCCATGGCTACGAAATAAACAATTGTACCAATTGTACCCTAGTAAGGTTTTTTTTCAACTGCAATGTCTGTATGTGATATTACCATTACATTCTCTACCACAAATACTTACATTTTCAGTCTTTAATATCCATTTAAGCTGGCACAAGTATATAATACCTGACTTGCAATATACTTGCTGAACAGTCTAACATGTGGACAATATTTTCAAATAACGTCTGAAAACCTTGTCTATTTTTGTTACAACCACCTCACTGACATGAGCTGTTGCTTTAAGATTGACATTTTACATGTACAAGTGGCATTGCTTTTTCTTGGCGCATTTCTAAGAGTAAGAGACACCAGGGAATAGCTTGGTGAGGTAAAACGTGCTAGCACATGATTTCTCTGTTATATTAACAGTAATCTAATTGTCAACAGGGGAGTTGCTTTTTTTTACGGCTGTATTATTACGTTATTAAGATGAAAAGTTTTTTTTTCAAAGTTTACTTGATTCACCGGTCATAAATTTTGAGTTTTCAGCTGAAGGCTTTTTTTCAAAAATATGGTGCTTTATTTTGAAAAGGAGCCTTCAGTAGCTCGAAAACGTTTATGAATAAAATTGAGATCAAAATTCAACTTTAGAAAGAAAACTTTTCATCTTAATAATAATACAGCCGTAAAAGAAAGCAATACACTATTGACAATGAGACCTGGTGCTGTAGGCCAAATATACAGAATATTTAATAGTAGTCTAATGAGTAGTCTAAATGTGCTTTTGTAATTTAATATTAGGCACAGGCTCCTATGACAGCAGGCATTGTCTCACTACAGCGCATTGTAACCAATCCAAGTTTAAACAAACCTCCCATTGAACTGTGCTAGATAAATGGATTACATTCAATTCCCACCAATTGTGTGCAAAGAAAGAAATCCAGAGTCAAGCGGCCATGGAACGGAGTCGCCTGCGGAGTCAGGGTTACCTGTTGGATCTACAAACTGTGGGGAAGACGACGGCATTAGCCACCAAGCGACCGCAAACAAAGAAACCGCTGGACAAAGTTGTGATTTATCGCCTTGCAAGCGCTATGGGATAGTGGCCGCTGTGCTCTTTCTGGCGGCCGTCGGGAGAGCCGAGAGGAACCTCATCACCCCATTCTATCAGAACTATGCCGTGGAAAGAAACGTGAGCCAGGTGGGCATCGGCGTGGTGTTCGGAATCATTGACTTTGTCAGCTGGGGCTCGTGTATGTTGTGGGCACGAGTTCTCCAGTACGCGCCGGTTAAATATGTGTACGTGGCGGGTATCGTGGGCACCACCACCAGCTCGGCAATGTTCATTGTGCTCTATTTCATACACAGCAGGTACGTCTTCCTGGCAATAAGCATTGTCATTCATGTGCTGATGGGATTCTTCACGGGAGCTTCCTTCGTTGCGGAGAACGCCATCTTGATTTCCACGTTCCCGGACAACGTGGCTTCTGTCTGTGGCTGGTTGGAGGCCGCTTGTGGAATAGGCTACACATCTGGGCCCGTCATCGGCGGCGCCCTGTACCAATATGGCGGATTTGTTGCTCCTTTTGCTGTCACCTCTGCCTTCATTTTAACCTTGGGCTTGACGTTGTTTGTGGCATTCCCGTCTGCACCCTTGTCGAAAACAGCGACAGAACTCACGCCAAGTGCTTGCTCAATGCTCAACAACCCAGTATTTGTCAGCTGCTTAAGCTTCACGTTTACGTTATTCGGTTTCATCACAATGGTCCTGTCTCTCTTCACTCTTCACTTAGAAGAATATTATGACCTGACTGTCGTACAAAGGAGCTGGGCTATATCGGCTGCACACTTGCATTACATTCTCTTCTCGGTGTTAGCCGGCTGGGTGGTCGACCGCCGTCCCAGCTGGACCGTGGCTTTGATCATTTCTGGCTTCTCCGTGCTGAGCGTAGTAGTAACACTGTTCGGCCCTGCTCCGTACTATCGCATGCACGGCCACCCGCTGTGGCTGGTGGTAGCATGCTGGGCGATGGTAGGAGTTGCAGGCCCAATTGGTATAGTACCGTCATTCTCTTTAGCCTACAGCATAGCCAAAGCCACTGGCTTTCCAGACAGTCAGGTTGTATATGGGATGGCGGCAGGCTTCCTCAAATCCACGGAATCCCTGGGTAGCGGTGTGGGCAGCATTGTTGGCGGCATTGTGTATGACGCGGTGGGTTGGCAGTGGCTCATGACCGGCATGGGCTTTCTGTTTGCTCTGCAGGTGGTGACCTTTGCCCTGCTGATGCTGTGCAATGCACAATGCAAGGAAAGGGAACTGGGTGCTCTGTATAACGACAAGGAGGAGGAGACAGTCCCAATACAGAAAGTGTTAGCTAAATATCACTAGATTATGTGGTTTTGTTTTGCTTTAAGACACACAAGTCAAAGTCTTTGTATCACTGCTTTATGCAAATGTTTTTCTCCTTTTGGGACAGATGAAGTATCACAACAGATATATTGGTACCGTGTTAGTTCAGCATTCTTAGGAAGTTTGTTATGAGAGTTTCAGTTATATAAATGGAAGTACAAAATATTTCTCGTTGTTTTTACTTTCTTCATTATTCTATACATGGATTAGATCATACCTATGTATATCAACACAAACAATAAAAACAGTTTGAATAATTGAGAAAATGCATTTCCTTTCATATTACAGATCCTCATTTTAGTCTTTCTCTCAACATCCCACAATTTACCATTTTTCCCCATAAACCACTTCCTTGAAACCCAGTGGGGTGCGTACAATCCATCATGATAACCGTCTGAATACTTTAAAAACTAAATCAAAAGTGTTCAAAGAACACTGCGTCGCTGGAACGACGTTGACTTATGGGCAATTGAGATATATACTGAAATAATGTATACTTTACAATCAAGAAATTTTTGAATTTGAGGAGAAAACATCAGAATGAATCAGAGTCAATATATCCAGCAAAATGATGTTTGCGTTGCCATGCAATAGTACTGAATAACAAGATGATAATCAATATCAGTTTCAAATCCAAAAATCAATTTTGCTGCTTGGTTGGAATATTGATTTTTTTTTCTTGCTGGCTAAGTGCATTGAATATCATTAAAAATGTCATAAAAGCGCTTCTAGAAATTTAAATTTAATTGGCAGAGCGCCCAAAATCGAATCGCTTCGGTGTCGCCTCAAACCTCATAGTTGTGTAAAGTTTGAACGAAATTGGTTCATCGGTATGCTCGCTAGCTTGTCCGGAGACATACATACATACAAACATAGTTAGTTAGTTACAAACGAACGAAACACAATGCTTGCTTCAGCAGCTGAGCTGAAGCAACGCAATAAAAAGTCAATTGAAGAGCATTGTTTTATTGCATACACGAGTACATTTTATTGAAATTTCATTTTTGTTGTCTATTACAATTAAGCCAGCATCTGCTAGTTTTATGATTTTCAAATACGAACTAGTACACACCATACATAAATCCCATGATTAACATAACAGAGTTTGTTACTCATTTAAGTTATATTTGTTGGTCTGTACACATAAGTTAAATCCAATATGAATCTCATTTCATGGACTTTAAAGCAATGACATTTATAAGTTGGATTAAAAAACAACATAATTGACAACAAATTTTAGGGCATGGCCTAGGTCCCTAGCTACATAAATTGAAATTGAATAGCGCCATATTGTAACCAATTCATATAGTGTACGTAGGAAATAAGTTGTATTTGAAAATAAATAAATAAAAAAACGTGCACTATTTACTAAATGTATGTACATTACGTTTATATAAATAAGACAAAACACTTGTATCTATCATATTCAAATAATCAATGCCCTCCATCAGATTCCCAGATACTACATACATATAAGGCACGTAATTTCATAAATATTTTTAACGAAAACTCAACAATAAAGAAAACTATGCTAAGTTTGTGTAGTATATTAAGGTTTTGCAATATGCACATTTTGAATTACATTGTCCATGGCAACAAGACCTGACATCTCCCAAGCAGTGGGAATAGTCAGCAGATTTAGTGCTGATCCAAAGCAAACACATCTCACGGCTGTCAAGAGGACATTACATTTTGAATTACATGTTCTGAGCCAAACGAAGTGTTACTTATTACCTTATCTTTGTACCCATTTTTTCACAAGTCAAGTACAGTAATACATGTAAACATGCAGAAGCCAACAGTAGGTTAATTGGACGGAGATTTGTCAATATTCTTTTTCAAACAAAACCGAAATGTATTTCTCTGTGTTAAATTAAACAATCATTTTGTATTTGCTGTGAATGAGTGACGGATGAATATGTCAAGGAAACAATAGATTGAAGGCAATTTCATTTTCTGAAAACTACATGTTTGAAAATTGGTCCACAAAAGCAGCAATGCAAAACATTGCCACACCTAGCCTAACACCAAGAGACAGGGTTATCAATTATTTCGCTGTCTATGCAGATCGCCCTGATGTTTGCCGTATCTGCTTTTCAGTCTCAAACACAATGCACCCGTAGAATGTGTGTCACCATGCGCCTACTTAACCTGCTTCACACATAGGCGATCATATGCGAATCTGTCCAACGCATACAGACGATTTCGCCTTGAATTTGCGTATTGGGGCGACATTGGACGTGGTAAAAATGCATTGTGCGACGCGTTGTGGCTTATTACCTTATCTTTGTACCCATTTTTTTCACAAGTCAATTTACAGACAGCCAGCGCCTACCTGCTTCACACATAGGCGATCATAGGCGAATCTGTCCAACGCACAAAGACGATTTCTCCTTGTCTGTGCGTATTGGGGCGACATTGGACGTGGTAAAAATGCATTATGCGACGCGTTGCTGAGCCAAACGAAGTGTTACTTATTACCTTATCTTTGTACCCATTTTTTCACAAGTCAATTAGCAACACAAAATTCTGTTCAGTAAGGGCCGAGTCATTATTTAAGCCGTGGGAACGGGTTGGAAAAAACTTGGGGTGGGGGGGGGGGGTCAGATGTTTGAATTTGAATGTTGTGGGGGGGGGGCCTCAGAAGGTTTGAATTTGAATGTTGTGCGTGGGTCAGAAGTTTCAAAATGGAAGTTGGGGGGGGGGGGGTCAGAAGTTTAAAATGAAGAATATGGGGGGTCAAATATTCTGATTCTTGAAATTTTACTGGGGGGGGGTCAAATGTTCAAATTTTGTAAATTTACTGAAAGGGGCCGTGGCAAGTAGTTTATTTATATTTCTTAATAAATGCTGGTAGAATGTCCTGATCTATTTCTTTGGTATGTGATCAATTATTTGGTTGTATAAAATATCTTGTAATTCTGTACCTAGTTTCATATGTCAACACTCAACACATGCAATTGTATTGCTCATAATTGCCAAAATGCTTTTGACGGAGGGTTTTAGTGATTTGATGGAAAAAATCTTTTATTAACAAGTGCCTTCCCCAAGAATTTGTACTGCTTAACAATATATCAAAGTTAACTTGATATGAAAGGACTGGTGCTATTAATTGAATTTAGAGTTTTTGATAATACCTCATCGGCTCTTATATTAGAGTAATTGTCTAAGCCAATGCAGGAAACTTATGAAATGGAATATGAAACCCTTTATCAAGATTGAATTATATTATGTTTAATTGTCTTTCGACTAACCACTAACTTTTATTTTCGGAAAATACAATATAAATTCTTGTACTTTTTTTCAAAATAACAGATTGAAAATTAAATCGCTTTCTCTAAATTCAATCAAATAGCATCAGTCCTTTCATATCATGACAAGTTAATATATACAGTTTGCATTACATTTTGTTTATTGTATTTAACAAACTGGGGGAAAACTAATTTCATCCATTCATAGTTTCAAACATATAGCTAAATATTTTTGCAAATTTGTACTGTAGATATGACAGTACAATGTTATGCTAATACATAAACAGGGCATGTTGAAATGGGGGTGGCATATGCAGTGAAAGTGGGGGTGGGGGGGTCGGAAGTTCATATTTCAGGCATATATTTCGATGTTGGGGTGGTCATATGTTTGATTTGCGAACCTGTGGGGGGGTCATATGTTTGATTTACAAACGCGTGGGGGGTCATATGTTTGATTTGCAAACCCGTGGGGGGTAGAAGCTAGAAACACCGACGTCCAAAAAAACTTCCGACCCTCCCCCCCCCACACACACACACACTTCTTAAATAATGACTCAGCCCTAAAGGGACCTTTGAGCAGAAAATGCATACCCACTGGTAGAATGTCTAGTATCTAAACCACCTGCCCAATCGAAATAATCAGCATCACTATAGCAAGTGAGTCTGCAGCCTTCCACACATCTGTATTCTGGTCCTATTTCTATTGTTCCTTTCAGATAGAAAAATGTCCTCTTGACAGCCGTGAGATGTGTTTGCTTTGGATCAGCACTAAATCTGCTGACTACTCCCACTGCTTGGGAGATGGCAGGCCTGGTTGCCATGGACAAGTACAGTAATGCTCCCACCATTGACTGATACAGACTTCTATCCACTGCATTACTGCCATCCTCTTTAACAAGATGTACATTCATTTCCCTAGGGATGGACACAGGTTTAACTTCTTGCATGCTGTATTTAGCAAGTATTTCCTCAATTTGTGACTTCTGATAAAGCAAGATTCCATCATCCAGCTTTTTTACTGATACGCCTAGGAAGAAATTAATAGCGCCCAAGTCCTTCATCTTGAATTTTTCCTCCAAGCTTCTCTTGATGCTTATCATTTCCATATCTGTGTGTGTCATAATAGTAAGATCATCTACATAGATAGCTATAATGATTCTCTGGTCCAAATATACACGAGGGTCAGCATTACTTTGACGAAATCCGATATTTGATAGAAATTCATGGAATTCTGTGTTCCAGCATCTTGGGGCTTGCTTTAATCCATAGAGTGACTTGTTAAGCTTGCATACTAGATCTTCCTTTCCTGGCTCTTTATGACCTTCAGGTTGATGCATATACACATCTTCTTCTAACTTGCCATTTAGAAAAGCGGTTGTCACATCCATTTGGTGTATCACTCTTTTCTGCTGTCGAGATCATCAAACATCGTATTTTGTACGTCATCAAAATAATTGTGATCTCACCAGAACAAGGACTTTACAAATGATATGTTTCACGATTTCCATTGCTGTGTGTGTGTCACACTCACACACAGTCTAAAATAGAACATAGATGTAGATGATTTTAAACATATAAAGAGCACCTTATAATGTGGTATAAAATGGAATTTAGATTTCGACATTAATGTATACTATCAAATATAACCGGAACCTATCACAACAGAACCGAGACAAACTATCATATCAGAACATTTCATGCCGGGACACCTCCTCCCCAGTGGTAAAGCAGGTTGTAAAACACGTATATTACGCCAATTTGTCGTATAATATGGCCTGGCTGTTGGTTGTCGAGGGCTCCTACATGTTCATAATTCCTTTTACTATGTTTTTTTCTATTTGAAGTTGAACCACCGTGACATTCAGCTATAAATACTGATGAAAGAGCCTGGTGAAGACGCTATATACTTCCTTTTTGTATCGTTACCTGTTGGTTTTAGCCGATATTGAACAGTTACAGTGTTTCCAGTATAATCTCAAAAAAAGCACCAAATGTATGATCTTGATTTTGACAACATTCATCACCTGATCAATATGTTATGAATAAACTTTTAAAATCGGTTATGACACACCCAATCTATGATCTTAATATTGACATATCATTAATCACTTGATCAATATGTTATGAATAAACTTTTAAAATCAGTGTCACACACACACGCACACACACGCGCACACGCACACACACGATCACGCCCGAAGCGCAAACTTTGATGTGCTTCAGCCTCCTGAAGAAGTGCTTGCTTCAATATTAATGTGGGGCCATCTAAATAACCCAACCACCGCCCTGGCCGAGGGGATAGGGAGATGACCAAAACGTCATGAGTTCGAGTCCCATTTGGGCCTGTTTTCTACAATATCATAAGGTCTGCTTACACTTTCTTCAACTTTCAACAAAATCTTCGCACCTAAGGTCGGCCGAGTAGAGTCAAGACGTGACAATTAATCTTCAATCTGGATCACTCGTATTGACACATCGGCTTGAATGAAGACAATAGATCGAGCAGTGCAGACGAGAGTCTGGCCAACATGAGGCGAGATGAAGTTTTGCATAATGATATAAAGGCGCAGCTAAAGTCGTCCGATTAGACACGAGAGGAGGTGAAAAGGCCTGATTGAGGGGCGAGTGACGACCATAAGGGCCAATTGCATATCAATCGGTCGATTTCATGACATGAAATACGATTGGATCTGACGATTGAGGGGCGAATCTTCCCTGAATGCGTGAGGGCCCGCTTCCCAGGGCGCTCGCTCGGTCTTTTGGAGCACTTGTCCCTAATCACACGGCCTCTCGTCTCGAATCGTCACACACTCGCTTCAACGCTGGGGATCAGGCAGAGACAGTTGCAGGCACGTTTGAGGCGAGTGTGAGGTGAGCGCGCCCCCCCCCCCCACCTCACCTCCCTTAACGGAAAGTAGGTCAGTTCCAGGTCGATTTGGTATGCTATCGGCGCAACAATCATGCACACTAGAATCGGTCATAATTTGCACCAATCTGCCGTGCTCGTCTGCCGGTGAAATGGGGGCATGCACCCACAGATCGATACTGTTGAGTGTCAACAATATTTCCGAGGACTGGCGATGTTTCCACAGTGAAGTAGAACCTCTCGATTGGCACCAACAACTGTTTTACACAAAGTGATTTGAAAGGATTGGTGTCCGATGTAAGGGGGGGGGGGGGGTCATAGTGACCGCTTTAATGGAGGTTTGCCAACATGATAAATGTCTGTATTATAAAGGTGGTCGTAATAATGGGGTGGTCTTTGCTGGAGGTTCTACTGTATTGTGTTCGCCTCTCCCCCACAAAGCATAGAATGGCCCTGGCTAATGTGTGATTGCATAATTTAGAGTAATCTTAATATAAGCGTAACAAATGGGCCTAGCAAAGGGCGTAGTGGAGGAATCGATAGAGTGCATAAACTTGCAGCCAGTCTACGTACTACTATGGTGGCTGCACATTGTGCTATGCTGGAGACTCATTAGAAAAGTAAACAAACTGTGCAAATTGTGGATAAACAACCAGATCAAGGTGGCTGGATCAACGTGAGTGTTTAAATGCTTACTCTGACCGTTACGCAGCATCTCTGTGTAGCTGTCTTCACATGGAAATGCACGTATATACAGTGTTTGCAGTGTTCATTAAGGGCACGTTGCAAGGGCCACAATTGAAATTGGATGTCTCTTTGAAATGCAAAATTGTATCTACAAAGCACCCATGTTAACACAGCTGGCACTATAGCTCAGAATCATGTACTGCACTTATAATTGTATGTTTATTGTTTGTTGCGTATGTGGCTCTTTAATAGACCTTAATTAATCACAGAATGCACTTTTTATTATTTTAGTTTAACAAGTACTAAT
Organism: Streblospio benedicti; assembly: GCA_019095985.1. Classification (NCBI taxonomy): domain Eukaryota; kingdom Metazoa; phylum Annelida; class Polychaeta; order Spionida; family Spionidae; genus Streblospio; species Streblospio benedicti. The sequence continues at coordinate 56,896,618 of CM032669.1, forward strand.
ATTTTACTTCTATCAACCTGTTGCAAAATGTCTCAGTTACAGACCATGAACACTTTATGCAGCATAATGCCATTACCTATACATGTCTCCAATATATTCAGGTAGAGCAGAGTGCTGCGATCTACATGATATTGATTGTTACAACCCAATCCGGTGATTTTGTACCATAAACACCTTTTGATTTTACGCATTAGGCAGTACAAGTCTATATTATGTAGGACAACAAACAATGTGTTACGCTGATTCTAGTATTGCATTGTTTATGTTTGTCTATAGTGGGTGTGTTGTATTCTGTGTGTAATAGTGTTTCAAAATTGTTAATTCAAAAATGTTAGTTTGTATAAAACATCAACACATAAGTCTAGGTCGCCTACCTTGACAGTGTGCTGTCTTTACGAGTTTCATACCCTTGATTTTTATATCTATATTTCATCATTGAATAGAATGTAAGTGAAGAGATGTCACATTGTTTCGCCATTTTAATTGAATTATACGTTTCCCCGACATCAATTATAGAAATGGGGGGCCGTATAAGGGGTCAAGACGCCCCAACAATGCAGTAAGAACAACATGCAACTCGTGTGTTCTTGTGTGTATTGAATGCTTGCAACTGGCGCTAAACACCCAATCAAAGGTGAGGTCGTCACATAATTTTTCTTTACTAAACCTCACTATTTAAAGCAATAAACAGTGCTTAACACACTCAGGTATTGATCTGAAGAGTCGGCTGTTATGATATCTGGAATGGAATACGGATGGAATACGTGAGCTCATTTTTAGCTACATGTACATGTATGCAAACGTGGCAAATGTAAATCCAGGCACCAGTAACCGTATGAATTTCGACTGTGGCATTAAATAAATGACACAGTAGACTGGGGTGGCGCTAGACTGGGTGAAGACAATAGCACTATAGCGCGAGGTTGAGACAGCCAACAATAAAGACGGATCACTAACGGTATTTTGGTACCTAGGACCTACTAATTCACACATTGCTCGTCGCAGGCGTGTTTTTAACAGGTAGTATCCCCGTCCTCCACCCCACTCAAACACAGCGCCCCCCCGGGCACGTGCGTGTGTATGTATCTGTCACTAAACGAGATATTATATATATTGCACGTGTTAATATCAGATTTCCCTACGTTGTACGGTATAATAATACAGTGATAATATAATAAATAAAACACACATACATATCATTTATATATTACCCCTTGTCAGTTAATTGCATGACTTCAGTTGAAACAAATAAAAAAAACTACATTAGTCTACTGAGTAAATCATCGCACTTGAACAATCTACCTCTGAAGTTACATGTACTTTTACGATATAAACCATTAAGAGTCAAGATTGTATCAGGGCCTAGACCATATTGATTGATTTATCATAGTGACGTTGTATAAAGATCACACTGTAAAGTTTACACTTGTTTTTGTTTTGTTGTTGTTTTTTTTCCATGCTGAATATTTACAGCCTTCTTGGGACTTATAAGTCACCTTGCCTTTGAGGAGTCACAACGTACTCTTTCAGCGGGACTGCTGACCGTGTGATGCATTCGCGCGCTCTGTAAACTTTAATTAAATATATGTTTATCTATCCAACAAATGCAATTATATACGAGTGAAATACACACAAATGTAACATAGTATAAGATCACCACCTGTACATACATTTGACGATCTCATTTGTATGTATTTCATGTGGCATTGGACTTTGAAAAGGAAATTTACGAACTTGAAAACGTTTGATAAATTCATTCTAAATTGTTAAAAATGTAACTGTGCACTTTGGCATATTCCACACAATACATATGATATCAAAATACAATGTAATTCAAGCTCATTATGTTCTCCGTTTAACACTCTGACTGTTGTAACGGTATAATCTTGGTTGACGAATGTGTTAAGAAAATGATAGTAACAGCCGATATAACTCTAATAATGCTATTTAATAATACCGTACGCCTGTTGGCCAGACAGAAGCAAATATAAAAATGACATCAGCTATGACATAAGCTATTCACACAAATACAGTATGAATAAGAATGTAGGACAAAGGAACATTGCACGGCGGCCTTTCCTGAAGGCTATGTTTATAGTCACAGAATAACGCATCATATACATTTAACATACAATGGCTTAAGGTTCCTAACATGCCCTATATACAGACCACAATAATCCACTTGTGTGCTGGCTACTTGATCTAATACATAAATCTATAGGCACTGTAAGGAAACACCCGTAAAATGTAAATGTGGAGATAGCGAAGTTCAACAGGTTAGTAGGTCAGTGGACAAAAGCCGCCAACTGACCAGTGGTCATCTGGTGGTCAGGCAATAGCCGGTTGTAGACGTTACTTCTAGGACAGGGATATACTGCTCAAGAGGGAGAGTAAATGTAAGTACGATGTTCTGTATCGTTGCATTAAGTGGGCTTTCATTATATAATTAAAGTCCCATTTCGGGGTTTATCTCATAAAACATTGATTTTAATGTTGTTTGAGGAACGTTTTGGAGTAAGTTTTCTTTACTCTTGAGGCGGAAAATTGCTATACAGAAAACTAACAAATAATTCTTGCCTCATCTTTTGTTACATATAACCAATGGTTAGGTAGTCACATATTTTTTATCTTTTCACTACTCAATCATTAACAACATTAGATTGTCATTAATACACCAGATGACCAGATGACCAACCACCTGTCATGGTATATTCACTGCATGAATGCTACTGCTTTCTATTGGAGACATTTATGTAAATTATCTTGTTTTGGTGGGCTGCATGCATCAACAACTTCAAGTATTTTGACTGTGGCATTGATAAATGACTCAGTAGACTGGGGTGAGTTGCTCCAGAAGGTTATGAACGGTACATGTATGGGCCATTGTTCCTTCAAATGCTTATTGTTTAAGTGCTATGTTGTAGTGTGTTCACTGCGTAATTAAATGCACGTAGTGACATTTCGTACTGTAGTGTTACTTTAATTCTACATTTCCGCACCACAGTCTGTGTCATTCATCACTGCCACTGTCACAGCCAATCAAATCTCGCAGCTCATTTGCACACATACATATCTCAAATAGTCCATCCCTTATGTTATTTACTTACGTTAACCGCTATATATGTTATCATATATTTGAAATATATATATCACATGTCAGTATAAACAAATTTTGACTTGGACTTGACTTAAAAGCATCATAATTAGGGATTCCAAATATCAATAGCTGTACATTGCTTAAATGGTTAGCTTAAGTACACAACAAACTGATGTGTCTACCTCACCTTTGGCTGGGTGCATTTTCCAGGCCTGCCCCAAATCCCTATCATGCTGCAATGAATCATGTTCATTCTATGAGAGCAAGCAGGTCACGGGATAAGGTGCAGTAGTCCAGTTAGTAGAGAGGATAGTGACTGACTTGTGTAAATGGTGATACAAGCACCAAAATTGGCACAAGCACTGTCAAGGTCATACGTATGATTTCTATCCGTGGAGCCATCTAAAAATCCAAGATGGTGGCTATCTTTCAGGATGGCCACAATTTTGACCTCAAAATACTAAACTATTTCCATACTGAATTCATTTTTATATTTCTTCAAGAAAGCCGTCATTTTTCCAGATGCCCACCAGATAAATCTTATATCTTATTCCTATCAACAGTGATTTAGTGAGGTTGTAATTTATCAAGTTTAGAGTGTGAAGTGGGAAATGGCTTAAAAATCAAAAGTGAAGTGGGATATCTGTAAACATGAGTGTCAAGAGGACAATCAGGCAATTACGTGTGAAGTGAGAAGATATCCAAATTTAGGGAGAAAACCAAACTTTAGTGGAATTTGTTTAAAACAAATCCATGTAGTACACTGTATATATCAACAAGTAGCTAAGTGCAGTTCTATATCTGGGTGACGAAGTATTTGCTCTCGTAAAACAGTCTGTACTCTGCATAGCATGATCATCAATAATATCATTTGAGGACCGTGCACACATATTAATCTTGTTATAAAAACTGCTGCATCGCAAGTTGTTACTTCAGTCAATCAGAAAGGAGCATCTTATGAATGCAAACACTCCAATATATTTTTTATAATACACACGTTGATAAACACGTTTTATGGAGACATGTACCAACCTTTGAATAGAAAGTTCTCCTGCACTTATCAGTCTAGTTACATACGTCACATGAGGATACACTACCCGCTGCTCGGATGGTAACACGTTCATGACAATACTCAGTGGCCAGTCGTAATACAGTGAAGCCTATTCTTAGGACTATAATTCTTGAATTATGCTGTTATGGTGTTTGACCAGCATATCTTGAACTCTCGTTACAAGTGCAATTAATGGATAACACTATCAAATGACCATGAGCTTGATTAGATTATTAAGTATATGGACAATGCAATAAAGATCATGTTAATTGAAGTGCAGGTCAGAACATAATAATTACAGTAGAACCTCTCTATTGTGTGTTTGCAAGCACGTGACAACTGGCCAAGCAGCTATTAGGTACCACCATGTCAGGAGACCAAGAGATGCTAGTTCAATTAGTTATGATAGCCCCTGCAGTTATGACTGTTGATGTACTCTCAGATTACGTAGAAGTTCTTGTGTCTCAGTTGCAAAATTGATATAAAGAAAAGATTAAATCTACAAACATATATCTACATTTATCTATTTTTCTAAAAAAAACTTTAGAAAATATGTCAACTTACTCAAGTGACGATTGGAGATCTATTTCTTACTGACATCATTGATACAAAAGAACAATTTAAAACTGTTGAAAGCATTGAAGCTTTAACTGGCAGTCATGTGAAGAGATTGTGTGGATATTATTGGTAATTTCAAAGTAATCACAGGGAAGGTGAGTGTAAACCAACTAATGAATTTCTACTTACATAACTGTAAATGTATGGTGATGTGATGAGCTCAGCGCCATAAGCATGATTTTATGTAAACAGTATACACCAAAAATTGAGCATAATATTCTTAGTATAATCTAAAAAGAGAGTATTGAAATAACACATTCTTATGCTAGTAGCAAGATGTATCCTGTTCAGTCATGAGATCTTCTTATGGTAGGAATTAATCATGACCTAGTGGGGAAAAAAGCTATCTAGCATTTTAAGGCCAAGCCTAACTTTTAACTTGTTCCATGAATTGGTCAGCGTACATAGTCTTTAAGGCATCAATTCATTTATAATTTTTTGAACCTATTTATTTGAAGAAAACTTCAACCATAGGCAGAGCCAGGGCAGGGCACAGGGGGCGGGGCCTTTTTCCACTTAAATGGTTCGTTTTCATGTGGGTTTTCCTCAAATGCACTCCGCCCTTCCCAAAAACCTGGATCTGTCAGTGTCAATAATAAATGATTTGAATCTATTGAAATATGAAAAGAAATATAAACAGATTTACTAGAAGTAACTGCTCAGCTTAATTTGCAAGCTATACCATAACATTCAAAGTACAGCAGTTAAACATGTTGAGTCGTAGTAGATAATAAATGGTGCTTCTGTGGCCGAGTGGATAAAGAGTTTGGCTCGTGACCAGAAGATTGTGCGCTCGATTCCAGGTCCAGGTTTGGCAAAGGGTTTTGAGCAAACTCATCCATAAACACTTGCACCCTGCTCTGTGGGACCTACGCATTAAATAGGTACAGGCTAGACAAGTGAATGCTAATAATTATTGATAAGCACGTCTGCACTACGGTTGTGATATGGTGTATGCTTCAAAGGGAGTTGAGAAAGATATAATGTGACACGGATGGCAATGACCTGGTGTGGATTCAATCAGCCCTATGAAATTGTGTGGCTGGTGTATCTGAATCTTGCACACGTTTTTCACTCTTCAACCCATATTCATTGAATGATAGTTTTGCAACGCCATGCTTTAAATAACACAATGTTTCAATAGTGTTAACTGTATCTATATCTAGATTTTGAGTGGCTTATATATCTCTTTCATACTTAATCCTGTTTGAATATTGATACTTCCAATGTTGATGTTGTATCTGGAATGTTTGTAGAAGATTTTCAGGTAATTCTGGACATTGCTTTACTTTCACTATCAACAATGCTATAAGTCCTTTGGCCGTCTTTCTTTATCCTAAATCCGAAATATCTATCATTGTTAGAATCCAAATTAGATTTGATTTTACTCATATTTTGGATTGGTATACATTCAGTCCGCGTACGTGCTGATATGAAGCTCTGTTGGCTTACCAATTTACCTTTGATGACAATAAGTTGATAAGCATGTTCATGCGCCTGTATTGCTGTTTTTAATATTTTGAACTACTGCTTTTATTATTTACTTGATTTTACATAAAAAGAACATCAGTAAAAGAACTACGATAGCAACGAGTGCTTTTAAAACGAATTACCTGAACATGTTCTGTAGATGTTCTATGTTTAAATCATCCTTTAAGATGAGTGCCATCCATTTTGTAAATAAATCATTCATTGTTCACTTTAAAACCCGCTTTACACTAGAGCGATCATGGGCGAACCCGTGCAACGCATCTGTACGTATTATGTCACGTCGTCAACTTGGGCGTATTGTGGCGGCATTGAACGTAGTAAAAATGCATCGTGCGACAAGTTGCTGAGGCAAACGAAGTGTTACTTGTATGTGCGAATGTTCTGTGATCCCTAGACGCAGCATACCTATTTTTAACGAACCTAAATAAACCAGTAAATTTGTCAACAAATTTTGAACATGCTCAAAATTTCCTGACGAATTTGCCTGTTCGCCATTGCACGTAGAGCTACGTAGGTGAAATTCGCTATAGTGTAAAGCGGGTTTAAAACCTCAATTGAGGCACTTGATACTTTATTGGTTGGAGTTACCTATAAAACAAGTTGTCATCTTTAATACAGGAAGTGAGATATCACATTGGAATGGACAATTAAGGCCTCGCAAGGGACAGCCTCAAGTGGTCTCGATAGAGTAGGCCTATGATCTCTTTATTGAGTGTCATGAGGGTCTCTATGAAGGTTTTTGGGACAGTTTGAAACACTCTTAACAAAGAGGTATGCTCATTCAAAAAAGTGCATTACAGTATTATTTATTGGACTTTTCTGCAGGAGGCACACCTGGCACACCCCCAATAAATACACGTGATGTCCTGATATTTAGTACTGCTGTGTTAAGGTACTTGAAAGAATGATGATTAAGAGATTATCTCCAAAAGTATTGAAGGTATTTGAATGCAATTGTGTCAGTATATGTCTAGCAACGTTGTGTATTGTCTGTCCAAGTTGAATAACGTTTCTTGTAGTTTCCCATCTAGCGCATTAGATAGTACAATGCTGAATTGAACCCCTTGTATAACATACAATGTATGTGACCGTGAACTGAGATGTTGCTATATTTATTATTTTATAGGGTTGTATAGGAAAATATACATTGAATATCTGTATGATCTTCATGAAACGTATTTTAATTTGAACCGGCCTGCTCTCGAAAAAATGGTTACAACTTGAAACCAACAATAGCACACAAGCTTGCGGTTATCGTGTATGACTTAACAGTTACTGCATATCTGCACTTATCATTCAATTTGATATAATTGAAACCATGCGTGCGTCCGTGATTGTCCAAAACAGACGCAATACTTTGCATATGGCATTGATTAAACTACACTAGAACACGATAACAGTGAATTGCGACTATAAATAACCACATTTACATTTACATTTTACAATAATTTCACACAGTGGCTATAGGTGCAAAGTATAACCAAGACTATGCATAGAAAAGTTGCATAATTACCACCTCTATCTGCATGGGATTTGCAACTTAAGGCGTAACCAATCAAGGATTGTCAATCATCCAAATGGTTCAACATCCAATGGCCCATTGTATAATCAGCTACCATACTGACACTATTCAAATTCATCAGGTGTAAAAACATCCCTAATTCCAAGAAGAACCACTCTCTGTTTTCAAAGCCGCATTTCCTCCTCTCCCTGCAGATGTCTTGCCGCCGGTCCCGCGGCCCTGCGCTGGACCGCTACTCGTGGGTGGTGCTGGCGGCGGCCTCCGCAGGCTTCGGCCTCATGGGCTGCTGCGTCCACAGCATGACGCTGATGCACCAGGCGCTACTCTCCAGGTACTACGTTGCAGCATGGATTCTAGGTTGCGATATAGGATATTATACGCATCGTCTGGAACCGGTCAAAATAGCGTAAGGTGGCCATTACGTGTAACCATGGTGGGCCATTACCTGTCTACAAAGACATACAACAATGAACGAAAATTACCTAGAAAAGGCTAAACTACAATCATGATGAACGCGACCGGTAGGAGTTCACATGTGGGTTGCTTTTTTACTTTTAAACAGAACACAACAGACTATGATAAGAGATGGGGGGGGGGGGGGAGCAGCATAAACTTTCTTACCGACGGTGTGGTATGCCATTGTTGTTACAGGTACAGGCCACTATTTTGGTTGCAAGTGGAGGCCAGTTCCGTAAACAGATTCAAATATTTACAGCAAACATGAGAAAATACGCCAATACCAAACTCTTTGAAAGTACCTTAGTTGAAGTTTTCTTCAAACAATCCGCCTGTACACCAGTTTTCGTATAACTAAGAATCATGGGAAATAAATAGACAAGCAAACCAAGCACGTGGCTGCTTTGCATATGCGTGAAGCCTTTTTACTGTCTCATATGAAATATTTAGGTACGATTGTACAAGGGTGTCTCAAATAGTTACAATTTTACCCACGTAGTGCAGTCTCAATCAATCAAAGCTCTGTGATGCAACTGCGTGGCAGAAAGAAATGATAAAGACTGATACTGTTTGTCTATTTTTTCCCCAGAATGCAATTATTTGTAGCCACCTGCTGGTTTTAGACAGGAACTACGATTAGAAACAAATGTATTCAACTCGAGATTATGGTATTAGGTCACTATTTTTTCTTTTCTTTCTTTTTAATAATTGCTTGTTATATGCTTACGTTTGATGAAAACACACTTATTTTTCTGTAACGTAATGCTATATAGCATAGGCAATTGCATCAATGGATTTGAAAGTGGCTTTGATTTTTTTGATAATTAAAACATTTTTTCAAAATTAATTTTCTGAAAAAAAAACACCTTTTCATGTTCCATTACGCATATCTATTGATGCAGTTGCCTCTGCTATATGACCACACTTACTTAAGAAATTGATGGGAAAAATGACATACAATTTCACATGTAGGTTTTCATTTACTAGACTCACTCTGCGTAAACTAGTACCTGAAATAGGAACCACTGACAATTCCACGTATTGCTTAATTGCATAAAATGCTCTTGAACCGAGAATATGCGATTAAGCTATCACGTCTGCATAGTCATTTGATACAATCGTTTTATGTTTACACACGGATCTCAAGATGATGTCACCAGTATTTACTACTGTTGATAGCCGGTACGTGAGATAATCGGTATAAGGGGATTATCTCCAACAATATTTGAAGTACTCGACTGACTGTGGGGATTAGATTGATTCACAACTAATCCTATCGCCTCCCGCCTGGCAGGTTCCAGCTGAGTGCCGGGCTCACCGGCAAGGTCGGAGGGCTTTTCGGCGTGCTCACCTTCGCAGCAGGTCAGCCGCTTTTACTCAGTACAACCTTCTCTGTTAAGACCAACCTGTACTGGGGACTGGCCTCAATCGAGAGTTCGCCTTTATGGGGCCAGGTTATGGGGTTATAAGCGGTCAAACAAATACCACATCCCAAATTCTTTTAGCTTTATTGCCCACACCCCTATTTGTCCCACATGCCACTACCTTGAAATGCTAGATCCCTCTTTTAGGCCTTTTTCCCAAATGCCACTTCCTTATAAACCCACCCCTTTACACGAAGTTGTCTTGAAATCTAAATTCGGGTCTGTTTCCTACCAGTATTCATTGTTATACAGTAGAACTTCTCTCTTGGGAGGGGTGGGGGCTACCATTTATCATCATGGCCTTTATTTAGGGTGGGGCTGGGGTATGGGGGGAGGCTTGATATGATTTTATAGAAATGTGAGCTTTATTATTGCAAACATTAAAAAAAAACTTTGATTTGTCTTGTATTTAAGTTTGACCTGTGAATGTCCCATATTCATGAGTAAAACATTGAGGCAATTATCACCAAGTAGAGATAGTTAATTCAGGACCACGGTTAACTAACATCCATTGAGGCCATGGGTAGAGAAGAAGCACAATCTCACTAACAGCTCACAGCTATAGCTACGTAGAGATAGCACACTCAGCTTGTATTAAGCAAGGCCATGACAACTCGAAAAAGCAAATATACTCAACCGTTTCAGGCATAAACTGCAAATATAAAAACACCCATCCTAGGCTTTTGGAATGAGGGTGTTGGGGATGTAAACTGGGAGTAGTTTTGCCATCTTTGAAATTCATGGAAATTTATGCAAAAGATTATAACTATTCCACCCCCTGTACCCTTGCAGGTCCGGTGGTGGCAGTGCTGTCGCGTCGTCTCGGTTACCGCGTCAATGGGATGCTGAGCGGAGTGAGCTGCTGCGTAGGGCTGCTCATGGTCGCCTTCGCCGTGCACCCAGCTCAGGTGTTCGTGGGCTTTGGAGTCATCACAGGTACGCTTTTGATGTACCTGATTCCCTTGCCTTGGTAAAGTTTTACGGAAATCAAACATTCAGATTTAAGGATATTTGCGAATATCTGATCAGCACATATTCGCGAATATGTGCTGATCTGATATTCGTGAACAAAAAAAATGTAAATCCGAATGTTCGATTACAGCAAAACTTTACCAAGGTGATTCCTCTGTACTTTTGTGTTTTTTGTGGTTTGTTAAGCACACATTGCTAGCTTGCAATCTTTCCAGATCTTCTTATCAGACTTATCAAGTTATGCTTAACAAAAAGTACAAAAGCACAGTGAAATCATGTATATTAAGAATCCAAACATGTGCCCTTGAGTATCTATCACACGTATGCTTTTGATGACAGATGGCTTTGATGACCTTTTAAAGCAGTGGGGAAATGACATTTTTAAAAACCTGGGAAGTGGGAAATGCTGTTACCGACAGAGATGATCGACATCAGAAGAACATCATATGGATAACACATGGATATTTTCCCAGGTGAGTTTTCATTGCACAAGTTAGTCCCGTACAAGCGGACGACCTTGTAAAGTGAAAACTGGGGAGAGTGTGGCAAAAATACCTGTTAGTGATAGGCCATTGGTGCGTAACTATCTTAAAGAGACTGACAAAGTAAGGTGCCCTGTATAATCGTGGCAGTTAGGATTTTTACCATGGTTGGACTAAATGTGTCAGGATCCCGCTAGAAATCTGGCAGTTCCTTATCCTGAGCTGTAGTTGGAGATTAACACCAGACACTCTCTTAGATGAGTTGACACCTTCCCACTTGTTAACCTCAAGTATACTGAATCAATGTTTCACACTCATTCTTCCTCAAACTTAACCCTCAGCCCTCAGAATGAATACACTGGCTGGTTCAACTTTCAAGAAATGGGGCACAACTGAGGTAATGCAGAAAACCCATCTAGAGCGGTATTGGGTTAAAGTTGAGGGGAGATGTTCTTTGGGTCTACCGGTTGAATGATACATACATTGGCAGATCCACCATTTTCAAAAAGGAGGGTGCTCACTCATGAGGTTCATGGTCACGAATGATGGTGGGCATGGGAAAAAAACATGAAAATGAAATATGTTGATGGGGAAGTGGCATCTGCTTATGATACATATACGCAGTCAGAATCACAGTACGTTTTCATACATTTATTGTAATTCTGACTATCGGGCCTTTGACAAACAGACCTCTTGACTAACTAGCCATCTTGGCCCTGAGGGGGTCACGACTATAAACACACCACATTTAAATCTATATTTGCTGCAAATGATTTAGATATTCTTTGTAAGTTGTGTATATTTATTTGTTGTAGCCTTCGGAATTTGCCAGTACCGGTTTAGTGCGTTTGTGATACTGTCGCACTACTTCAAAAAGCACCGAAGTCTTGCAACCGCCATAAGCGTTGCAGGAACCAGTGTAGGAATTATCATATTTGCCCCATTCTTGCAATTTCTATTTGACTACTATGGATTTACTGGAGCAATCCTCATAGAAGCAGGAATCTTACTGAACTTTACAGTGGCTTCTGCTTTCTTCAGACCAGTAATTCAGCAGAGTAGTGAAGACAGTATACTTGAAACAAAAGTCAATAGATTACACTGTAGTAATGATGGTGTATACCAGCAACCCAAAATCAAAAGTGAAACTGAACTGACTTTGTCAAAGGATTACTACAACCAATCAAAAATCAATGAGAATATCTGCACCAGTGGGGATATATACCACCAGGCGAACACCAATACTGACAGTAGTGTATACTCTCTGGGGGATAAGTACACACAATCAAAAATCAATAAATACATGTATAGTACTGAAAGTAACTACCAGCAAACTAGCATGAATGGTGATCGTAAACCGAACTGCACAGAAGAAAACCACTACCAAGCTAAAATCAAAACTGTATGCACACTACAATGTACTGGGGATAAATGCCATCAATCAATTATCAATAATTGCATTTGCAATACTCAAAATAATTGCCAGCATTCAAAAATCGAAAGTGATAGTAAACATTGTTGTACTGAAGACAACTGCCAACAAACAAAAATCAATACCCAGAATGACCTCGTCTGTACTGAAAATGCTGACTATCAAGAACCAGAAATCAATACTTTCATTGACCGTGTCTGTAGCCAATGTCTGTGCACGTCCCTTGGCCTCCAGTCATTCACAGAGCCGCTGGTCCTGACCACGGCCTTCCTGGCCTGCACCAGGGTCATCTCTTTCTACACTGCCCTGATCTACTTATCCGGGCTCGCCAAGGAGCACGCATCTATGTCCAATGCGGATATTGCCCTGATTTTGTCCATATCAGGCATCGTTGACATCATCGGTAAGCTGATCTATGGCAAAATCCTCGATATCGGTCTCTTGCGGAGACACACGGAGATAACGTACCCTCTCCTCAGTCTCATCATGGGCATGTCCATGTTGATGACCGCCACATTCGCACAGTCATTCTGGGCACTGACCGCTGGCTACTCTGTCTACATATGCACCAGCAACGTGACGTTCTCGCAGCTGCCAGGGGTACTTCTGGATTTGGTGGGCGCCGACGCGATGCCTGCGGTGCTGGGAACGATCAGCCTGGGGCAGGGGCTGGCTATCATGGGCGGCATCACACTGGCAGGTACCTATTATTGAAGAGCCATTCTTTTCAGCCGTGGTGTAAGGTCTCAAAATATCTTAGATTGTTTTACCTATTTTCATCCAAAACATTTAAAGAGACATGCATAGCTGAATTGTATTATGCCTCCTATACCTTTTATACCATAAAATGTAGCCCAATGAGTCATTTAAACGCATTTTATTCAGCTTTAGCTATTCATTGCATTTTAATTAGCTATTTTTGTGTTCCTAGTTTCTTATTTGGGGCCAAAATTGTAATGGTGAATACACAAATATGAACAAGAAAGCTCTTACAGCCGTTATCAATATTCATGACTACTAGATTTTATAAGTGCTACTTGGCTGTGAACTCATCACAGGGCGTACATTGATGGAATAATGTGAAGGAGACTTTAAACAGGATTGTTTTTTTCACAGGGAGATATGAAACTGCAAACACAGCAACGGCGTTCTCATTTTGATGGGAGATGATTTTTTCTTAAATAGTTATTACTCATTTTAAATGTACATCATAAATGTAAATGTTGTGGCCATTATCATTCCTACATGTTCAGTGTATCATTAACCAAGATTATAAAACAATGTTATTTGTGGAGACATTTGCACTTCATGTCCCTTTAATGTATATTAATAGGGTTAAGGTAAAAGTCTGCAAAAGGACACACATATTGCAATCTCCATTTCCTGTCTCAGGCCACCTGGTGGACTCTCACGGCGGCAGTCACGTGCCCGCGTTCTACTTCGCTGGCACCCTCAGTGCAGCCGGGGCCGTGCTGCACCTACTCACAGTGCTCATAGTGCGGTACCACAAGCACCGGCAGGAGGAGAGGGGCCGCTACGCGTACACCGCGGCGTCAACGGTACCTCAGGATGGTGTGGAAGAAGCCATGGATGGCACTCGGCAGTGTTAAGCATGAAATCACACCACTGTAACCTGTACTGCATAAAATGTTAACACTTAAGTATATATCTCAGGTGGATTTACATTTATGGTTTACAATTTTATTTTCAATTTTATTTTTGAAGGTGTCAGCAAGTGTAATCGCATTTGGAACCTTGTACCAGCCCATACAGATTTGAGTCATTGTGTGGGAAAATACAGTTTTAAAAAATATATTTTGAAATATATTTCATAGCTTGTATTTGTTTTGTTTTTATTCAAGCAGAATGTGTACAGTAAAGAGACATGCACGGCTGAATTTCATGTCCTATCTACCTTTTATACCACATAAATAGTACTTGCTGAGCAATTTGAATATATATTTCTATCTATGTGCAGTGTTCCATTTCTTCATTATTAATCATATCTGTATACTGGTTTCATGAAATGCAGTCTTAAGAAATATTTCTGAACAGCTAATTTGGCTTTCAGTGCACGGATGATAGAGGCTGCCATTTCATGCAATGTTCTTTTTTCCAGGGGTCCAGACAGTCCACTTTTTCAAGGGTATTGATATTTTATCAGAACAGTTGTCAATGATTGTAAAACCATAAGTTATTAGGAACAGCATGTCAAGTGTATAAAAAAACAAAATTATTAATTCAATCTATCTAAGAAAGCATTTGCTGTGCATGTCCCTTTAATGCGTGCGTTGGGTCGCAACAGTACAAACGCCAGTCAAACTATAAACAAATATATATTTAGATGTGGATCTCATTAGCTCCCGCGCAATACCACAAAATCCAAAAGCATATCATGAACGGTCAGTCTGATAGGACACTTTAATAAAATCATGTCACGTATTGTTGCCAATTGATGCCAATGTGTATTAACACGGATTCGAGCCCTCAGACCTGCAAGCATTTAGGATATCCAGGTCTGGCATCTCATGGTAGACTGATACACTTCTCTCTTTTTTTTCTTCTTATTCTTGGTTATTTGTGTCTTACTCTGTGTCTTGAGACTAAACTTGGAATCTAAACTTTGAAGATTGATTTAATATGAGATTTATCTAAAGATTTTCCCAAAGTTTTCAAAACATAAATGTCCTGTTCATGAAAATAATTTTTTTCTCAATTGATCAAGATCTACCCCAAAAACAATGACTAAGCATTATATATAGTGCAGTAAGAATAACAGTACAGTAATAATACCCAAGCCCCGATTGGGTTGGTTAAGACTATACGCACGAGGTCCGTAGGCTATGAACTCAACTCAGAATTCAGACAAAAATTCAGCAAAACGCACCGAATGACCCATCACGTTGATAAACGTGGTGGTTGCACCTACTGTACTCAATAATGGATAACGTAACACTTTCATATCGGCTATGGAGAAGTAATTACACAAATAAAAACAGTTTAATGTGGATACAGAGACGGTGAGCCTCCCCGATATCGATGAATCTGGCGGGCGTATCAGACGAGCCTTTAGGCGAGTCTGATGCGCCCGCAGATGAGTCCGATACACAACAGTCATATGGGGAGGGAACTGCGTTCTTTATTTATTGAGGGACCTGTAGGCTGTCCAGTCCAGGGACCGGGGTGTGCCTTCAAGAATTCCTCCACGTCTTTATCATTGAGGTGTTTGTTAAAGTATATCTCTGTGACCCGAAGAGGTCCAATGGCAGGGTACGCACCGGGCCTTATCAGGCATTGCCCTGTAGCTCTGATATTGTGATGAATTAACTGCTGATTGAAAAAACTATAGAAAAAGTGGTATTACTAGTTATTCTGTGTTAAATAGTTCAAAAGGTAATGATTTCTCATTGCGTGGTGGCCATCTTTTGTGGCCATCTTGGATCTGTAACCTCAGATCATAAAATCAACATCATAAATTGATTGGTGGTGTAACAAACTATAGGAAAAAGTGGTATTATTTGCTATTCTACGTCAAAAAGTTCAAAAAAGTTATGACTTCTCATTAAATGGCGGCCATCTTGGATCTGTGATCTCAGATCATAAAACATCAGACAGGAACTGCTAATGTAACAAATTATAGAAAAAGTGGTATTTTTTGCTATTCTACATCAAATGGTTCAAAGTTATGATTTATCATTGAATGGCGGCCATCTTGGCGGCCATCTTGGATCTGTAACCTTAGATCATAAAAACAACATCAGAAATGAACTGCTGATATAAAAAACTATTGAAAAAGTGGTATTACTTTGCCATTCTGTGTTAAATAGTTCAAAAAGTTATGATTTCTTATTGTGTGGCAGCCATCTTGGACGCCATCTTGAATTTCTCAAAAGCCTCAAGGATACACACTTGATATCAGCCAGATATGCAATGAGTGAGGTCCCAAGGATGTAAAATCAATCATAAAAAAACTTTATCGACCGAGTCGCGGTTAAGTTGGGCGGCACCCTGAGTCCCTGACTATCTGCGAATGTACGTTTATCAAAACGGAATAGTTCAATATTCAAGGTTGTGGAGCTTATAAAACTGCGTAATTCTTCATACATCTAGGTAAAATTTTCTACTGAACCAAACCGTCTGCTAAGCTTACTCGGATGTTTTCGTTACTTCTTAATGCAATTATTATTTTTTCAATTGCCACACATGTATCAAATCCTCAGATCAAAACAACCTAGTGTTTGCATTTAACGTAACTTCGTTTCCATAGCACCAATAGATATAAGTCAAAATGCACAAAAAAGGAACAGGAAACCCATTCCATGGAGGTTTTCACGTAGAGTAATTATTCATGTATTAATTATGCAATAATATGCCTAACCTCTGTCATTAAAGACTGGTATAAACGTTTATATTCATCACCTATACAAGACTCTAGATTATAGAGATTAACAGTGATGCATGTTCGCGATACTCATAGGTGATTTTCAATCTCAGTCTGCAAATACTATTTGGATTATGTCCATTTATTGTATTAGTTTAGATCTAATTATTTTTTAAACCAATTGAATTAAGAACATATAATGCATTTGTACACTGCCAAATATAAACCTCATTATTTTGAAACCTATAGCTTTAAAACGTATTTCAATTAGTATTAGTGTTCCTAAATTACTTAAACACAATACACCGCATGACATCATTTTAAAACTGGTAATTGTAATATGTGCAATGTTACCCATGCACAGCCCCAAACTAATACATTATTCATTATCCATGTGCTCTATTCATAGAATGTGTTTGGTAGGCCTGGGTAGGATGTTGGTGTAGATGGCTGGCAGGTCGGCGGCCCCCACGTTCTTATTGAGGTCGGGCTTGAGTAGCCTGATGTGTATGGCCTCCCTGATCTTTCTTTCAAAAGTGTTCTGGTCACGATCTATTATCTTGATGTTATCCAGGGATATGTGATGGCTCTCTTTCTGGTTGATGTAGGTGTAAGGAGACGTGCGAGGAGGTGCTGCTGGGGCGTCTATGCTGGTCAAATCTGGTCTTAAGGGTCTTTGATGTTTCACCCACATAGGAGCTACTACATCCTTCAGAGCCTGATCCACCACAGTTAATTTGGTAAACCACACCACAAACGTCTTCTTTCTTGGCTGGATCCTTGGGTGCTACCAGTAACTGTCTAGGAGTGTTCACCGGTTTGAAGTAGGCACTACATCCATAACCACTCATGATCCTTCTCACTGCCTCCGACAAGTCCTTCACATATGGAATTCCCACCACCGTCTTCTTTGTCTCGTCCGTCCGGTCCTTCTTCTTTCCTGCTTCTTCCTTGTCTCTCAACACAGATCCTCTTTTGATCGCCCAGGATGGATATCCACATTTTGATAATGCCTCATTCACATGTTTTACTTCCGCTACTCGATCCATCTATTCAGTAATCACAGTCTTGGCTCGATGATGGAGAGTGCGCACTACACTGAGTTTGTGCTCTAAGGGGTGGTTAGAGTCAAACTGGAGGTATTGGTCGGTGTGTGTCGGCTTACGGTAGATCTTGAGTTTGAGACTACCATCATCTTTCTTCGATGTTGACGTATCCATAAAGGCAAGCTCACCATCTTCCTCTCCTTCAGTGGTGAACTTGATGTCAGGGTCCAGTGTATTTAGATGGTCCATGAATTCCTGGGCATACTCAGAGTCTAGCTTCGTGTGGGTGTCATCCACATATCGGTACCACCAGTGGGGAGGGTGAGGCGCTGTTTCAATTGCCTTTTGTTCTATGTCCTCCATCATTGCATCACACACTATCATGGAAACTGGCGACCCCATAGCATGTCATCAAATAACTATTTTAGAAGACACAAACCAAACATCTGTCCGTGTGCCGTGCAAGCATCATTGTACAAAAAATTGATACTGAATATGAACTTACGAGGCTGGATTTTGAAGCCTACGTTCCTCTGCTGATATTCCCATAGTTCTAACATTTTATTAAATCATGAATCCTGTACAGTGAAGTGAACCTTAACAGCCATCATTAACAGCTATGAAAGTGTGACCGACAGATGTTATATAGCTCTATACTTATTCTTCAACTTGTGTTTCATTTTTTTTTCTCTATTATACATGAGCGTAATAAAAAGAAGATATTAATGGAGGCAGCCACTATCGGCTTATAGTGTCTATAACTATATAGAGTTCTCTCTATACTACTTGTGTGCATCCTCACACCAATATTTTCTATACTTTATGACAATCTTTCGTATTCATTTAGCATATTCATTATCATAATAAAGAATCATTCATAATAATTCTTTTTCCTTAAATTTTCTACACATAAAGAAGACATACGTGTGTAATATGAGGGGTTTGGGCCTTAAGCAACGGCTTATGTATACATATTAGAAAATATCACTGAATGTGGGCTATTCCCAGGCTGAGTGACCGAACACGATAATGCGTAAAGAATGGCACCAGTCATTCTAGCGCATTACAGACGCCTGACTGTATTATTGGTGGCAGCATCACGTGACCTGTGATGCTGCCGGCTCCCTGACCACGTGCTGTTACAGTGGTGTTAACAGATTACACATTTTGTCCTACCATCTTAGGGGGTCCTACCGGTGTCAAAAAAAAATTTGGGTGGATAGCTGTCACCCCGGCAATAAGTGAGAATTCAAGATGGCCGCCCGCGATGGTCACTGGCTCATAAAAGTGTTATATCTTCCTTAATATTGAAGATAGAAACATGATTCTGGTGTCCTAAGGGTATGTTTTTGTTATGGTGAGGAATCCATTGATATTGAAAAAGTGAATCAACCCAGAAATAAATGGGTAAACAAGATGGCTGTCAAAAATGGCCGCCATTTAAACATGATTTATTAAGGCCTTTGTAATCAAGATAAAAAAATGATTCTGGGGTTTTTAATAAAAAACCAAAA
>CM032669.1:56916203-56926678 GCA_019095985.1 Streblospio benedicti
ACAAACTTTATGTTCAATTAAATCCAAAATTCCGCCTTTGGAAAAAAACCTAATGTATATTGTTGTTAAAAGGGCCCTTTTCAAATTTTTTCTTTTTTTTGTTATTTTTAAAAAAGAAAAAAACCTTCTTTTTGCCAAAAACAAACTATTGTAATGTTTTTTGGGTCCTTTATAATAAAATTTCAATGCTTTTTTTAATTTTTTTATTTTGAGGAAACCCGAATAAAAAACCTATTTCCCCAATAAACCCGAAAATCCCTAAAATGGGGTTTTTTGAAGTAAACTTTAAAAATTTGACATCTTTTGAAATTTTGGGAATCTTAAACCCCTTTATTTTTAAAAAACGTTTTCAATCAACTACAAATGCAAATATAAAGCATTTCTTTTTTTACCCTTTTTTGTGGTTGATTTTTTTTCACTCACCCACTTACAACGGGGTTTTAGGTCACAAACCCGGTCCAAAAAAAACCGGGCAATAAATCTTTATGCAAAAGTTTTTGTTAATATTCTCCCATGTTGCACTGTACTGTGAAAACGAAAGGCACCTCGACAGTACTAATTTTTCATGTATCACTTTCTCACCAAATGTTGATGTCACAGTCACAGAAATAAAAGTTTCAAAGTCATTCTTAAAAGTCAAAGTCATTCAACATTACAAGCCTATTGAGCTTGTTTCAAGAAATAAATATCTATCTTGGTACAGATGAAAGCGACATAGATGGATAAGTAAAGGCCCTCTATGTCAGAGACAATTTACTCATAAGAAAATTCAACAAGTGTACAGATGCTGTTAAACATAATCAATTTAAAACTTATTGTTATAGTTCCTATGGATCTACTTTATGGTGCAATTTTAAATAATGTTTTTTTTTCAACGTATAAGGTTGCTTTCAATAATATTTATCACAAATTATTTCACATACAACTGGGTGATAGTGTTACACATTCGTTTGTTATTTAAATAGACTTGATAGTCTGCATCTTTTAATGAGAAAAATATCTATTGGTTCAAAAAAAGATTATCCTATGTGAATAATTGTCTCATTCAGAATATAATTAATAGCCATTTTTCATCCTTTCTTCTGTACTATACTGAAGATGGCATGATTCATTTTATCTTTGATGTATTTTTATCATCATCTTTTATTTTATTCTAATGTATTGTACGTCTAAAGTAAAAAAAAAAACCAACAACATGAGCCATATTTCGAAACTAACAGACAATCACATTGGCAAATTAAAATTTTTCTATAAATGACGTTGAATTCCACAGAAATGATTCTAAGCCGCTGTTTGATGGACACCAACTTATTGTGCCTTAGATCATTCCAGAATGTGACTAGACGTCACGTAACTACTTACATTCTTGCTGGGTCGGCTTGATGCCATCTTGCTTTACCAGGGGTACGGTACATTCACATCACATCAGATTCTGTTCATCTAACACAATCACATAGATATGTGATTTGCTCTAAAGATTAGAATGGCTTCCGTGGCCGAGTGGATAGGGAGTTGGACTCGTGAGCAGGTCGTGGGTTCGATTCTCGGTCGGGTCTGGTGGTGAGTGTTGAGCAAACTTACCCCTAACAGGCTGCACACTGCTCCGTGGTACTTACACGTAAAATAGGTACAGGTAGGCGAGTAATTAGCACGTGTGCGCTACAGCAGCAATGCTGTATGCAGCCAGTGTTGTATGCTCCCCAGGGAGTTGAGAAAGGCAAAACGTGGAGTGTCAAAGACGCCAATGACCTGGTGTAAATGAGTCGACTGAGCCTCTGGATAGTAGACTATAAACCGACATTTAATCTAATCTAAAACACACTGTCAGTGTGCCGGGTCTTTTTTTTACGTTATTCGAGTATTCTTTTTTTACAATCAATACTACAACCCAATTGTGAAAGAGTATGAGCAAAAACCACTGTGTGGTATCCAACCGTAATGTTGTGGCATGTTCTTGTTCTTGGTTATGGTCATTAAATATTAATAATTCCAAGAGAAAATGTCCCTTAGTGCATCTAAATGTAATTACACACGGCTGATAAACATCTAAATTATGACTGCAGATAATCCATTACTGCAATGACTCACGCGGCGGCTTCACATGGAGACAGCAAACAGCAAAAAAAAAAAAAAAAAAAAAAAAAACTGCCAGTGCACAAAAAAACTCTGCCAGTGCACATGATCATGCCGTAAAACAGACCGTACAGTCCCGCAAACAGGTATATGTAGCTTCGCACCCTATGGACACAATGTCACTCATGCAGTGCTATACAAGTACGCGTACAATCTCTGATACCCAAGCCCCGATTGGGTTTGTTAAGACTATACACACGAAGTCTGTAGGCTATGAACTCAACTCAGAATTCAGCACGAAATTCAGCACGAAATTCAACACGAAATTCAGCCAAATGCACCTGGATGACCCCGTTTTGCGTAAGATTTTGAATGAATGACGCACATCACGTTCAGATAACTACGTCACACGTAATGTTGATAAACGTGGTCACTGCACCTACTGTACTCAATGATGGATAAAGTAACACTTTCATATCAGCTACCAAGAAGTAATTACACAAATAAAAACAGTGATACTTCTATTTCTAAAAATATTTACATAGAAATGTCAAGGTACGTTTGACAGTTTAATGAGAATACTAGCTGTCATCATCCCGCTGAACGTTGCCACTTGAAATCCGGTGGTATGTCTGCAAATGTACATTTATCAAAACGGGAATAGTTCAATATTTAAGGTTGTGGAGCTTATAAAACTGCGTAATCCTTCTTACACCTATGTAAAATTTACAACTGAATCCGATTCAATGCATAATAGATATTTACTCACAACATTTCTGACTGAAAACGTTTTAAAACATTGGTTGTTTATTCCCGGGATCGGCAAGATGATCTGCGTAGTTGACACCACATTTTATTGGTTTTCAAAGAACACACGTTATAGGCGCTCAGCTTTCATGAGACTGCTGTCAAACACCTTATCTGTGATCCGACATTTGAATTGTCATCAAATATCCATTTTAGAAGACACAAACCATCTGTCCGTGTGCCGTGCAAGCGTCATTTTACAAAAAAATGTTGATACTGCAAGAATATGAACTTACGAGGCTGGATTTTGTGGCCTGTTTTCCTCTGCTGGTATTCCCATAGTGCCTAACATTTGATTAAAATCACGAATTTTCTGCACATAAACAAGACATAGTATGAGGGGTTTGGGCCTTAAGCAACTGCTTATGTGTACATATTAAGGTATCAATTTTCTTCTTTTTTCTTTTAACAAAAAGGCCTGTTAGGAACCCCCAGTTAGAA
Source organism: Streblospio benedicti (assembly GCA_019095985.1). NCBI lineage: Eukaryota > Metazoa > Annelida > Polychaeta > Spionida > Spionidae > Streblospio > Streblospio benedicti. Next base: position 56,919,525 of record CM032669.1, read on the forward strand.
CAACCATTCACACAATCATGTATTGTTTGTATATTGATTCATTATCGATATTTATTGGTGATTATTGATCACTTATAGCTGGCTTATTTCAAATAGCTCATATTTCTATCATTGATATAATACAGTAGAACAAATGTTATGACCACCCAAGCTACCTAAATTTATAGGCCGTCTCTTTGTGACGTGTGTTGACCGTCGACCTCTTTATGAAGGCTTGGGACAGCAAGAAATAGTCTGATTAGAGTGTTGGACTTAATTGGAGGTTCTACTGTACGAACTGTACTGATCTTGAACATTAGCTATCTAGTCATTAAATATCAAACCACTGTCTTCCAGAGTCGATGTCTGTTAATGAATTAGTGCACTTAAAAGAGTAAATCAAAATAATCTGATTGACCTACATAATTGAATTTATAATTCTTAACGCACAAATGAAAACTACAACATCAACGCACATTTTAAAACACCACCTCTCCAAAATGACCACCTCTATAGTAAGACCACCTTTTGCAGCACCCTGTATTCAACCGTGGTATTATAAGATCACTGTACATAAAAATGGTGATTTAGGGGGGAAAATAGGTGAATGGATTTTCATCAAGGCTCTCCTCAATAGAGGCTTCCATTTTGTGCAAGTTAAAGTTCAATCAAACCAATATTGTGAATATTTCATTTACAAACGACAAACATAACCTAAACGAGAACGAATCCACGACACTGGCGCTACCCTTTTTTAGCCTGGTCAATTTCTTGCGATATTCGGGATTTTTTTTTACGAATGAAAACTGCAAATAGGGGGTCTATACTATCTACGATATCGTAGTTTTTTTAGTGCAACTGAAATTTTACGAAAAAAATACTGACACGACCGTAAAACACATGATCGTGAACGTAAAGTGGCTTTGTGCAACCGGCCCCTGTGGCACATTCGCCGATCCTCGCGGGCTAGATGTACACAGATGGCCCAGTTCTCGGCAGTGCATCTAGTTTTCATACAAACTACGACATCTTTTTGTTGGGATGAAATTGGTCTTAATAAAATGACAAAATACAGGTGGTCTGTGTTTAAAAATGTGGTTTTAATTGGATATTCAGTATTGGTAAAAGTCGATACAGTACTTATTACTAATGGCTAAGTTTATAAGATACTTAAAACATTTTTTACTTGATTGGGTCTATAATTTATTCAATCTATGCCATACTTCTTCCAGATTTTTTAAAATTCTTTTAATGAGTATCATACACGATACATTTAAATGTTTGGTACTTCCAGACTGTATGAAAGGACACCATAATAGAAACTACTGTTGATGAATCAATGTATGTGATATTTGATAATAAACTAAAAATCAGAGACAACAACGTGATCATAAGTTTCTAAAGTATATTTTCAACACAGAAAGCATATATCTTAAACAAAGTCATAATGCACAGCACATTAATAATAAAAAGTGCTTAAATCATTGTGGAGTAAATGCATGCCCATATTTATCGTTGTAACTATGCACATAATTCTTAAACTAAAATAAAAGATATTAAAACACATGGACGTTTTCTGACCTACAGGTTCCTTATCAAATGTTGACATATCTACACAATTAACCCTTAATTTACTGAAACAAATCTAAAATGAATCTTTCACTCTAAATATTGAGGGACAAAATCTAGTTAAACAAACATAGTCTTTTCTATGATAAATCATTTACAATGATTTTACAATTACTTATCTTCTTTTCTTAATCGCCAGACTCCTAAAGGATATCGGTTTTACTAGACATTGTCACTATCTTTTGTTTTTATATTATTATCATATAAAGTGCATAGCTGACTAAAGCTATAAATACGGGAAATGCTTTAACTATTGGTAAATCTGAGAATACAATGACATATAAAGTGTTGTTTTTTTCTCACACTGGAAGCTGTTTTTATCAATCAGCTACGATCGTCGGTTATATATCAAACTATTCAAATATGGACAAAGCATAGTTATTTGTTAGATACTCAAAGTTTGATGCATATTCATCGTTGAATTATATACATATATACAGTACATAAACATTATATCAAATCTGTTAGCTAAAGCTATTTAGTTACATTATATATATTACAGTGTAAAACATTCTAAAAACAATGGCGATAACATAAAAATAGGAACAATTTGAAATACAACTGACTAGAATTACACATTCTTACAATCTAGTATATAAGTTGAAAATAGATTTCCACCACAAGACACAAAAACAATCAACAATGTTATTCACAAACAATTGAAAAACACTATATCTCTCTCGTATGACCAACAAATATTTAAAACATGGTTAAAAGCAACTTTGGCATTATAAATAGTATTTGTATATAAAAAAGAAGACCTCAGCAAACTACAATATAGGTTAGTGCAAAACGATTGAAATAAATACATTTAATGTCAATCGTACACCATCTAAATTTTCTCATCAAAATGTTACCTTTTCTGTAAAATATATATATATATATATATATATATATATATATATATATATATATATAATACATATATAACTTTTTGGCATTAAATATATATATATAAATAGAATACCTATATATAATATATATATATATATATATATATATATATATATATATATATATATATATATATATATATATTATATATATAAAAAGATTATAATATAATATAATATCACATATATTCACATATCATGATTGTATCATAATGTTCCTTGGATATCACATGAAAGCGTACATACAGTATTGCTTATTTACAATGTGGTCCTTAAAAACATCACTTGATTTCCGGCATATGCCTCATAAAAAACAATAACAGAATTAGTTAACAACAAACAGATTAATCATTATATATCAGATAAATTAAACACTAATAATACAAAAAGTCATTTTCTTCCATTTGCCTCAATTTGTTTACATTTTTTTTAATTTGAATTTTAAAATTGCAATGTTCACTAATTGATTTAATTTCGACTGGAGTATTGTTCCAAAGATTAGTTATTGTATAACTATAAGAAAGTTTACCGAAGCTGCCCACCCTAAGAACTGATATACCTTGAACACTCAACCTGGTATTACGATTGTGACTATTGGCAATGAATGAAAATTGATCTTTGAGATGAGAAGGTTCCTGATTATTTAGAACTTTATGGAAAATGTTTAACGTAATTTGATTAATTCTCATATGAATTGGAAGCCATCATACCTCTCCGAATTCAGCATAGCCAATGTGGGCTCTATTGTCTAAATTTAATATGAATCTTATGATTTTGTTTTGAAGGATTTGAATGTTTTTCTTTGTTGAATTGGTTAAGGAGGAGTACCACATTGAATACGCATGGTCAAAGTGGCATTGGATAAGGGCAGAGGCCAAAGGTTTTTTAGTATGTAGAGAAAGATATTTGCCCACCCTATATAAATAAAATAATCTACTATTTCCTTTTTGTATGACATTATTTCCCATTACCTCTCCTGACAAAATATTATCAATTTCAGCCCTCGAATACTTTACTGAACTCCTAGAGGCAACATCACAACCATTACATGTTATTTCTAAACCATTGTTATTATCTAATCTCTTTTTTAAAGCCAAACAATATTGATTCCGTTTTACCAAGATATAATGACATCTTTAAGATCAGATGTGACACAGATGCCTAAATATCGGTAAGATTCCACCCGTTTTAGAACAATGTGATTTAAATATATGGGCGAGTTTACACAGCCAACACCTCTCTACCTTATAACCATACATTTAGTTTTAAATGGATTGTACACGATTGGTTCACAGTTACATATCTGAAGTAATTGACCGCAAATGATTATCTTGTTGTAGAGTTGGTGTCATTATGAAGGATTTCTTCATGTGTTCTATTGCATACTACTGGCATTGCGCTTGTTACATAACACGGATAAAAGAATATAATCTACAATCTTTTCCACTTCGCCCTCTAGCAATTCCCCATCTGTCCATTAGTGAGTAACTCAAAATAAGCTTACACGATCCATCTGGAAACATCTAGTCCAAATCTTACAGCTAAAAATTTACAAGCAATTTGAGAGGTGGTCACATTGTAATATAGAAGTGACTGTCATAAACGCTTCGCAAATAGGTGCCACAATGAGTGTTCCAGGGTTCAAGTCTCGGAGAGAGAGTTACATGTGGTATAGCGCTATTGACTTGGATAAGAATCCTCTAATATCATATCACAATGTGTAATTTTCATTGATTATATTGATAGTACAGTATGGTCTTGTTTTATTTATAGCTATGATCTATTAGAGTAGTTTTGACTAGGTGTTTCAACGTCTGTGTACCTGTATCAAGGCTTTCATTTTCATCATGCTCCAATTTACCAAGTACATATTAGTAACTATACATCACAAGTGTCAGAAATATACACATCATATCTTTCATATGTCCTATCATTCAGATGATTCTCAATTAGGAGGGAATACTATCGTAATTATTATCACTACAAGAAAGTGTATCCCTTTAAAATTGCTTGATGTTGAAGATGTCTTTAATTTGTTTGAGATGGTGTCGAATAAATGTATTTGTGTACACCATTTACACAGAAAAAATGCTGTCAAACTGTGGGGTAATGTTGGCAAATAGTGTGGGAGATGATGGCGGAATGATTTCCATCTAATCACACGTAAAGACCATAGTTCTGAAGAATTATGCCTCAATTTCTTATTTACATGATATCATGGTTGATATGAATACCGGATTAGTCTTGCCCACACTCTAAGGAATAACCAAATACCCCCAAAGTAGTACTTTCTTCACTATAGAAATTATCATTATCATATTATCTTAATACTTATTTATAAAGGGAAGTATGTATTTGCATGTTCACCTCCAACGTAGTGCACAAGGGCATATCACACGTAGTCAGCGATGGCATCCACTGTTAGACCGCAGAATATAACCAACGCAAAATATAACCAGATATGATAACCAGGGCAAATGTACGTTATTTTTAGCATGTAGTAGACAGTATTTTTGTGTTACTAACCTAGGATGGTAACAGTTATGTTTGCACGAGTTATGCAATCTTTTTGCAAGCTGAGAGGCTGGTGGGGAGTTTAGTGACTGCATTCTTGCTTTATTTGAACTAATGAGCAACGAAAACTGGCGTTTGGTGCTGTAAAGCCCCGTTCACACCGCTACGACTGTACCCGGTGCGGCACACTCACGGTGATGAGGACACGCTTACGACTAGGATTCTATGAATATCCGTCGCATCGGAGGCCGTCGTGAAGACAGCACGTTCAGTCGTAATTATGTTCAGTTGGGTCGTCGCATACAGTTGGTGTGGACACTCCTACGATGCGACAGGTCAGGTCATTGTAGCCTTGTTTTTCTTTAAAGCTTCAACATAACCCTGGTGTTATATTTATTGACAAAATGCGTGTGCTCTAATAACAAATGTTAAAACCAGTATACATCTCGGTATCCTTTGACACTTTTTACAAGGATTGTGGCCTGCTCACGACAAATCTTTGTAGCGGTGTGGACCAGAATGCTTTTCAATTTTTCTATGCAACGCACTACGACTGTCGTATCAGTTACCGTCGCATACAGTCGTAGCGGTGTGAACGGGGCTTAACCAGATAGGTTAATGGAAACATCAAGCACAACTTGCTTGGTGTTAATGAAATCATTTAATGTGTATGCGGGCAGGCTCTATTCACCAAACGTTTGGATCAATGATTTTAGTGCTGAACGTGCTGGTTCGTGTGGAGGAGCAGGCTGGTCCTGCTGCAAAACAGCTCGGATCTGAGATGGAACATACTTCTGGGAAACAGCGTTGAGAATTACAGATACCAGTAAGCAGGACATCCACAAACTGTCATCATATGATATTGACATGTGTATACTATAGTACAATTTGACATACCGGTACGCCTATGTAATTGATGATATGCCTTACTGCGTGAGGCCTGTAGTACCATTTCTTGTATCTCTAACGTCCTCCAACCAGTATTCTCCTTATATTAACCATTTTGTCTCTTCTTGGTGTGCTTGAATATGAACTTGCTCTGTTGTTTTGCGTGGTTCATATGAGTCTTAGAAGTAAGAACGAGATGTTAGGCGTTGGCTAAAAAGACTGTCCACGCTAGTGTGGGTGTTGACAGACTTGACACCATTGATGGCAACTGTGTGCAGTGAAATTAGCAGATTTCCAAATTATATGCATTGTTCAAGACCCGTTAGTTCTCGTCCCACCCCCTTCCAAAATTCGATACATGAGCATGTTTCCATCACAAGATACATGGATGCAGCCATTTAACACTACCCTAATTTGACATCAATGGGCTCTAGCGAGCCTCAAAACTCATGACTAGAAGCTTTGACACTAGACCATTGGTTGGTAGACCAGATTGGGATTTAATACATCATAATAGCCCCGTGCTCTATTCACTGTGGTACCGCACAGTCTGTCGTTTCAAACGTTTTTCTCTAGATTACTTAAATTGTGTGTACAGGAAAGGAATCGGATATATGCTAGATAATAATAATGTATAATGTAGAAGCTATTAATGTCGAAAACGTGTCAAATGCTTTAAATAGTTCACAGGTCTCAATTTTGTCATCATGCATAAGAAACTCCCGACCTTGAGTAAACTGTATGTGTTGCACAACTACATAACTGATAAAGGCAAAGATTGTGGATTGGTTTCATGGTGACAATAATAATACCTGGTTTGACACTTTGGTTACAATTTGGGTCAATGGACACACTTTGCATCAGCTAGACCATTTTCGGGTGGGGGTGGGGTGGGGTGGGGTGGGGGTGGGTTACAATTCCGATTAATGCAAATCATAACTGGTTATATTTCGCCGTCTAACAGCCATCACGTGGGTTACACATTCTTATCTCTTACAAATGTAATTGAGACTCCATTCACCCCCAGAGCAAGGGCAGTCACCCCATTGAAAACCTGCAGTACTTTTCAGGAATGCACATGCTTCATATGCTCGCTCACCATCAGAAGGGTGCCAATTTAAGTAAGTAAGTTGCTGGTTATTGACATTGTTCACCCACGTGCCGGGCTCTGTCCCCGTCGTTTCTCGGATGTTCAACCAGGTTCTGTAGTATTGCATGTCTACAACATAAACATGGGTGCCAGGATGAGTG
>CM032669.1:56935286-56962363 GCA_019095985.1 Streblospio benedicti
GGATGATAGACAGAAGAACAAATCAATCAGACGATTCAGTCCGACTTTTTTAAATGGATGATATAAATTTTGACTCTATAATGTTTTCATATTGTCAAAACTTGCACAAGTAAACCAGTAAAAAAATATAGGGCAACTTCAGTACAAGCAGGTGGATTAGTAGCACGTGAAGTAAATAAACAGATAGCATTGTTGCACGTGGCTGTAGTAAAGCAGTTCGGTTTCATAGTAAATTTATGCAAATTATACTCTGCGCATTAATTTTGTCCGATCTCAGCTGTGGGAGATAGCCGTGGGAGATAAAAAAATCTCCCACTGCTATTTCATTCATGAATTTGCATGAAAGTGGGAGAAGCAGTTATATTGGCATTTTAAGGTGAAAAAATGAGTGTTACCGTGATTGTTGCAGCTGTACTAGACTAGTATATCTAGGCGCTGATATCTCCCGAAAAAAAACTGTATAGAACATTTACAAATCATGTTGTTTAGCCATAGTCTATGGGTATCGCCGAACGGTGATTGTCAAACACATGGAGATGCATATGCATGTGATTCATGTTCAAAATAAACTATTTAGTTAAAACAGCTACCCAGAGTTATATATACGAGTGGAATTGCATATTACTACAGATTATTTCCATCCGAATTATACATTAATACGACAACCGTGTGTTGATGTTTTTTGGTCAAATGATCGATAGTATAACAGAGTTGAGATTAGTCACTTGTCACTTGCATGCTTGTAATTTGCAGAGGTTTACCGACAACTTAAACATTATCATAGACACATAAGACACTTAAAATTTGATGCAGATTCTTATTTCTACACTTTCAGTTCATACTTTACATTTGGAAAGAAATGTCCATTGATCCCATCACATAGTCGTAATGTTCTTTGATGTGCTGTCAAATCCACTACGATTGTGTTGACCATTTTGACTAGCAAAGTTTGATCATCGAATGTCCTGCTATTTCATAATAATTGGTATGGTTAGAAACGCACACTTCTGTGGATTACATACATAGTAATAAAATATTTTTGGAACAGGTATGGATCAGATACTGACATATTTATTACCGAACCAGCGTTTGACAATGACAGCCATACGGTGAAAACGTGATTAGGGAAGAAAAAGTGTCCTAACATTTTGCTTATTATTTCAGCACTTGCCATGGCTAGAAACATTTAATTAATACTTATGTAATCTACAGAAGTATGCGTTTCCAACCACATCAATTATAAAAATTTAGTAGCATATTTTACTACTAAACTTTGAAGGTAAATGTGCATTATATCGAAGTGGATTTGACAAGCTGATTAGTCTATGCCTACAATAAATGTTATCTTGCTGAGTTTCTATCAAGACAATATTATTTATCTCATGAAAACAAGAAACTACTCACTGTTGTTTAGGCTCCACAAAATTGATAAAATGTTTCTCGTCCTGCCTATTTTCCTACACATAGGAGGGAGGTCAATTTTATTTTTTATTTTTTATTTTTTATTTTGCTGATTTTTCCGTCCTTATATCATAAAAAAAATGAGGAGGGATTCACTTTTTATTTTTTATTTTTCTTCCGCGCGAAATCTTTCATTTTGAATATTAGGCCATGAATGAACTACATGTGTTTTGATTGTATGTGAACAACGTCTTTCAATTATCAAAATCATAAAACATCACTTATAAAACAACTTTTATTGTATTGAGTTGCAATAACAAACTATTATGTATAGTATAATATAGTATACTATAGTATAATTAAAGAAGTATAATATCTAGCGTGCATAGATCTAGCAAACAAATGATAGGGACGGGGACCTCTTGTCTGCAGCCAGGCGGGAGGGCCATTTTATTTTTTATCACTGGGGAGGCAATAAAAATGTTCAGGAGGCTGTGCTATACACAGGAGGGAGGGGACGAGAAACATTTTATTATTTTTATGGGGCCTTATACATATGTGTACTATTTTATAATTTAATGTATCATATAAAGTCATATAATAAGTTTTTTGGTCATCTTCATTTCATTCACCTATGAATACTTAGTCACTTCAACCATCCCCGACGTCGCACCTGCTCGCACCTGTTCAGTATTTTACGTCCACTATAGGAAACATAGGACGTTACCTCTCTTGGTAATGCTCTTTGATTACACTACTGTTCAGTCACTGTTCGTCACAACCAGGTGTGCGTCCTTTTGACGGTGCAGTAATGAATAATCTACAACCAGAATGCTTGAATGGAATGGATTGACAAATGTCGGAGACAGTTAACGTCAAGGCGTTTGTGTGGCGGACCTGGACCTTGTAATCAATATCAATATAATATATATCAGGATATGCCTATGCATGGATTATACGGACGATAGATACGCTCATGCCCTTTGACTTCGAGGTGATTCACCTCTAGGCTGTTATGACACAAATATTGATCCATTGTATCTGATCCAACTCAAAATGACAAATTGGAGCAGCTAGAGCTACCATCTTATCCTCCAATTTCACATAGCGATGCTACCTCCAAATGCTCAAGAAGACGCCAAAAGCTTAGTCATTGCAAGTGGGTGATTTGGGCTCAAATTTCGAGTGATCTGGCTGGTTCGGATCAGAATGGTGCACTTGTGGATTGTTCTGGGTATTTTTGTTTAACTATGTCTCTGTCTGCTGCTTTGGGAGGATGTATGATTGACAGATGAAACCGTAAGTGCCGCCACTGCCGTTACAATCTGAAGCACTGGAAGCAATAAGGGACGGTGCAATATTTACCAGGAAGGGGGACCGGTGCATTTGGTAGGGGGACAGGTACTTTTTTAAGGTGCAAAGTAGGTGGACCGGATGATTTTTCATTCTCGTTAGACATGGGACATGTACTTTTTTTCAGCTGCTGAAATCCCACCTCGACGTGAGCGAATCGGTACAAATTAATCACGCGAATATTCATGGGAGGGGACGCGGACTTTTTTATGAATAGAGGTCATGGGACATCAGGTTTTTTTCATCACATCAGCAGGGGACAAGACCTTTTTTCAGACAAGTTTTTCGATATGCACCGGTCCCCCCGCCTGTTAAATATTGCACCGTCCCTAAACAGAAGCATTAGTTCCAACTGTTGGGTTGTTCACGGTGCTCCATGATTAATGCTGTCTTGCTTGAGGAAATGACACACTTCTTACCGGATGCTTCCCCCCAAAATAGTCATCACTTCTCTGGAGAAGTGATTTTGTGTTTTTTCCGGCTTGTGGGCTCCCATTTTAGATTATTGAGTAGTTGATTTGGATCATCATTTTGCTTTTCTGGGTACTCAGGGGGGCTAACTTGATCATCGTAAGGCCTTTGTGCTTAAATGTGGCTTTGCTGACAATGTTCATAGAGGTTCCCGTGTTAAGGTGTACTATCATATTACCGATTGAGCCTGCCTTTTCATCCAGTCCATCTGAAAGGTCACAAGCCGTTATTACAGACGATCCCATAAGCGTCGGCCACAAAATATGCGCACGCAACACCATAAAAAACACTTGACACTAGAACGTTTTGACGTACCTTTCAGTTTAATAAATGTTATGCTCGCACATATATCATTACAATCCTACAGTTAGTTTTGGGGTAAAATATGTTTCATCTTCTTCATTAATGTGCCATTTACACGTGTGAGTATGCCAGTAAACTTGATGATCTACACACCCTGCATTCCAATCGGCTACTATCGTTACCACAGTGGGTACGATTCCCTCAGCTGTAACAACAAAGAGAGGGCAATGTGATTAAGTTTGTAAATACCTTTATAATATGCCTTTATCTACATTTGATGAGCTTTTTGTGCAAACCAGGTGATACAATCATGTACATAGATCATACTGTCAATGTGCTGTCATTTTACATTTGGTTTTGTTATGTTTGAAGGTCTTACAGCTCTGGCGACTTACTCAATGTGATGCTGAAGTAATATGAGGGTGCGGATGCCCTTTAAGTGGTTAGTGGGAAATGGCCTTAGAATTAAGTGGGAAGTGGGAAATTTGCAAAAGTAAGTGGTTATTGGGAATTTCGGCAATTAAGTGGGAACTGAGAAAATTACCAAAATTAAGTAGAAACAAAATCTAATTTTAGTTGGAAACTATAAAAAAATGCGCGAGTGGGGGTCATGCACGTACATTTATAACAATTGAAAATTGGTCGTTATAATATCATGTCATTTTTGTAAAAGTCAACAAAATGTTCATTAAAAGTACGAATTTTAGTGGGAAATGAAAACATTAAGAGGGAAGTGAGCTAAAATTTAAGTGGTAAGTGGGATCAGGACCCCCCATCTAGACCCTCTAATATGAGAGAAGTACACCTTTAACCTACAGATTTGTACAGGCCTATTAAAACCCTGCCGTAGCTCTTGCTTACAATAAGGTGCGGGCGTGAACAATACAGTTGACACGGTTGTCGTAGTAAATCATTCACGCCCCTTACTTTTGGTGGACACTGAGCGAGTGACCAGCCGCCCACCCCAGTTATCAATCTTTAAACCAAGGCTCTTGAGAAGTCGATCGTCTCGGCGAAAGAGGACGTTATGTGATTACCGCTTGGATGTTGCCCAGTAACGTCAACTGCTAGCATGATGGATTGACTCATCGTTGTCCTATGAATGTCTTGTCTCCTGCACCTATGTAATTGGTACAGGGAACAAATACCTGCACACTAGGTGATTTAAGTGGTGATAGGTTGTGCATGCCCGTCAACACTCTCTATTCCTATTAATCCGCTCTTGGTACAGGTACGGAAACCGAAACATGCACCTATTAAAGGCGCGGGAAGTTTTTTTTTAACGAGGCTTCCGAAGCTCAGGCTTGGTGTCGCCACAGTCTGGTATTACACTTAGACAGTGGGGACATGGTGTGTGAAGATTGGCAATACAGTGGCAGACGTATGACGTAACGGTCTTGGCGACACTGAATCTCCCGTGGTGGGGCCGCGAACTCACGACGCAGGCAAATCACGTTTCGTGGTCCTGCTTGTTAACCACTGCAACATCGTGCCGTCCATAGGATACCAACCAATAATATCACAACATCAGCGTGCTTCAATTTCACCCACAAACTGATCTTTACTACAGGGGCAGGTGTTTTTTAAAGTGTGGTGTGGGGTAATAGGGCGAAAAAAATGAGTTATGTGTGTGGTGGGGGGTGGGGGAGTCCAAAACAATAGGGATGTGGGATTTCAAAGACGTGGTGTGTGTGTGCGGGGGGGGGGTAAATTTGTGGAATGTGGAAAAATGGGGGAAATCTATAGGAATATAGGAATATAGGAAACAAGCCCCAAAAGCGGGCGAGAAGACGCCGGCGAGCGTGCTGCAGCGCGCCGTGGACGGCACGGTGGGCGCCGCCGCCATCTCCGGCGAGGGCTTCACGCTGGTGGACTTCACAGCCACGGAGGACGTGTGTCTCACCCCCGTCGCCGAGGAGCACCAGAAGCTCAGTCTGCTGATGGTCACGGTCGGTGCGTAAATCAGTGGTAGAGCAACAGCGGTCTGGTGGGTACCGGAGGTACTATGTGACTCTCTGGGTTTGGTTGGAAGCTGGGTGGCCATGAGAACGTGGAGCACGTTTACGTTTCACACCCGCCGGCTGACACGTGATGGGATCAGAGGCGGCTCCACCAACTGCCCTGCAAACGCTTCATCTGTCATTTTTACTTGTTTGTTGTTTGTTTGTGTGTTTGTTTGTTTGTTTGCTATCCATAGTCTCGTCCTGTCATGGGTTGGGCAAAACTGGGTAAAGTGTGGTTTGACAGAGTGTTTTTAACGAACATTTGTTAAGTTGATGATAGTTAATCTTTGTGAGTTGGCGACTAATAGTATTTGTCAGTTGTTGTTGGTTGTTTTGTTTTGTTGTTTTTTTGTTGTTGTTGTTTTTTTCTTATTGTGATTTCCACATCATTGCACAATTGTCGGCGGCGGGTCCAGCCCTGCTATTAGAAAAATAACTTTACTCTTTCAGACGACTTCAGCGATGACAACAAGAAGCACTATGTGCTGTTTATTGAAGTAGAGAAGAACGGGGAGAGCGCCATACTGAGCGACGATCAGTGCAGCATGGTGAGTGACCGCTGGTCAGTCTGGGCGGTAGCAAAAAACTTATGTCACATTAAAAACTTTGTAGTGGGCATTTAACCATACCCGTACGCTTGAACGTCACACAATGTGATTCAATATCATTGTTACGGTCTCAGTTTGTATTCCAGTCCGACCAACACCCTTATTAAGATTTGACCATCACCACCCACATTGACCTTCACCATGCTACAGTTTGACCATCATCCTTGTTATGATTTGACCACCACACATTTTACAGTTTGACCACCACATATTCTACAGTTTGACTACCACACATTCTACAGTTTGACTACCACACATTCTACAGTGTGATCACCACATATTTTAGTTTGACCACCACACATTCTACAGTTTGACCACCACACATATATTACAGTTTCACCACCACACATTCTACGATTGGCCCAGCACCCATGTTAGAGTTTGATCATCGCCCATAATTCAATGTGAACGTATGCAGGTCATCCAGCTGAGGCCCGGCACGTTCTCCAAACTGCGCAGCCGCGTCGTGTCAGAGACACAGAATCAGTTCCACAAGGTACATTATTCTGTGTCCACTTGCTTGTAACTTTGGAATCTATCTCAATGTGTAAACTACGCGTATGTATATGAGATCAATGACGACATTGTAAGCCTGGCTGGAATATACATTTCAATATTTCATAGTGTTTTTGTTTTGTTTATATTCAATTCTGATATGTTAATACGCAGATAAATCTACAATCATGTTTACCGCGACGTAGATTATTGCACAGTTCAATTGCTAAACTGTAACTGGATACTATTGATGACACTTTAACTTGAACTTTCATTTTCACACGGGAAAGTTTTGTGCCATTTGCAGGTACCAGGCGTTTTGCGGAACACGGATCAGCTCCACTTCCTGCGGTCCCAGCGAGTGGAGACGTTCCGCCGCCGCCGCCTCAGCTCCATATTCTGAATGTCGTCTGTAATGAAACCTTCTTTAAACATGATGTTCATCTTCTAATGTTGAACCACTTTCTGAGAATGTTGGTGTTTTGGTGCTCAATGTAGCTTTGCAGAACAGTAAATTAGGGCCTACTGTATTTTTTTTCTTTATATACATATTCAATATTGGTCCACCACAATATGGCATAGAGGGGTGTTGTATACGATTTAAAGATCTAATATATACCGAATTTCTCTTGAAGTTTAGATAATTAGTATCATTTACTGACGCACCATGACAGGGGGAGGGGTGGGTTCCGAAATTCCCGAAAAAGCTATGACATCATTTGTATACGATCCCTTATTGTTTTAACGAAATAAGTGGACAGGATCATAATTCGTGAATATTTTATTACATAATTATCATTATTATTGTTAGTGTTGATCAATTTGTTTTGAAAATTTTCTTTAAAAAACAATGTTCAGTGGTAAAAAAATCAACATAAATAAAGTATTCTATAACGTAGTTACATGTTCACTACCATTACAAATACTAGTATTAACAACAACAAAAAACAACAATTTATCAGTCGTCGTATACGTATGCATGGGGCCCATCATCATAGCCTAGGAGGGAGGTGGGGTCGTGTCAACAAAGTTCCTCCGTGTGATACTGATATGAAGAGCACCAACAACTTATCCAGCGGCGGCACTGCACCCAGGGCTCAAGCCTGGCCTAGCACGGCCCAGGTTCCATGGGGGTGGAACATCCCACTTTTTAGATGGTGAGGCATTCACGTGGAAACTGTCCCAACCAACAAATAAAAGAATAAACTACATCCATCTGTCTGCTGAACTGTGGTCTGTTGGTGTGACTACAGCTTGAACTTGCTGAAGGTACACAACGGAAACGATGAGAAATCATCATGACACATAACGCAAACCAACCAAACTTTTATGTAAACACGTGGATTTGTTTATAAATTCTACAGTTGCACGTGTTTTGTATTTTCAAATGTTGCTCGGACATGGATGCCTCTAAATTGTTGTGTTTTAAGGATTATGATGTATTCGGATTCGATATAGATCATACACTTGCAAAATATAATATACCAAATCTATTCACGGTATGGAAATTTTACTTCTAATACATGTCATTAGAAAGATCATGCACATAATTTATATTCTATTAACAGTGTCAGTAGATAGTCTTATAGATCTACCGTAAATCTTCTATTAACGGCCGGGCGGCTATAATTGGCATATATGTACTTTTATTGGAGGGTAGGGGATTATTTATAGACGTGGGCGTTTTAAGGAATGGACACGTAAAAACAGAATGTAGTTCGTGACAACAGCCAGATTAATTGGCTATATGTTTGACAAGAAGTTTAATATACATAATTGCTCCTGAACATTAGTAACTATGATTCAGGGAAACCTGTTAAGTGATGTTTAATTGCAATCGGGGAGACATTTTACAGTAGTTACAACTGTACCTCGTGACCTGCCCATAGCAAGTCATAGTTAAAGGGAACGTTTACCATTATTTGTGGATATACTAAAAATCCACTAATTTCATCCACTTTTGTATTATTTCGCTGGTACAAGAGGCCCCCAAAACATGTTACATATTATATAGTTAAGCTACTTTTGTAAATTTCACTTTGCACAATAACCGATAAATTTGATAAGTATGATTATTTCAAAAATCGGAAGACTCCATCGGCTTGGCCCTGTTTATGAGTTTCTTATTTAGCATTTGTTTCCACCTACATATTCTGTGCCTATGCCATGTGACCATGGCACATTTTTCTAGGCTGATAATTTTTCAGCGAACACAAAGTAAGGACAAATGGTAGATCTAGCAAAAAACTTATCCAAATAGAAAGTGAAGTTGATAAAGTGAGTTTCATCGCTTATAATTATAGTGTCTACCAGATTTTGAATTGAGTATTTTCTTGAATAATTGCCCCACCCTTGTATAATTTATAAAACCTCATGAATTTACATTTTACTTATGTTTAAAACTATCATTAACATTTTTAGCTGCTCGATGACAGTTTTTCGAAGTACATGGTGGAAAACAAGAAATGGGATGATGAGGATTTAAAGAAACCATTTGATAAAGATTTTTGGTAAATATTATTCCTAACTTTTGATCAGTATTTGAATATTTTCTCATTTGTTTTGTATCAGAGTTTTCTGTATTTTGCACAATAATTGAAAATTCGGTTTGCTGTAAGTACACTCAAAATTGTAAAGAAGAACGTCCTGAAGTTCAAGCCATGCCATAGCCCAGGCTTCCACACAGCAGTGGCATTTTCAGTCTCTCCTAGTTTGTCCTTGCTTTGTATACTCTGGTAACATGAGCAAGTTAATATTGCGAACATAAAAAAACATGGTGTGTATCAAATAAAAACTATGTTTTCCTACAAATAATTTAATAGATTGTATGAATAGTTATGGGCTCAATGCAAGTGAGAGAGAGAAAAAAACAAATTCATAACTGAAGACTGATAATAATTCTCCATTGCATATTTATACAGTATTAGCATAAATGTTACTTGAACTGGATGGTCATCTGAAAATTATGCTAAATGTATCTCCTAATAATACATACCATATTTTTAGTTGTATGCAGTGTTTTATATCACTTAAATTGTAGATGGTCTGTTGTGTATTGAAACAAAGCCAAGTTTTTATTCATTCATATTTATTATTTTTTCTACTTGCACAAAAAAGATTATGTGAAATTCATTAAAAAATGCAATACAATTGTTAGAAAAGTAAATGCACTGACAAAATAAAGACAAACAAAATAATAGGTTATTGCACACGTCTCTGTATCACACAAATCCCATATAATGATATCCTCGGTATACTACACATGTAATATTATTTTCATTTGAATCCCATACAGAATTGCAAAAAAACTTTGAAAAGTCTAGCGATATCAAACCTTAAAATCATTTCAATATCATAAAATGATGTCAAGTTTTAACCATCAAACCGAAGAATACAGTGTTACCTGAGAAAGTGCCCAGTGCCCACACAAAATAACAATCTTTTTTATGAAAATATCACATGACAATGCATATTAATGGATTGAAAATTGTTTCATTCTTACAAAAATAATATACTGTACACAATCATCTAACGAGCCACACACATAACAACCCTCCCAGCTCCGAAGCAAAGCATTTTATGCAGGGACACCTGAGTCACACCACCCAAGTCATCCTATGGGCTGTTAGATGACTGTCCAGTAATTTTACAATTTTGTTTTCAACCTTCACTCTCATAATATCTTTTAAAATTAAGAGAGATGTGAAGGGTGCTAACACTATTTCCATATTTTCCATATACGTGTGTGACTAAACTTGTATTTATTGTTCTTTCAGCACCAGAGGATTAGTTTTTGACCGTAAGAAAGGAAATGTTCTTAAACTTGCAGAAGATGGTTTGATACTAAGGTTTGTTAAACTATAGATGAACTTTTCGATTCACAACAATGGCATTCATATGTATGTAGTACCCATATGTGTCATTACTTTGTTAAAGAGCAAGCCATGGCACAAAGTTCATGTCACCTGATGAAATTGAAAAGGAGTACGGAAGCAATCGCCACTGGCCAGATTTTGAAACAGTTATTGAAAACGTGAATAACATTGAAGGTAGCATATCTTTCTATATATGATGCATGCTGATAATTTAATCTTGTAATTTTGCAAAGTTGTTCAGTTGGCTTATAATATTGTTGAGAATGTTTAAGTCATGAATTGGCCAACATGATGAAATAGTTATATCTGTTAAACATTGCTTTTATAAAGATCTATTTTGAAAATGTTGAATGTTGTGATCTCGGTAGTGTAAGGGTTAGTGTGTGCGACCTCCATATGGGATTTGCCTGCATTCAAGGCAAACTGTGTGTCGCCAAAACCATACATGCACATTTTTAACCATTAAAATGCCAATTCCACCTCAGCGTGTCATCACTGTTAAGTAAACCATACAAGACGGTAGTGACACCAAGACATAAAGTCAATGTATAGTAGACTCTAAACCTCACATATACATATTCAATTGATTGTTCAATTGCAAATGAAAACTTAATTATTACTGATTTAATTGAAAATGAATTTTCTTGCATCAACCTATGTCCTCTTTCTTTCCAGACAAGTTCAGAATATTTGAAAACTTCTTTGATATGCCAATTTTGGTTGCATTAGCAAGGATGGTTGACACGGTGGAACGACTGGTAAGGCTGTGTTTTTGATACAGAAGCCATTTAGATTTCACATTGTGATTTCTTATAGCAGTGGGATGCTAGTCTTTGTAGCAGGGTTAGACAAAAACCCGGGTTTTTCTTGAAAAACACAACCCACCTGTTTTTTTTAAGAAAAACCTTAGTTTTTGTGGTTTTTTCTGGACTTTTCTGGGTCTTTGTGTGTTTTTCTATATTATGATCAATATCATAGTCTTATATATTCCATTTCTCTGAAAACATGTAATTATTTATAACAACTTTTTATAACTTATATTTAGTGTATTTAATTAATTTTGAAATGCAACTTAATGTAGATTAATAAACCAATAAATTTGTATTTGATAGCGAATCTGATGTTAGAAATACCGTACTGTGTTCCTCATTATCCATTAAGTAAAAGTTGAAAATCCTTTTTAAGAAACTTAGCTGTTTACGTAAAATTAGAATTTTATATTCAATAATCTGCATTTCTTTGCCTATGTTCTAATCAGAATCTACACTGGTGTCAAGTCATTAAGATTTGAATTGTTTCAGACTTGTGCTTTTTACCATTTGCTTTATTTTACTGATTTAGTAAATGGCAACTCATGTCACTTTCTAATAACTTTACAAATAGAGACAATACAAATTAGCACCAAAAGTCTGAAATACCCCTCCACTTCACAATGCAGAGAACAGTTAAAATTTGCTCTGCAAACAGAAGCCACTCATGGTTTTCTATATACTATATAGCTTGAGATAATTAGCTTGCAGGCAATGTCCTAACATAATAAGGCTGTTCTGAAGTGCCAACTGGTCAACAGATTAGCACTTCACTTTTACATGCAAGTTACATTTCATTATGTACAAATATGTAAATATTGAAGGAAAAGAACATTACTCAAGATGCAGTTACAAATAACTTGTTAATTAGATGAAAACAATCACCATCCATAATTATGACTGTTATACTAGACATGTACATTGTAGTTAAAACTTGCTAAATATGTCTGTGTTCATTTAACTACAATAAAACAGCATTACTTAAAGAATATTTGTTATTTTAGAAAAACCCAGAAAAACCCACTTTACAAAACCCACCTGAAAAACCCAACCCACAAAAACCCGGCTTTTTCTGGGTGGGTTTTTCTACGATCAACCCTGCTTTGTAGCCACTATCTTGGGGCAACCAATGAAGATGCGTGCATTCTGTTGTGAAGTATAATTCTGTTGTATGTAAAACAAATCTTTGTTTATTTTGATTTGTAGTTTGTTATTACATGAGCATGTATCATATTTCGACGTTTTAAAGCCTAGAACCAAATTGAAGCCCACCTTCATGAATAAAATGCTGGGTGAAAGACAATTTTATCGATACGCATTTGCTTAGAGCCAACCCGGCGACAAGGTCTAGTCTAAAAAACTCTGTTCACACCCAATCATCGTTATAATGCCGAAAGCAATATGTAGTCACCTGGTTTGAAGAATCCTATGATATTTTGAGTACAATGTAGATTGTTTGTTTCACACAGTGAAGTTGCACTCATAAGCTTGCACAAGCCAAATGGAAATAAATCAAAATTTACTGAAAATAACTTCAATTTCAATAAACTCGCATACTAGAATTCTATTAATTAGAATATGGAACGTGCAATGTTAAACAGTGACTGACAGAGTGCAGTTTCATATGACTTAAGCATCAAAATGCATGACAACATGATTATCTGAACATCATCAAATCGAGATTTGGGAAAAAAATGATGCTATAAACTATTACTATATCAATGAGACCAATGTTTGTAAAACAAATGTACAATGTAGAGCTTATACATATACCTTCCTATATCCCCGCCCCCTTTCAAGATGCCGAGGCCCTTGGTCAACTGATCAGACTTGGAGATAAACAGTACCACCTGTACCTATTGATGTATAATTTAGAGACTAAAACAATATTTGAATGCAAAGATACATCTTTGTTTTTAATAGCTTAAATCTGGACTGTTCATTTTTCAACATACAATCAAATTGAAATATTTCAAGTTGAGTTAAATTTGTTATAATAATACAACAAAGTACATGTAGTAGGGAATCCCTGATCTTGATTTTAGTAAAGTCTATTGCTACATAGAATTTGTTGTAAATGAATTCTCCAGCATGCAGACCACCCAGAAGATAAGCGTTCTGAGATCAACTTTGATACATGGCCCGCATTGCTAGATGCTGTTGAGGATTGTTATGCCCAGCCACATTACAAGTGTGAGTTAATTTTACTATTACAACTGCTTTAAAAACAAATCAACACATTTGAAAATTCTGTTGTTAATCGTGAGATTATATTGAAAAAATTTAAGTACCATATATTTTGTAATGCAAAATTATGGTTTAATAACTTTACATCTTATTCAAAAAATATGTTTTGTCATGATTGAAGATTACTGTTTGCGCTAGTAATAGTACTAATTTTGTGATATACATAATTAAGAGTAATAGGAACGTAAGGGACGTAACTGTTCAACACCTCTGTTTCAATTATCATGTATAACCTAAAATGTGTTTGCAGTGAATGTTGGTGGGTTTTTTCCGGAATGGAAGAAACACACTTCCAAGTACGTGGAACCTTGCTCTCAAAGTGTCAAAGACTGGCTCAAACGGCTCAAGGCTGCTGGAAAAACATTGTTTGTCATGTCATCATCTTTGGTGGATTATGCCACACACTCCATGGAGCATATATTTGGGTATGTCTACCTAAGTACAAAGACTGGCATGTTGTATTGGTTTTATTATAATTTTATCATTTCTTTACAGTCTTCTTGAATCAAGGTGTTGGAATTTGTTGGTCTATTGTCTGACTGGTGTGAATTTTTTCAGTGCATGCAAATTATCGACAAATGATTATATCAAGATTCTAAATAAATTCTAAATAAATTCTATATAAAAAATGGCTTTCTGAATTAGCCATATCTTTTTATAGAGATGCACCTTTACTGGCGACGAAATAATTTATCATTAAAAGCTTAATTGATATCACTATATCTGTACTAAAAAAATGCTGCTCAGATATACTTATATTTATTGAATTCTCTGCAATATTCATAGCATATGGGTGTGATACTCATTTTTAACAAAGAATATTAATTCCAGAGATGACTGGAAGGATTACTTTGATTTTTACATCACAAATGCCAGGAAACCGGGCTTCTTCAAGACAAATAGACACTTCCTTGCCACAGGTCAGATAGAATATAAAAAATTAACGTTTTTATTACTTTTATTTAAATTGCATAATCATTGCCAATTAACATTTTTTTACTTTTATTTAAATCGCATACTCATTTGCCAAATTATATGCACTTTGGTGCTTCTGATTTCAAAACTCAATGATAACACATGATTAAAAACACTATCAAGCAATTGTACGAATTTAAAGTAACATTTTCTGCTCTGAACCGTATGTAGAGAACAACAGTCGTGAGCTGTACCCTGTGCTGGAGCTCGAGCAGGGAGGTGTGTACAGCCAGGGCAACCTCACCATGCTCAACAAGCATCTGCAGAAGGTCACCGGGAAAACACAACCCAAGGTCACAGCACCTGCCACTTACACTAGATGACGTGGATGACAAGTCTAAACAGTGAATGTCCTCAACAACAGAACCCAATTTTCATCACAAATCCTTCCATTGTAGAGGGTTTCCGTTATTGTTTGAATTTACTTACATTATTATAAGCTAATGCATGAGAAAAGTTTCCATTGTCCAATTTTTGTTAATTCTTCCATTGTTGAGGACATTCGCTGTAGTGCAATTGCCCCCCATTATGCAATGATGTTTTTGTTTGTTTGTATCATCAAAGAATATTTTTGATGCACTACTCTTATATTTCTCGCATATTATTAAAAAGCCGCTATTTTATTGTATTTCAAAAGTATGGATAATGTATTTGATGCGGCTCGTAGTTTTGATTCCATTATTACACTCCATGTGAATTGGGTAGTGGGAAGGAAATAAATTACATTGTAGTAAAACATGTTGGTTATTTCAGGTGTTGTTTTTTGGCGACAGTTTGCGCTCGGACATCTCGCCAGCTAAGAAGTTTGCAGGTTGGGATACGGTGATGATTCTAGAAGAGATGCTGGCAGAACAGTGGCAGGGTAAGCATGTCCACTGATAACATTTTGCTATTTCATATTCAACATCGTTTTATTGATGTAATTTCCTTTATATAATACTTGATTTTGTGAGAACAACATTTACCTTTACAGGTGGTCTGCTACTACACAAAGGAGAGGAAAAGGATGAACCTGCTTCTAAAAAGCAGAGAGCAGTTGTAGGTGTTAATTGTTTAGGTTTTGGTCAAAGTTATTTAATCAATTCAACTATAAATAACAGTTTCTTATAGTCATATTATCATTGCACTATCAACACATGTTCAGCTATACATATGTGGAGTTTATTATTGTATGTAAATAGCGTTCTGCACGCATGACGTCACAACTCATGAATATTCATGAGATTCTGCGCACGTGGCCTAGGTAGGACAAACATTGGCGCCATTGATAGCGTTGCCGTAGTAAAGCTTATGAAAATGTCTAAACTAAATCCAATTATATTATATGAATATTGCATCAATTCCTATCAACTTAAAGCAAGTTGACAAAAAGTGTATGTTGTTTCTTATTCTTTACACCTGGAACCAAAATATTAAATAGTTATTGTTATTATAAGCTGCAAACATTGGCGTGAGTATACTCGCCGAATTCTGCTGTCAAATGAAAATGTCTAAACTAAATCCAATTATATTATATGAAGTTAAACCAATTAGATAGCCTTATGTATATGAATGGAATTGCATATTACTGCAGATTATTTTCCATCAAACTTATATTAATATATATATTAATATGACAACCGTGTGGTGGTACATAGTGTTTTTTGTCAACTGCTACTGCTAGTGATAGACGGCGGACTCCCAATGCCACGGAAATATCTGGTTATTATTTCACTTATTAGTTGTTGAACCAATATAATATTTTGATGGAAAAAATCTGTAGTAATATGCGATTCCATCCATATATATACGTCTATGTAATTGGTTCAACTAAATAGTTTATTTTGAACATTTATCCTGTGGATTGGACATTTTGACAGGTGAAATTCCGCGACAGTGTCAATGCCGTGTCGATGTTTGAAGGTTATTACAACAATAGCTGTTTAATATTTTGGTACCGTGTGTTGAAAATAAGAAACTGCATACATTTCTTGTCAGAATGCCTTACATTTATAGGAATTGATGCAATAATTAATCCACAGCAATAATCTTTAAAGGGGCATCTTTTATTTTGTTGGTCCGTGTTACTACATGAATGTCTACATTAGACTAGCACAGAAAAATAGCAAATATAACATTGCATCGAAATTATATCCTTTTAAACTTATTTGAGAATGATTAAGAACAAATATGCGATTGATTTGACACCAAGAAATAAAAAAAATCAAACAAATAAGTTTGTCAAATTTAAGTTGAAAGTCGGAAGATGTTTGTTGACACTTGTCGTTTTATCAGAGAGCATTACGTCATCAGTGTGCTGATAACCGTATTTATTACTGCTCTCTGGTAAGATATGTATGTTTGAATGCTGTAGTAATATTATCTCGATAGAAAATTCTATTTAGTGAAAGTTATTTCAAAACTTAGGATTTAAAAAACGCATGATTGCAACCACCTGCTACTCAGTATTTGTTGTTAATTCAGTGTTGACGTGGAACGTTAAGCGTTCGCTGTCAGGACTGTTGATTTCGTAGTGGATGCAAAAAGATGGAAAATTAAATGTCCCAGCAAATCTTTATTATCAATGATTTCTGAGAATGCTTCTAGTATGTTGTAGAACAGAGGCTACCGAATTCATCCCAAGTTAAAAGTAAGAAGATTAGCACAATTTTAATACAACACTCTTGGGCAAGAAAGTCGGCCCATTGTTTTCCTACCCTGCTTATATGTTTTTACAGAAGGAGCTTGGATTATTTGTCCATATCAACCCTAACGTGAATTTTATAGCGCACCTGATTTTTTCCAAACTTGTGTAATTTTAATAGATCTACTGCATGTTTACTAGATTCCTCTAATTATATGACTCGGTTTTCAATGTGCAGGGTCCCTCACAATTGGAGAAGGAATTCCTCACCTCTGAGTCATGGGGCTCGTTTTTCACTGATGACCACACCCCTCTCCACCTTGCTGACCGTGCAGAACACGCACTGGACAAGCCGTACATGAACACTCTGTGGGGTTACATGATCCGTATTTATGCCGATCTGGCCATACCACAGCTTGAGTATATTACAGGTAATAGAAATTGAGTTTAGCAATTACTTTATGGATTTATCATTCCTTTCAGTTATTTTCCAATAACTTTTTTTTTAAACTAGCACTTCGTGTCTGTCTGAATTTGTAATTTGGTGTGATTTTGGGCATTCCAAGTATCCCACTCATAATATCACTTACAAAATACCATTTGAATTCTTGTTTTAGTTTCATAATGAAATAATGCATTGATATTACCTACTTACAATACCCCAATACGAAACATCAAAACAGGCAACAATCAAACCACCTTATTTCAGAGAAAATATAAACGAAAAACAAACCTATTTCCAACCTACAATAAAGTTGCTGTTGTCACTGTCAACTATCATAAATTTTTTGGATACTATAAACCATCTCTCCTCACTTCTGACTCCCTTTACCCCACCCCCTACCCTACACTTTCCATGGGTACAACACTATCTTCCCACCACTTACTGCGTAGCAAGAGAATGAATAGTTGTTTGAGATCAATTTGAAATCAACGGGAGCTGTCACCGTTCACTCTACGTTGCATGAAGTGTCAATATTCCAAATAGCTTAGCGTATTTATCAGACAAGCTCCATGTTTATATGTCTTTTTAGCTCACCTGCTGTGAAACACCATGTTGGCTTTTGTGATGACCTTTCGACTGTCCGTATTTATTCATAATGCAAACTGCATGTATTCATAATGCAAACTGCATAATAACCCCATTCACAGAGGCCCATGCAATTTGTTAGTCATAATACAAACAGTCTGTTTGTCTTCATGAAAACTGCATCATTACCTCTCCTCAGAGGTCCATGCAATCCCCTTGTAAAATCATCATCTGTTGTGAAACAGATTAAATAAAACTCAACAAATATCACTAATTTTGTGCTAAATCCATTTAAACTTACTATAATTGTCGTAATATTTTCGGACATTTTCAATGTCCATCGTCTGAGACTTTTGACAAAAGTCTCAGATGATGGACATTGAAAATGTCTGAAAATATTAAGACATTTATAGTAAGTTTAAATGGATTTAGCATAAAATTAGTGATATTTTTTTATATGAAAGATTTCCAATGAATCTCTTTACAAATTAAATAAAACTGTTTCAACTTTATTAAAGCCATAAAATCTGGAATTTTTACTTAATAATTTCTTCATTTTTGATTTCATTTCACAAAACTTGCATAGAACTTGTATGGCTGTATATCGTCATCGTATGATATTGGAATCATGACCCTGGGTGTAAAATTGACCCTTTCCAGGGCTGCATCTGTATCGCCAAAACAATTTGTATGAACTGAAACTGTTGCATTTTTCACCTGGGCACCTCACACTTAATTTTAAAGCCCAATTTACTTATGCAGCTGAGCGATATAGGACCCTTATGGTCCTCTTGTTATTATTGCACTGCATCTTTAATTAGCAATCTACTTGCTTTCAGACTTCCCTTTGGATCATGAATTCACTGTGTTTAACCATGAGGAGACTCACCAGTGGGGCTTTTACCCAGATATTCCTCTGGCTCTGAGAAAACCTGAGAAGCCGCTTGAGAGGGAATCTCAAGGTGATGCTGACCATCAAAAAAGAGGACCTTGTGAAACTGAAAAGTAAAAATGCTGAAAAGGATATTCAAGAGTCCACCAATAATGACAAATGTGGTGATTCAAACGCGGATTCTTAAAATTTGTAAATGTATACTGTACTTGACATCAATCTTATTTGAGTTAACTTTTAGTCTGTTGTCAGGAGGTGTGGGAAATCTCATTTTGTAGCTTCGTAAAAATCTTTAACTAAAAATAAAGAATTTGTTGTTTATTTAATTCTAGACACTCAAACATTGGGTTATTCAAAATGTTTTATGACATTCTTATGTGTGATAAACAGAAATAAACTGCACGAAAGTGAAATACAAGGAAACTTATGAAGACAGCAAAAATCAGACTCGCTTGTTTAATATATTAAAAAAATATATATCGAATCCAATTACATATGCTAGTTATATGGAATTCCACTTGCGTGCAAAAGCTTATTTCTAAACAGCAAATATTGTAACACTAGATGGATACTGTCATGTAGGGCCGGTAGGGCCACATCAAAACCTAAGTTAGTCATATGACTACCAGGATGGCAGCAGTCATGTAACAGGAGAGACCAGTAGACTACTCTGTCCACATGTGAAGTATCAGTGCAAATTAACTATTTCCGTTTTCTTTGATTTCACACTCACGTACTTAAAGTTGCTATATCTTGTTAGTTGTGAATTAAAATACGTTGTATGTGTATCATTGTATAACACACTAGACGGGTTAGAATTGTCTCTCAGAAGTGTTTAGGACCCACGATTTGAAGTCTATATGTCAACATTTTGCAGGGGGAGCATAACCAGGAAGCTCCTATACTATAGCCCCTGCACCCCCCCACCTGCACCCATACTGAAAATTATGCCCCCCCCCCCCCACACACACACACACACTTTTCAATTCCTTGCTACGGGCCTGGAAATATCACGTCAAAAACGGGTTCTTTCCCGTGCATTTACGTGGTCTTTCTATCACCTCAGGGGTTAAATCACGTGGCTTATGACGCGGGGGTTTCCTTGAGAATTAGAGGTTTTAGTCAGGTAGATGTAAATGTGGTGGTTCATAGTTGTGATCAAAGTCTTGCTCTCACGACTTTACATTTTACACCAGGTCATTGGTACACTTATGCTAATTACTCACACAATCACTCGCGCTTTCAACCCAATAACCTGTACCTAATTAACGTGTAGGTGCCACAGAGCTGTGTGCAACTATTTAGATGTGAGTTTGCTCAACACCCACAAACAGAGCCAACTGACAAGTGAGCCCACTACCTTCTGGTCACGAGTCTAACTGCCTATTCACTCAGCCAAAGAAGCACATTAGGTAGATGCTGTAGAAACCAAACATTGGCTGGAGGATTGCCACGATTATGAAGTGTAGGATATCATATTGACCGACACTGCAATACAATGTGGTCCTTATTGTGCGTTAGAAACTTCTCCTATTTAACAAAAGTAGCATAAGATTGAGTTATAACACCATTAAATCGCGACAAAAGTGAAGAAAAAATTGAGGAAATTGTCATGTTCCATGTTCCACTATTTTTTGACCCCATGTTCCATGTTCCACTATCCTGTGTCAGCCCCTCATATCATGAGTGAGGTGAATGTGGAAGGTGACCTGGTCAATGAAGCCTCTTGATCTGGGGTCTTGATAATCCAGGCTTCACACCAATCCTGGATATCATTAAAAATCATAAGTACGCTTGTATAGCATGCAGATAAGCAAGCGGTTGGTGTGTGTGTGAAGTGAGCGCAGCACACAGTTACAGTACCAACATGATATCACACACCGGGGGTCGTGTATGTGTAAAGCGGGTTTAAACCTATGAAGCTTCGAAGCTCCATCATCCAATTATGTGGCCGAGTGGATAGGGTGTTGGACTCGTCACCAGAGGATCTCATCCCTAAATACTTGCACACTGTTCCCTGGCACCTACACGTTCATAAGGTACATGTCATTGGGTTGAAAGAGTGTGTAGGTGCCTGTATTCGAGATATGCATTGTGCCCTGAATGTGCTGCGGATACAAGTATGTAAGAAATGATCTATTGATCATTGAGGGTGCCAATGTAGGAATTGAGCACGAGATTGGAGTGTCAATCGCAAAATTGAGCATGCTGACGTCTGATTTACGCTCACTTCGTTCGGGTAAATCAGACGTCAGCATGCTCAATTTTGCGATTGACACTCCAATCTTGTGGTCAATCACCATTCTATCATGACTAAAATCCATTTTATTTTAAAATAAATTATATTATAACATTCAACATTCAAGTCAATTTCGTTTGTTTTGAGCGCGCGGAGACGTCAATTCCTACAGTTTTGAGCGCGCAGAGGCATTAGTCTAAACTGTTGCGCTCCGCAACAACGAAACACGCCTTACTACGTCAGCGGCTGTATTGATATTGTGAGGAGTTTAGACTAACGCCGTGGTTTTTTGGGGAGCGTGTTTTCCATCGCAAAATTGAGCACGGAGATTGACCAATCAGCGTGGGTTATTGGCGGTGATTTTTGCACGGAATGATAGAATGTAAAATGTAAAGTCTTGAGAGCACTAGAATCACGACTATGAACCACCACATTTGCATTTACATGTACCAATGATACAAAAGTACGAGATCGGCGCGGTGGGCAATCCTTTTCCTAGATCTAGTGTTACATCCAGGTGAAGCCAATAAAAAAGTCACTGATCACCTGGATGTAACACTAGATCTAGGAAAAGGTGAACACCGTCCATACATGAAGCCTGGAAGTAAGCCCCAGTACATCCATGTGAAAAGCAATCACCCACGAAATGTCATAAAGGCCGTACCAGAAGGTGTAAATAAGCGTCTATCACAACTATCATCTTCTGAGGAAATCTTCAAAGAAGCTGTAATACCACCACTTTGCCACTGGACTATGTGTACATTAGAACCTTCAATCAAGACCACCTCTATAAATATACCACCTTTATTATAAGATGATTTATAACAGTCCCAAGTCTTCATAAAAAGACCATGGCATTGCAAACGTCCCTAAAGAGACCACCCCTATATTAAACCACTTGACGCCAGTTCTTGGGCAGTCTTAATAGGGATGTTCTACTGAAGTGTGTGAGAATATCTGTGCCATGGAGAGCATTATGTTACCATTATCATAGACACTAATTTTTCATCCCATAGCTTTTGCATATTAGATGCCAAGTGCATTTCAGTGAACAATTATCTACTTGAGTTATACTTATAAGAGCTTTAAATTTGAGTTAATCCATGTGGTTCTCTGTCTGCGCCATGCCCACAATTCGGACAAAGGTGGGTGCTGGACAAAAAGAGTGCTGTACTCATTTCCTACACTTTACTCAATCTATCCCTTTCCTATGTCCATGGAAGGCAATATACATAAACACTAACTTTTCCTACCTTAGCTGTGACTAAAATGACTTGGCTGAGACCTAATTGTACACACATGTACATGGACTGACTGTTCCTGTAGTCACGCTATAGTAATCGGTAGTATGGATGCTTGGAAGATTAATATAATTTATTACTATTATGGCTGGACGTAATGGACAGAACCTAAGTATTAAAAGGACTATATATGTGTATTGTGTAAGTATCAACATGTTTCTGTATCTGGGCTATGCCAATGTGTATGTGGCTTGAAGCAGAATGAGAAATTGGTAATGTTAGTACCGGTGTGTGCTATCAAGTCATGGGTGCTGTCAGGATGGGAAGAATGCTATCTGATCAGGACTTGGCGCGATCGGTGTCAGCTTTGGGGCTGAGCTTTTTTAGGACAAGGCTGGGTGCTATCAGGACGATGGGTGGGAGTGGACGATGTAGACCAGTGGTGAAGACCTGAACTACGTAATATGTATTTGTTGGTAATCAGTGGTCTGGGGATGAGGGGATGTTGGCAGGTACTATCAGGAAGTGGGTGGGTGGTGTCAAAATGCAGACATTGTGCATTGGTCTTTATTGTTGAATGGTTGGTGTCTTGACTTTCTTTCATCATCAACTTTTGTTACATGGTTCTGAAAACCTCCGCCAATGAATCATACTTGATGCTTATGTTTGCTGTGTAGTTACTTTGTACTCTTTAAGTAAGAATATTTATAGCCAATATTAGGGAAAAATCACAATGCCTTTTATTATCACTGGCTATTACAGAGGATAGTCAACCTGCCATGTTAACATAGTCAAAAAACTGCCTTTCAATAAATTACGCTGTGGTTTTTTAATTGATCTTGGATGTTGAGTGTATGGGGGATGCGGTCAGGGTGTTTTCAGGATGGGTGGTGGTGCTGACAGGACGTGGGCAAGTATCGTCAGGACAAGGGTGCTTGAAAATAAAATGCCGTAAAATCATATTTAAACACTCACCAAATATGTCTTTTTCTTTGCCCATGGAGGGCATTGTGTTCCCATTTCCATGGACACTAACATTTCCTCCCTTAGATTTTCATTTTGCATGCCATGTCAATTGATTTCAACAATCATTTAGTTGGGATCTACTTATATGCGATTATGTAACTCAATAAACCCTTCCTGTATGAGCTAAATCAAAATAGTCAGACTAGCCGCCCACTTGAATGCTCTCTTTAAAGATACATGCACAGGTGAATTTCATGTCATACCAACCTTTTATGCCAAATAAATAGTACTTGCTGAGCCATTTGAATACATACATTTTTATCTATGTGCAGTGTTCCATTTCTTCATAATCAATTAATTCCCTAATTTGCTCTCATGAAATGTACCCAACCATCTATGTTGATAAACAGTACTAAATATTTCTGGTCAGCTAATTTTGGCAGTCGGCGCACAGGTAATAGAGGCTGCAATTTCATGCAGTGGCCTTTTCTTGCAGGGGAGATATGAACGTGACAATCTATACAGCAGTTCACTTTTTTATGGGTATTGATATTTTATCAAAACGCATTCTAATAATTGTAAAATCATAAGTTTTTAAGAGCAACATGTCAAATGTATCCAAAAAAATATTAATTCAATCTATCTAAGGAGTCATTTGCCGTGCATGATTTAAGCAAGCCAGCAAGCTAGTCTAATGACATTGATCTGTCGCTCCGATTTGCGGCTTTAAAGGGACATGCACAGCAAATGCCTCCGTTTGGCCTATGCCCTTATCCAATGCCACTTTGACTATGCGTGTTCAATGTGGTACTCCTCCCTAACCAATTCAACAACAAAAAACTTCAAATCCTTCAAAACAAAATTATAAGATTCTTTAACAGAGCCCACATTAAAGAGACATGAACAGGTGAATTTCATGTCATATAAACTTTTTATGCCACATAAATAGTACTTGCTGAGCATTTGAATATATACATTTTTATCTATATGCAGCTTTTCATTTCTTCATAATTAATCAGTTTCCTATCCCGGTTTATTGAAATGTACCCGGAAATGTACCCACCCCAATGTTTTGTAAACAAAGAGGGAATTCCATAACATCCAGCCTTGATAACTATTTCCGACAGTCGAATTTCGGCTTACGGCGCACGAGTGATAAAGGCTACAGTCCTCTTATTAGTACGGAACCTCCCAATGTCAATCCACTCGTTATTCTCTCTGTTTTAATTTATTTATAATTTTCTATCAAACGCGTGTTTATGATTGTAAAATTGGAAGTTATTAGGTGCAACATGTCAAGAAAATAAAAAAATAAAATTATTAAGTGAAATTGTTAGAGGAGGTGTTTGCTGTTCATGTCCCTTTAATTGGCTATGCTGAATTCAGAGAGGTAGGACGGCTTCCAGTTGATATGAGAATTAATCAAATTAAGTTAAATATATTCCATAAAGTTCTAAATAATCAGGAACCTTTTTATCTCAAAGATCAATTTTCATTCATTGCCAATAGTCACAATCATAATACCAGGTTGAGTGTTCAAGGTATATCAGTTCCTAGGGTGGGCGGCTTTGGTAAACTTTCTTATAGATATACAGTAAGATCTAAGTAATCTTTGGAATAATACGGCCACAGGCGCCCGAAGGGCGCCGAAGGCCTTGTTAAGCTTAGTGCATGTGTACTGAACTGTACTGCCAGAACTTGAAAAATACAGAGTGGCCCCGATTTTTTTAAAAATACTTTTGTTGTCAATTTTTTTTACACCCGAACAAATATATGAAACTGAGAATTAAGAGGGGGGAAGCGAACAATTTGTTTCAAATGTGAAAAGAAAATTCTAATAAAGATTTTAGTTGACAAAAAACACGAATTTTCACATTTCAAGTCGTACCCTGTATACTTTTTTAGTAACCA
Organism: Streblospio benedicti; assembly: GCA_019095985.1. Lineage (NCBI taxonomy): Eukaryota > Metazoa > Annelida > Polychaeta > Spionida > Spionidae > Streblospio > Streblospio benedicti. The sequence goes on from CM032669.1 coordinate 56,960,729, forward strand.
GGGTAAAAGTACCTGTCAATCAAAATCCTAGCCTTTATCAACATGATTACGATCGCCATGACAGCACAGAGACCTGTGACTAAGACTACAAAAAGTACTATTTTATTTTTACTTACATTGTTAATCATCGTTTGACACATCATTTATCCATTAGTAACTACTACATTTATGAAAACTCCTTCAAAAACAAAATAATTTGAATAAATAAATTATCTAAGTGCGGTTTAGTTTAGTTACTATGGCGCTACCTGAAAATTAGGTGTCTGACCACTTAGGTCTCAGGCAACCAAATAAAATTCAGTTTCACAACCGAGTAAGCACCAATCAATTCTTTTTGAGAAATTTTCACTCTAAACGCACAGGACACTTGGATGGAATGTATCTAGTCACTACCCAGTTCTTAAATAACTATGACCCAACATTGCCTGCAAGTATCGGAATATGAAGCTATAAATAGCTTTATAAGATACATGTTCAGTGAACCAATAAAATCTTTTTCATGTAAAATTACTGTAGACATCAACTGGTTTTGTTATATCTGTGGCCGTAAAAAAGGCTATGCCTTCATCTGAATATATTTGGCGAGTCTAAGATGAAACACGTTGAAGGAGCTTCCACTTTCGGCCGCGAGAGGGACTTTGACCTTTTGGGTGGCGCCCGCTGATTGGTTGAGCGGGCGGCGCTGGAGTTGGTTCGAGGGACGCGGAAAACGAAGACGTGTTTTCGAGGAGTGTGAATATCTTTTGATTAAATTAGTGTTTGACATTGCGCGTGAAGGTAAAAATATCGTCCGAGTTGTAGGTCGGGTCGTTGGGCCCGGGTAGGGTGGGCTTAGCCCCCCTTCCCGATTGGGGATCGAATGAATATCACGTACTGTTCCCTCGGCACAGCTTGCTCAGTGGCCGCCATGTTGAAATTTTGCCGTCTCGGCTTGAATTTTCTAAGATCTTGACCTTATCTTAAGACTTGTTCACTGAAATAAGTTCTAAATAGCCATCTCGTGTCATACCCCGTATAACTCAGTGACAATCTTCTCACAACACCATCGCTAGTAGTGTATTTATCGTCTGCAGTGAGAGCAATGTTTGCGATCGTTAGCGGGAAGACCGAGGTTAAAGTACAGCGAGACTCGCGTAATTAGTCTTGAGTTTTATGCAAACAAATACCACCAATTTAAAGTAACGGGTTGTAGTCAGCTTCGCTAGTTAAGCCTCCTGCTACAGATATCCAGTATATGTTTTCGTGTTCAACTAAATAGGGCCCCCGTGATCGGGCAGGCACCATAGCTTAAAGACAAAAAATCTAAACCACTGTTTTATATTCAACCGCGGCCGCTGGTCAAGTCTGTGCTACTCAAGAGGGCCTTGGGTTATTTAGTAAAAGGGTTGCTGGGTGGGGAACGGGTTATTTCGTCTTGGGGAATTTTTGCTTTTATATACATTTTTAAAATTTAAACATTTTACTATGAAATATTGTAATTATTTTTTTTTGAAAAATAACTTTTCTTTCCCCGTTTAAAAAAACAAACTAAAAATTAATACCACATAATACGGAGCTTACCTGCGGGCCCCCCTCACCACCCGGCTCCCCCCTCCACCATCCCCCCCGCCCGCCCAACCAAATCTTTCGGGCCCT
>CM032669.1:56962463-56982487 GCA_019095985.1 Streblospio benedicti
AAATAAATTACTATTAAAATAGAAATAATTTTTGGGTGTTCTTGTGGAGGTTAGTGAAAAATTTTACAGGCTATGTAGATGAAGCACCTCCTGTTTGATAAAAGAAATTTTTATTGAAAAAGTTTGGCAGCTGTGTCACCCTAGTGCACAGCACAAGGACCTTGTCAAGGTCGATGCGGACTGTCAAACAAGTTCAATATAAGATTAAGAATTTCATTATTATCAAACAGGAGGTACGTTTTATATCTATCCCATATTACCCTAGAATGTTTATTTAACAAGTTTTAGTCATTTTGATGCATTTGATGTACTATTATGATAGATTTTCAACTATAGTCCCAGCACCAGCTTTCAGGCTTTAGCTGGTACAGGGACTATCTGTTTTTTGACATTAATTAACCTATGTAGGACATTGTGAAGAAAACTACTGAATGTTATGACTTATGACCCCAAACTTTCTGATCCCATCAAGAATGAGCCCCGGATTTTACCCAGTGCCCTTTCAATATCACCTGCAAAATTGTGGCAGGTGCCAATAATATTTAGCTAGTGCTCCTTTTATAGACTTATAGCACTGCCACTGGCCACATTGGCTAGAGGTGTTTGAAATGAGAGATATTCCCTGTTTTCCAATTTGTTTACTGCAGTACAATTGTGAATGATTGCCAGTGTGCTTGCATTCCAGTGAATGTAGCTCTCAATTCGGAACCAGAAATGGTATACATTACATGTATACAGCTGTATGTATATGAGTTTAATTCCCAGTTAGGCATAGACGAGTGATGTGCAAGCATGTCGTAGATCGAGTGCTTATACTCTTGGGTACCTACTGGTAAAAAAACAATGTATATTCTAACAGATTTTATGATTGAATTTATGGTTTGAAATATTCTTCACAGTAACCCTTTAAGTCTTGACTAGTAAGGAATATGGTTCAAGCCACTGATTCAGTCATGAAAACTTTTAGAATATTAGAATCTGTAGGTATTTCCTGAATCCAGAAACAACATTTATGATTGGATACTAAAACAATGAAACCTGTCTAATGCGGTCGCCTTCGGCCTTAGACAGAAGTGAATAGTGTCCACAATCCACATGAATACGGATTTAAAAGACAGGTTTACATTATGTATTATAGGATAAGTGTGAAACAGAGGTGAATTGTTCGCATGAAAGGGGTCCTTAAATTTAAGTTAAAAGGGAGGTGTCCACATGTCAGTTGTGACTGTAAATAGGTACAGGTCAGCCATATGAAAGTCTGCGAGTGAGTATTACATAAGCAATTTGGACTAATGTCACACAGGAGACATTGTGGCTCGATCAATTTGAATTACAAGACGGCGACACAAACCCCCATGTTATGCATGAATTTCGCATCTGGAATTTCGACACACGAATCACTGGATTTTGATTGTTTTGTGACCTCACGTTTAAAGTATGTTTTCTAGTAATGGGAACAGAATGTTAGACATAATTTAAAACACCTACACGAAATAGGTCCATAAAAGCAGCTAGTATATGTTGACTTTAAAAAGAACAGTTTTGTATTAATTCTGAATGATTCTAAACCTACTACACGCAAGCTCACCATCTCATATAAACTTTGTATTTGACATTCATCCCTGTAACTAACACTGATGTATCAAAGAAACACAAGTACGTTTTCTAAATATTTAAGGTAATCATATTTTATAATTTCAGGTGTCTATCTACTTAACGAAAAATGAATCCAAACAACTCTCCATGGAACCAATACAATTATCCGCCTCCACCATTCTATGGAGGTGGCAGAAGCCCTCATATGTTTTCATCACCACCAATGGACAGCTACAATTGCTCAGGTCTCCTCATGACCATCATCGGGGGACGCTACAGAGGCAGCCCCTACAGCCCCAGCCCCAGAGGTCGTGCCTTTTCCAGCCCTGTGGACCGTTTCAGGATGAACTCTCAAGGTTCAGCGCACTCTTCACCTGATGCCCACTACAGAGGCAGATTTCCCACACCGAATATGTCACCTAACCATGGAAGTTTTAGCAATTCCCAAAAACATTTTAATCAATCTGATAGCGGTGACAGAGGACATAAGTACTATCGTCCTGAAATGGTGGTAGACCCTTGGGAAAACCTACCAGCCATTGCAATATCGAGCGTTCAACAAGATCCCACTAAGAATTTTGGATCTTCTACACATGGATCAGCTGTAGCCTCAGGGATGTGTGGGAAATAATATAATGTTTGTTATGGATTTTATTTAGGAAAATATACATGGGTAGGTTACTACAGGTATGTAGTGTTGGTGATATAGTATGTAGCATATAATAATACCACTTATTGATATAAACATTTCTATTGTATTTTTATTTACTTTTTGTTAAGACACTAATAGGAATATATTGTATTTTAATATATTGTATTGCCTTGAAAAGTCATACGTGTGCACAAATTTGGTACTTGGCCTGTAGCTCCATTGCATATTTTTAGTGTATTTATGTTGCAATATACAATGTATGTATGTAAAAGGTGTGCAGAGTTTCATAACATTTCTGTTATTTTGTAAGACTCCTTTCTATGCCCACAGGACATTTTTATATGCTGCTTACAATATTCATTATGTGAATGCATGGGACAATTTTATTTTCATAGACAGTAATCATTTGTGACAGACTTGCTTATTTTTACATTACCACATTAACATAGTGGATAGGTCTATTATCTTTAAAGGATATCCTAGTAGCTGTTTGTCTCATGAATTATGTTTCTCATGCTAGGATATATATAGAATGCAGGAATATCTTGGCCTATTTGAAATTTAGTTGTGGATTGTTTACATGAAAGATTTCAAAGCATTGCAGCATTCACCATTTTCATGTCCTGTCTTATTTCTTGTCTCCCAACAAATATTCTCTATTATCCGTTCCACTGTGAAATGAAAATATTGTTTTATGGAACAAAGCACTATCCTATAGTTGAGAAAAAAAATATCCATAAGTTATAAGATCAAGTTATATGTGAAGAAATGGGTCGCAATTTATTATTTCTACAACTATTTGGGAGCAAGTCATTTGATTTTGTTTGTGTGGGCGCTAGTAAATTTTTGTTGAAAAATTAACTATTTTACTTCAGTTATGAATGAAAAAAATCACATCTATACGTATACAAAATGAATATCTATTATGTGGATTTACTGTTACTTTCCAAATGATTCACATACCAATGTAAGATGCAGTATACGTGTGTAGTTATATACGATTTACAACCATTCAAGGGCCCAACCCCGTGATTAATCCAACTAATAATTTGGACCATATAAAAATCTAGATTCCAATATAAATACAGATTAATGTAAAAACAATAATTCCTACATGTTTTTTGATTTTACTTCAGTTGTGAATGAACGAAAAAAAATAACATCTACACATATGTATCTATAATGTGGATTTACTGAACATTACTTTGCAAATTATTCACATACCAATGTGTGTAGTTATATACCATCTATATATCATTTAAGGGCCCCACTCCGTGTTTAATCCAATAAAAAAAAATTGACCATATAAAAATCTAGATGATTAAATTCCAAAGTAAATACATATTCATGTAAGAAAAAATATTTCCAAAATTCATACTTTTTATCTTCAACGTCTGTGGGCTTACAGATGGTCACATACTTATTGTTACTAAGCCTCAACTTCTGCTTCCTGGCTCAACAGTCGAAAGCATCAATTTCGTTATTTTTCATAAAGATATCGCATATAACAACGTACTATATGTCTATATTTCCATGAAATGTTGCATTTACAGAATTTATTTTTGTCGCACTTTGATTTATCTTTGTAAATATGTTTAATATGGTATTGTTCATTTGATTTCTTTGATACCTGTAAATCATTATTAATTAGAGTTGCATCAGTTGAAGTGGAAGTTTTGTGGTTTGTTTCTATCGTTTCTATCTGTAAATGTATGCATGATCTTTGTATGACTCTCTGCACAACATTCAGCATTTACTTATGCGCAGATTTTGTTCAAACATTTTAAATTTATCAGTTATGAACTGACGTTAAGTGATTCTTTGCCGATGGTGGACCTTCTTCAGAGCCATTTTAGGTCCATTTTTAATATTTTAACTAATGTATTCAATGTCCTTCAATCTTCAAATGATATTGTTTTCATGATTAGGGAGTAGTGACCATCACCTGATTTTGGCACTTTGCCAATTGGTGTTTTGCAGAGATTTTATTTGCTCATGTGTCAACATGTTACTGTCAGGGTCCCCACAGGTAGGAATTTTGCTACTCGAGTACTTGCCTCGTACGAATACTCTGCCATAAGTAAAGTCAAAGTACTCAAGAATAAAACTTGAGTAATGGATATAATCTACTCAAGGTACCTGTGGGGTTCCTATGTGCTTATTGAGCACTTTTATCTACTTAAATAGTACGGAATGCCAATATAGGCTCCCACCGCATGTAATATTTTTTAAACGTTTCACATAATGTTTTTATATAAAGTGATTTATAAAACAGTTTTCTTTATTTATGAGTTTGTTAAAAATATCATTATTGGATTTCATGGTGCCTTGATTACTTATTATGTCTTTGATATAATATACACCACTTTCGAGGAAAGGTTTCATAAATAAACAGGTTCTTCCAACTTTAAAGTATTCATTTCCCCAAAGCGGCTGATTAATGATTTCACTAGCATTTAAAAGTTCAAACGGCTTTTTATGTTTTAAGTTATTAAAAGGCAGTATTATTTGTTGGTAAAATAATCTGGCAGGTTGCACACTGCTCCGTGGTACACGTTAATTAGGTCTACTGGTTTATTGGATTGAAAGAGTAAATGAGTGATTGTGTGAGTGATCTGCATTGTGCACCTAAGATAAAAAAGAAGATACAAATTGATACGCAACTTTGAAAAATCTAATATTGTTTAAGTAGGTAAACAAAACCATTTCTTGCTTGTATAAATTGTATTGATACTCAATAGTGATAAGTGTACCTTTTTAGCGGCTACTTTTAACAGTATATTATCATTTTCTGGGGGTTCAGAACATTCTTATTTTTACCCATCATGGAATGCATGTTATATCTCAACGTAACAGCATTTATTTCTTCCATCATCCTGAATGGTTTAGCCATCTTGCAATAATTTTGAAAGGAAAGTCCAAGTACTTTCCCACAGAAAATATTTAAATACTGATTTGCGACATTGGGAAAATGTCCTGAATACGGGAGTACATATATTGTTATTGAATTTTATAACTAATAAGTTTGTATTTACAAAATAAAATTTCTGAAAATTCCAAAATTTAAAATCAAAATCAATTAAAACAACTATTTTTGACAATTTCCCTTCAGAAAAAATATGTTGATTACATTTTTAATGTAATAATCATCTGAACCTTCTTATATGATTTGCTGATAATCGTATGTAAAATATAAAAAATAGTATTCATTATTCCTTGAATGAGTTTCATCATGTTGGTAATTAGTCAGGTATTTTCTCGCATATTCAAACTCATTCAGCTTACCATATTTTCAAATAGTTTTAAACATGCCATTCACCCGGCGCTTATTCAAGAGAGAATGCATCAAAGAGAATGCAGCCGGCCGATTTCCCTGTTCAAGGAGATCAATAATTTTACGGACTTTTAACTGCCGTTGGGCGAGTGGCGGCGTTTCTTTAATTGAAATTACTTGAGCACATTATATGGACACATTATCAAAGAGAACACCGCCAGCGCCAAGTTGATTAATATGTTTATTACCTATGATGCGGTTGTTCACTTGTAATTTAGTTATAATCAGTCCAAATTTGACAGTTAACATATCATTTTAAAGCTGAGACCATCGTGGATATGACTATCTACACCATTATATGAATATCTATATAATTACCAAAAGGAAATCACGGCATTTTTATTTGAAGACTTGAGTAAGTTTCTGTGGCTTCCTCAGGTGTGTCTTACTTAATTGAAATTACTTGGGGATATTGACTGAAATTACTTTAAGACCTGCAGGTTGGCCCAAATAAAAATATCAAAAGGCTTTAATTGCAGGTGTACTAAGGTGAGTAGTTTGTTACCCCATTTAAAATGCATTGGAGCCATGGACCCGAACAATTACCCTTTCAATAAATGTAATGAAAGATAATATGACAATGCTAAACTCTACTAGACCTCTACGTAAAGAAATCAATGCTATTACGTCAGCATTCATTATGTAGATCTACTAGACCTCTACGTAAAAATCAAAGCTATTACGCAATTCAATATTGATATTGTTTAACACGAGGGGGACCCATTGGCTAAACAAGACCGGCGCCTAAGTAAGTAATATAGCCTCTACACCCGGCGCTTAATCAAATACCGGCAGTTGATCGAGGCTAGGCGGTTGATCGAGAAAATACGGTATCTGTCGTTTATTGTCATTTTTCAAGATAGAAAAAGCATCTAGACTTTTAAAATTTGTTTTCCACATGTAATCAGCTGAAAAGCCTATATTTTTAAATTCAAAATCTAAAAAATCTAAACATTTACATTTTTTAGTGATAATTCTAGCCCATGACGTTTTTATGCGTTCAATAAATTTATGAATGTTAATCATTCTTAATCCACCATTACCAATGCTATTACAGGATGTTGATCTTTTATACGATCTCGTTTTCCCCAAATAAATTTATAAAGGATATTATCAATTTCTATTTCAATATATTCAGGTACTGTTAGTACAGTAATAGGAAAAATTATTTTTGATAGTGCATATTTCTTGATCACCTATTTTTCCATATATGCTTAAATTACGATTGTTTAACAGAGCCAAATTTGATTGCACAGAAGCGAGTGGTTTTCCAATTCAAATTAATATTTTTCTCTGCATTATGACCCATATGGATTCCTAAATACTTTATAGGTCCACCCACCAAGTAATACCAGAAAAAAACCTCCATAAAAGCCATAATTCTTAAGAGGTCCCAACCAAATCCCTTTAGTTTTCTTCCAATAATATTTTAATTTCAAACTTGATTCCGTTAAATTAATAATTACTCAGCAAGTTGATTCTTGTCGAACAGACATATTGCTGTTGTCATTCGGAGAACATGAAGCGCATGGGAATGTCTCCCAAAACATTAATGTCAAGACAAGAATGAATCGTAAACAATGGGTTATGATAAATAGCAGTTACTGACGGTGATAAATCCGTCCTCAGCCTCGGGTCGACTGGGAAGGGGTGCGGGGGTGAGCAGCCCACTGAACAGGAAGGCGGGGGTCGTGCCGCCGTGGGTCACGGCGGGGTCACCTGTAAGGTCGACAATATTCAGTGGATTTTTTTACAGATGAATGGAATAGTTACTAAAGTTCAACTTCAAGTAATAATAATATAATAATAAACTTTATTTATATAGCGCAGTTAACTTACATAATAAAACATATGCAATAAAGCTCAAAGCGCTTTACAAGACTAGTTAAAATACAATTGATTAAATATGGAAAGAATTTTCTAAGAACAAGTTAAAAATAAAAATAAAATTGACTCATATTATGAATATCTAAGACATTTATCCTGAATAAAATTACACTTATTTTTGTATTTTTATATAGTTCATATTAATGGCAGGATGCTTCTTGGAATAAATATGCTTTTAGCTGAGTTTTAAATGTGTCAAGTGAGTGATAATTGTTGTTATTGGAAATCGTGTAAGTGGAAATCTGTCACGTCTGACGTTTTCAGTCCCATTCACTGGAAAACATCTAAAACGTGTAGCATAAGTTACAAAACAATGACAAAGCATCGTTTGACTTGTGCAAATTCACATCCACATGTTTGTATAGATTTTCATGGTAGTCAATTGCGTCTTAATGAAATATTTATCAAACTTCTTTTTTAGATTCAATATGTCATCTGTTTTACAGTGCATTCTTGGGACTTAACGGACGAAATCGCTGCCCATGTCTACTCCATCACAGGGCTGTTGTTGCCGGGTGATCACTGCTGTGTCCGGACAGACGCCATAAATGGACGCAAATAAGTGTATGGTAGGAACAGGCAAACTTCTTTTTGATTCAATATGGCCCATAGGTCAGCCTTACCGGCGGCGCTGCGGGCGGAGGCAACGCAGACGCCGGCGCTGGAACACACAGCAGGCAGGTTACAGTATTGTTCTGCTCGCAGTTACTTATCACAGCAAAACCTAGACTTCAGTTCGTCACTAAAAATGTGATCACTGGACGGCAATGCTCTTTGTTCTAGTAAAACTGTTAGATATTACAAAAGTATTACAAAAGTGTCATATAATAATATATTTCGAAATTTCATGTCTGTAAATAGGATGCAAAGCACTTCCCAGTTACTGAACTTTTATGGAATAGACAGATTTAATGTTTTAATTCGTAAAAATATTGATAATTTTAAAAACAGGTTATAATCAAGTCAGAATGGCCTGATACAGGCATGTTTTACTAGTGATTTTCATATTAATAGGAGTTTAATTAATAAGAAATTGCTGGAGCTGGCTTCTAAATTTTGATAGATGATTTTAAGTATACTTTTAAAATATATATTTCAAGTGTATTTAACTGTGATATTTATCATAAATGCATGTTAATACTGTACTTATGTTTTTATTTGTTATATGGACATGTTTTATGTCTGATTTAATAAATGATTTGATTTAATTTGATTTGATATTTTGAAAGAGTATTTGCTACATCAGTATTAGTGATGTTTTTAGCTTCTTTAAAAAAGGCTTGCTTCAAAAAGACAATTCAAGAAGTCACCAAACTCTTCTCAATTCGTAATGATTCATCATTCAAGTTTATAATTTATTACATGTATCTAATTTTCTTAAACATCATTAAATATTGAAGAGCGTTTGAATTTTTTTTAGAAATAAGCATGTTTAAAAGAAACTTAAACATCCAGATTGCATGATAAAAACATCCATAAGAACATCAGTAAGACTTTCAGGAACTTTATGTCCACTGGGTGTTCCAGGACTCGAACTCTCCACCTTCTACCCAACAGCAGACAGTCGTGCTAACCACTCCACTCAGCACAGCAAAAAATGTCTCAATGAAGCCTTACGCTTTTCTTGTCCAACAATTAGATCTCTGTGGTTTATCCAGTGTTGAAGCCATGATTACGCATGCTCAATTACGCTGGGCCGGACATGTAATGCGCATGGGCCCAAAAAGAATTCCAAAAGCCCTTATGTTCGGCCAGCTGTCATCAGGAAAAAGATCACGAGGACAGCGGAAAAAATATAAGGATGTGCTTCATGCAACCCTAAAAAGTTACGACATCGCCCGTCAATCCTTTGAGACCACTGCCATGGAGCGCACACTCTGGCACAGCAGATGCAATGAGGGTTGCAGACTGTTCAAGGAAGAAAGATTAATTGAAAGACGAAAGTTTGGTCATGCTGCTGCTTCAAGTGTTCCACAAGTTGGAGGCTCACCATTTGTCTGTGGAGACTGTCATCAGACCTGCGCTTCACGCATTGGCCTGATCAGTCATCGCAGACACAAACATCAGACACATAGGTGCAGCAGACAAGACATTCATCGGACAATGATGAGTCAATCCATCATTGATTCTGTATATGGACAGTCCTGATACAACATATTTTTACAATGCAGTTCTGGAGATCGATATCCAATGAAAATACATCCAAACGACTGATAAAAGGGAGGTCTAGTGTGTCCATAGAGCAGGTACTGTTGTGTTTAAGAGCAGGTACTGATGTGTTACTCCACAGTGCGATTAAATGTTCTGGAACAGCGTTCTTTTTTAATGGATATGGACCTCCCAAGAGGCACAAGCGTTTAAAGAGTATATGAACTGTTCAATCTACCATTTATAAGTTCCACTGATTTTTACCATTATTTGATATGTAAATTTATGTAATTACCAATATGAATTATGGATATGTGATCATTTGTAAGTATAACTATTTATCTAATTGATAGTGAGTTGAATTTTAGATTGATAAAAATTGAAAGAAGAAAATGCATGTTTTAATATTTATTCCATAATGTACTCATATAAAAAGAGTCACATATATAGTGCATACAATTCATGGAACTGATGTAGCTTTGGGTGTTAGTAAAAACCTTGCTAAAGCAGAAGTGGGTAGTAAATTTACTACTTGCCGTCAAAAAGATATTATACAAGTGTATAATAGATGTAAAACTTAATACTTCAAAATTTATCAATAGAAAATATTCTGTCAATTATCGGTGTAATAAAGGATGATTTTTTTCAGGGGGTAATACGTAATAAGTACTTACCATTTACAATTACATACACTATTCTATATTGGGTTTGAATGCTATGTAATATCCGTTTATATAATAGAACATAATTTGCATTTGATACATGTAACTGAAATTCTACGATCTCAAATTATTCCAACAAACCATCTATTGCCCTTATTCAAGGCAACTTTGACAAGCATATTGATGCGTATCAACATGAAACCCATGATCACTTAAGACTGCTTAACTATAAACACGAACAAACACAAGCACAACAAAATTAACGCTACGAAACACGATAAAGCTGTACAAACTGACCATCTTTAGCCCTAACACGTGGCACTTTAGAAGGGGCAAAGTGGTGCACCTTCACCACATTTGCGTTGAAGGGATCCCTGCAGCCCTAAACCCACTAGGAATAATATCAACTGTGAAGGCTTTCACGTAGGCTTGACTGATAATTTCTGCCATGCATCCACGTCCTTTGGACTCACCGATATTATCTCTGAGAAATTTTTGCGCAAACTAAAGAACATAGTTTATAATATCAAAAGCAAATTTTACCAACTGCAAACTTTATGTACTACTAGCTGTTTACCGGGCGTTGCTCGGGTTGAAACAGATGAGATCTGGAACACATGAAATGCTCCTCCCTCCCCATCCTTCCTCCTGTTTCACATCCCTCGAACCAGTTCTCGTCAGTATACAGGTCATGTCACAGCCATTACACACTAACATAACCTTGTACTAAATATGGCAATGATTGATCCCTCTGATATCCCTCCCCCAGCTACTGCTACCCATGGTAAACACGTGCGGAGCAGATTAAATGTCCCACTCATCCCTACCCTTCCTTCCACCGCCACCCCCCCTCCTCTCCCCCCAACCCTCTATACCCCATCCCCATAATTAATGCAACCCCTTCCTGCTGCTGCTCTGGTTGAAACGGATGAGATCTGGAACACATCAAATGCCCCCCCCCCCATCCCTCACACCCGCTCCCCTCACTATACATGTCTAGAAAGATTAAATACACCTCCATCACCTCCCCCCCACCAGTCATATTTGACAGCCATACACACACTACATGCGTGTGGCAATGCTTGATCCCTCTAATATCCTTCCATCCAGCTACTCCTACCCCTGGCAGACCATTAAATGTGCATCTCAATCACCCCCTTTCTGCTGCTGCTCGGGTTGAAATTGATGAGATCTGGAACATATTAAATGCTCCTCCCTGCCTTATCACCAGCCATGTCCACCCCCCCCCCCCCCACCCCTCCCAACACACACACACACCGCCATCAACATCCAAATCGAGGGTCCGTCTTGCTGAAAGAGGACATTATGATTCCCTGTTGGAGGTTGCCCCCGCCATATGGACACACACACCCTTTCTGCCAACACCCCTCCTCAAAACAGGTCCAGAGTAGATAAAATGCACCTCCATCACACAACCTCCAACGGGGAATCATAACGTCCTCTTTCAGCGAGACGAACGAATTGCTTTCCTAGGAGCCTCGATTTGGAGGTTGCTCCATCACCACCCTTCCCAGCTCCCTCGTTGTATGACTGTAAGTGTGACGTGCAACGTACGTTTGACATATACAAACGTTTAACGTATTACATAACTTTAACAAACATGGCCCTGTAAGCAAACTTTCTATAAAATTCTTTTTTCTTGTTTTTATCATTAAAACAAATTTTTTTGGTTTGAAATGTGACATTATAACGACCACCAAGTTGTCCTGATTGTACATACATAATTTGGATTGTGTATGTCTTGTGGTTAAAAAGCCTTTTGTGACGCGAAAAATCGCCTCTTCCTTTATATATATATAGATGAAAATTCGAGTGTAACGTAAATGCAATAGATTGAATATAATGTGCAATAGCAAAGAAATTGAGTCAAAAAACAGTATAAAATATTTAGGTGTTACTTTTGATCAGGATTTTAGTGGTTTGTCTATGGCTAGCTTAATGTTAAAAAAATAAATGCTAAATTGAAATTTTTGTATATATAATATGTATTTTGGGTTTAAAGAGAGAAAACTATTAGTTTCTACTTTAGCACAATCTAATTTTGATCATGGCGTCAACAGCTGGTTCAGAGGGTTGCCCCAAAAAGTGAAAACAAGATTTCAAACAACACAAAATAGGCTAATTAGATACATTTTAAACTATGATGGAAGGTACCACCTTTGTTCTGAGGATTTTAAATTAGTTGGATGGTTAAATGTAAATGATCGAATTGAATACTTGCCTTTATGTTTAATGTATAAAATACATATCAAAAAGGCTCCTGCATATTTATGTGATGTTAAACTTGTGAGTCATTCATACAATACCAGGAAGAAAGAGTTGTCGTACATTGTACCAAAAGTTAAGTCTCATGGACAGAAAACGTTTAAATATTGTAGCATTAAATATTGGAATAGTCTGCCTCTACCAATACGAAAGTCAAACTGTTTGGTGTCTTTTAAATCAAAATGTAAGAAATATTATATGGACCATTTTATAAAAGAGTAATAAGAATATATTTGTTAAAAGGTTAATCATTAGTAATGTAATTATTATGTTCTATAGCATCAATTCTAGTCAGTTGTTTTTCCATGTTTCACCGAGGTCCACTATGGAAATAAGACTCACCATTTTAAATGGATATCTTTTTAGTGCTCCTTGTTTGTCACATGGTTCATTTTTCATTATATTTGTATATCTCTATTCAATTTTACTTCTACTTATATTTTTACCTATTTGTAATCTTTTATTTACTTTGTGATTAATATGCCTGTGATAAACGAAATAAATCAAATCAAAAATCAAAATATGTTTAGATTTAAACAATTTATCAAGCAAACTTGGGATAAACACATAAGTCAATATGTTTGAATTTTTTTCATCAACTTAACTCACCAAATTCCTAATTTAAGAATAACTGTGATGTACTTATTGTGTCTAAGTTATCACCTTCAACCATTAACACACTTTGGTTACCGAATAATGCTAAGAAATGCAAAAGTACATTTGTACCCCAGTGAATTTAAAAGAAAATTTCAATATCTAAGACTGAGAACTTATTTTCATACCATTTGTCAAACTACTTATTAAGATAAGGAATGGCAAACAATATTTATCCTTTTTGCATTATTATTTGTATTGATGAACGTAAATAAATTCACACCTGTTTATATTTTGTTTCCAAGGGTCCAAACGCTCACATCAATGGCTGTAATTTGTGGCTGGTGTGTGGCGGCAACAAAAAAAGAATCTCATTATTCTCTGCTGCCCACTAGCGCACAGGAGCACAAATGTGTGCTTTCTGGCCATCGCACAGCAGAAGCACTTTTTGGCCAGCTGGCTTATTAATTAAGTGTCGTGTGAAGTGTTCTTTCAGGTATTTGAGGAACACTTCGTTGTTGCTCCACCCACTACTCAACAAAGTGTATGCCGACCCTGGGGCCGAATTCTTCATCAATTCAGGAACCTAAACAGAAAGTCAACTTTGTATGTGCAAATGTTAGTTTTATCGGTCATAGTTATCATCTAGCATTTCTAATTGATCTGAAATGGATGTACATTTTTGCTACGTTTTATTGTATCATGTAATATTTTCTACAACAAAATAAAATAGGCACTTACACTTTTTACACCTTTAAAAACAAAATATGGTGGGATGGAGTTCCTTGTAGCACTGACGCATCATATAAGTGTTGTAATTGTAGCACTTCTGGGGCTTACCATCCCAAGTATGGGCATTGATCTTGACTTTGGCCCAACCACGAACATCGGAGAGTGCTCAGAATTGAACCTGTCTCATCCATTCCAGGTTATAAATTAATAAATTCCGGTTCATTACTATAGATCCACATAGCTGTGATCAAGTGTTGCATCATCTTCTTGAATAGGTTCAGTGGCTGTAGTAACTTTTCTCTTTTTAAACTGTCCTTTTTTTATTTCTCTTCAACATGATTTTAAGTTTAATATTATATTTTTTCACAAAACAAAATTAAACAGGAAGTAAAAATGATCTTCTAAAATGGTAGAAAACACTCTTCACGACAGCTGATTACAGCTGAGTATAACTGTTAGAGTGGGTATAAACATAATGCAACCTTAAGAGTGAACGTTGTGATTTAATAAAGCAAATTTTGTTGGTTAAACCTATACTAGGACTAATAATTGAAACTATCCAGTCCCACGTGAAACTCAGGTTTGAAAGCCATATATGCCACATCATTGTGGACTGCCCATTTGCACCAGTGCCGCTTTATTATCATTATTTTTTTTGAAGTGGCTAGGGAGATCAGATCATTCCAGGACCAATTTGTCCTTCAGAATGATCTCAATCATCTGCAACGCTGGGCTGAAGACTGGGGTATGCGCTTTAACGGGTCCAAATGTCAGCTTCTTCGCATCAGCAGGTCTAAGTCACCACTGGAAAGTTTTTACATGATTGGTGATCAGATCTTAGAACAGGTACCAGCTTCAAAATATCTTGGTGTGCTCATCAACAACCAACTGAAGTGGGACTCACACATTGACAAGGTAGCTGTGAGAAGTAACCAAACCATCGGCTTTCTCTGACGCAATCTGTCTCAATGCTCAAGAGATCTGAAAGAACTAGCATACTTTTCACTGGCCCGTTCTGTGCTAGAGTACGCTTGCCAAGTATGGGACCCTCACACCAAGAAGAACATTGCAAAACTAAAGCAAGTCCAACATAGAGCAGCACGATTTGCCATGAGCGACTACTCTACCTACAGCAGTGTTACCGCCATGTTTAGACAGTTACAATGGGAGACACTATCCACCCGCCGGAAAAATCACCGTTTAGCACTTATGCATCAAATAGTGAACAAGAAAGTGGCCATCCCTGCTGATGACATCCTCCTACCAGCTGACCAGCGTACACGGTCATCACATCATCACAAATTTAGACATTTAACAGCAAATACAGACACATTCAGGAACTCCTTCTTTCCACGGACAATTCCAGAATGGAACAGCATTGACTTAGACACTGCCAACTGCAGTTCTGTAGACACATTAATTCCGTGCCAGGCTACGAGCCTTGCACAGGAGCGATTGAGTAGCGTTGCGTCCTCCCATCCATCTGCCCATATGCTGATAAAGCCCTGCAGATTAACTTACAGATACAGATAGATAGGAGCCGAAGTCGGCTCTCTAGCCAATCCACTATACTAGGATAGGCTAGGGAGCCGATTTTTTTTTGGCTTCCTAGCCTACCCTCAGTGTGTAAGCTAGGGAGCCGACGCAAATAGTGTATTAGCTTAACACTTTAATAAGAAAAATATGAATATTTTTTAATAAAAGATCAATTTTGATTATTCATACTACTAAAAATGTTTATGTGGAAGCCTACTTTGAGTAGTACTAATACATTTCTTTCAATGAAATTGTATTTAGTACATAAGTTTATGTCAGAAGTATTCATATACATGTAGTTGAATTCAAGCACTATGCATACATTTTATTTTTTCCACTGTTAATAAATTGATTAAAGGTCAGTTAGGTTCATGAATGTCTTCACCAGTTAATCAATCAGTCTATTTGTTGATGAGTATATTATATTTGGTGAGTACTTATGAAGTGTTGCAAGTAGAACCCCCCCAAAAAAAAAAAAAAAAAAAAAACAAAAAAAAAAAAAAAAAACAATCAAAATTAAGTAAGCAAAAACCTTTCTGCTAGAAAACTGTATGTTTATGTTGAGAATGTGTTACCAAGTAGCACAATGAAATCAGGGATGATATATGAGGAAAAGGCGCTGACATATGCCTGCATGGATGAAGAAAATGTTGATTTTAGTAGAAAAGGAAAACTATTTTAATGAAATTACTTGGCAATATCATACCATCGAAAGTTTCATTTGGTTACATCCATATTAGTATGAACAAGATGAACTATATATGCTAACCCACAGTGGGCTGGCTAGGGAACCGACTCACGTCAGCTCCCTAGCAACTTTTTTTTTTTTATTATTATTTTGTTGTTGTTGTTGTTGTTGTTGTTGTTGTTGTTGTTGTTGTTGTTGTTGTTGTTGTTGTTGTTGTTGTTGTTGTTGTTGTAAAGTTGCAGAATGTCAGTGTCTACTGTGTCATTCTGGCACTTAGCAAATGAGCTGACCGTCCTGAAGTTATAGTATGCGGGTGTCTGTGCATGTAACAATGCAAATATACGGGGAACATTGTGTAATGTTGATACACAGTTGGGTGAACACGTGAATATTAACCCTTCGCCTACCAACTGCGGGGTAGCTGAGGCTCCGGACTCGCTCTGCCGTGACGTAATAAATCAATGGCTTTCTTACTGTTTACTTCAAGGTAAAAAATCAATGAGACATGTGCCCCAACAACACAGGTCCTATATTTCAGTGAGCTCAGATCCAGCTAATACACGCTCAGTGCTCTCAAGGATTAAAAGGAGTATTGCTGGGTAAGATTATTTGTGTTATAAGTACTCGCATGCAAACTATATATATGGAATGAATATCATTATTATTAATTTGTTGGCAAAAAACTAGGATAAGCAACAATAACATTTTATACTAAATAACAAGCTTAAAGTTAGCTTGGCAATTAAGGCATATACTTCATTGCCAATGCAGTCTATTAAGGCTGAGCGGACAACTTCACTTTCTATATTTAATGCCAACTAAAGCATTTATGTACTTCATAAAGTGTAAAGAATCGCGTAATAAACATGCTTGTGTTAAGACCACACGATGCAAGTGGTTCAGCAGAAGTCGCCAGGTCCATTCTTCTGACTTTGCTGCAGTTCTGCATTGCGGCATTATGTGACATTATTGTTTTTATTGTGATTTCAATCTACTAAGAATCTGCTATAGTTATGTGTGTCTTTCTGTCCGCGTCACATGACAGTAAAATGGAGGGATGTCCTCAACTGAGCCAATAAAAAGCAGATCTACCCAAAGAGGATTAGCAACGGGAATCTACAAGTATAGATAAATAATTTTTACAGTGTGTGGCATAATTTGCATAAAGTATTTCCATGAACAGACAGTCTGTTTATCTCTAGTTATAAGTATTTCACATCAGTAAACCAACCATTGTTCATATTTGATCGGTATTTATAGAATATTATGAATATGATTAATAATAGCAGTGAGTAATATTAAAACTTTGCTTAAATGCCTAACCCCTTGGTCAAGATCAGATGACATTTTGTGTTTCACCGGAGGTAAAAAATGAAGTCCATCTAAACATGTACATTGCCATTATTTTAACTAATACATACAGTTTGGCTCATATGAAACAACTAATCTTTATCATTTTGATTCACTCTTATATCTTTTAATAATTGGTCAAAGTGCACAAGACAAAACTTTCCTCAAATTGTTTCGATAGCGGTAAATTTAAGAAAAAGTATAATTTTGGTAAGATTTATGATACATAGTAATTAATCCCGAGTAAGTACATGTACGGCGTCAACACTGTAGGATTTGAGCACGAGATTGGAGGGTCAATCGTAGAATTTTGCACGGTGATGTGTGATTGACACGAACGCAGCGAGTGTCAATCACACATCACCGTGCAAAATTCTACGATTGACCCAACAATCGAGTGCTCAAATACCATTCTATCATGACTAAAATGACTAAAATCCACACTAAATGAGTGTCATATTCGTTTTTATTTGAATATAAATCATATCATAACGTTCTCATTGCCATTGTGACCATGCGACTCAGCGGCTGCTATTCAGAAAGATCACAACCCGTTATTCCAGACGATCCCGTACGTTTTGGCCACAAAATGTGCACACGAGTAACCATAAAAAAATATTGTTTTCTCATTTCTGGCGTCTTTTTGAGCATCTGGAGCTTGCATCGACTGTGTGAAATTGGAGGTTAAGTTTGATCAATTACAGTGAAACCTGCCCATGAGGACACCCCCCATTTCTCGTTGGGCCTCTTTTAATACTAGGCGGATTCTAGGCTGATTCTTCACTAGGAAGTCAATGCAAAATAAAGTGGCACCCTGAACAGTTGCGCTGACCCAAAACAGTTTTAAGTCGCATAAGTAATGATATTAAAAAAGTCCACCCCTACGATTTAAGAAACAGAAAAATTCTCTCCAAATCGTACACGGCCTATTGTGTGAATATGATTGTTGTCGCCCTCGTAAAATTATTAATGGAACATGACTGAAGAGAGAAGGGACTGTTATCGTGTGAATTTCTACAGTCGTTTACATCTTTATGCAACAGGGCATTTTCTCTGGCAATGTTCTTTTGATAGACAGAAAGTAGGAAGACATTTTCTTTTTATACTTTTGCACCGGCAAAACAGTCGTGTTCACGGCAGTCTAATGGTGTTGTAGTATAATTTTAGTACTAGTACTAGTAGAGCTTTACAGACAACCAGAAAAGTCAACAATTATATCAATAAGACAATGCATCATTCCGTGCAAAAATCACCGCCAATAACCCACTCATGCACTCCGATTGCGCAGTTGTACGTTTGACTGCACGCGCGGAGACCACTAGTCTAAACTAGACTAGTAACGTCACATTATCTATACAGCCGCTCACGTCGCATGGTCAAACTGGCATTATAACACTCTATCTGTGACACACCCCTAAATCCTGCTTTCTGATTGGCTTAGAGCCAAATCAGCCAGTCACCTATTTCTCCATAGTCGACTGGGCAATAGTGCCCTGTCTGCAAGCAGAAAAGGCCGCCATTTTGAAACCCTCGATTAAAAATAAAAATCGACTATATTTACAATATTACAGAGATTTGAACACTCAATTATGACTAAAAGGTAATAAATAATGTAAACTCAATAGAATTGCAACTTTATTACAAGTTTGCATTGTGACTTTGGAAAATCCCGCCCATTTATAGCACAACCTGCAGAACGAGACGAGTGTTTAGACTAGTAGACTAGCAGACCGCCGAAGTCCGAAATATTAATCACATTTCAATCACTTTTGAGATTATTTAGCGATACATTGTTCGTAAAAATGGTGCTACATATTCAAAATAAGATAAACCTTGTGTCGGATAGTTGTTTCAATCAGAACGGTGTTTAAGCAAGTGTAAAAAATCGAATGTGTGCCGACCAGTCAGCGGCAGGATTTTAGACTTTTGCTTTGTGCACGGAACCTGAATTTTAGGCTATATTCGTGAGAGTTTTCATCAAATATTAAGTGTTAATGAGGGTTTATCGTGTTATAATGAATATATATCATGGTTTTGTAAACCATGTATGAATGTGCCCTCATGTAGTGAATTGCCCTCGCAAGCTCGGGGCAATATTCACTACATTCGGGCATGCATTCATACATGGTGATCCAAACCATCATATTTCTTCAATATGAGACCGTTATGATATGATTTATTTAATAATAAAACAGACACTCGTTTAGCGTGTATTTTAGTCATTATAGAATGGTATTTGATCACTCGATTGTCATGTCAATCGTGAAATTGAGCATGCTCGATTAGCCTCAATTTCACCGATTGACACAGGTGGTAAATCCTACATATTCCAATGTAAATGTAAATGTTCCACAATGCAATCAATTAATCAAATCCTGAAAAACAATAAAATAAAAACAACATTTGACGAAGAGAACAATTTTTCTCATCATTAATAGGACTTTATTATTTATCTTATTATACCTCCTTTTAACAAATAACAAATTGAAAATGTCAAGTGTAAACTCGACATTATTTTTCCATTTCACGCATCCCATTGACTTGCATTGTAATTTGAGG
>CM032669.1:56982587-57035087 GCA_019095985.1 Streblospio benedicti
TAAGGTCCTTGGGCGGAGGGGGCACACATGCAATCATTAATGTATCTTTTCAAGCACATGATGCATAGGCAGATCCAGGTTTTCGGAAAAGGGGGGGCGCACTTAAGGGATTACGGGATTTTATGAAAAACTCTATGAAAATGAAGTATTTTGGTGGGAAAGGGGGGGGGGGATGCGCCCCCTGCGGCCCCCCTGGATCTGCCTATGTGATATTTATGCATTAAGATACTAGTGACGTCAGGAACTCTCAGTCCACCGCCGTATTAATGTAGAGGCAGTTACATGTGTGTGTGTTTTATATCTAGAGTTGTTATCTATTGACATGTGCAAAAATTGTCGTTTGCAGGTTTCCCGTGACGTCAGTATGGACGCCAGCCATGACGCTATTCAACAGTAAAGATAAGGATATCTACCGCCAGGACGAGCATACCATCGTGGCTGCTTACAGCAATGGTCAGGCATTTGCACTCACAGACACACAGACACACGCACAAACACACACACACACACACACGCACACACGCACACCCACACACACATGCGCGCGCGCACACACACACACACACACACATGCAGGCACACCCTAGACGCATGAACTTAGACACACAGAAATACACACCCTCGCACATGCACGTGCGCACACAATACATACACTCCAACAGCATATGATTATGTGCCTGGTAAATAGCAAATTGTTTCAAGGTTTGTACTTCCCCATTATTTTTTCAAAATCATGCATGTGATCGTCTTGCATTTGCCTCATCAAATGACTCAACTCATTAGATATTCAGGTTTCAATTTCTTACTATTGTCATTTGATATTTCATGTTTATGATATACGTGTGGCATTATACATATATGTCTGATTTAACATACCCTTGTTCTCTCTTCTCCATGCAAATTAGCCTATATTTAATTACACATATCTAATTTTTACTTATATCACCTTCTTATCAACTAGTGGACTCTTCCAATTGACTATATTCAATTATTTTTGTTGCCAAGAGAAGTGGCACCAGTCTAAACCTCCAAGTATGCATTGAACTAGACATCTTTCACATGAGGAAAGTTGCTTGCCAAGTTATCCAATCATAAGCCTGAAGGCTGCACCTCATGCATATTATGTTGCTTAATCCTGTCTATTTTGCCATTCACAAGAGGGAAGCTATGAAGACAACTTAGGGTGGCACATTGTCTAGGAGACCAGTTAGACATCCAATCATTGGCCAGTAATCTTCCACGTTCCAATTTAATCCTTGCACAAACACAACTGAACTGCACCCTTCTACATAATATATGCATGGATAATGCTTACAGTATTCTCCACTTTAATAGAGATGTACACCAACTGCCTCTTTGTCCTAGTCTCATAAATGTAGTTTTTATTTCCACTTTTCCTTACAATCTCAACTGGAAACGTATTGCTGATGCGAGATTGGAATCTTCTCGTATACTGCCTTGGACTAAAAGTGATTTTTCATCCAAGATAATGGCAAAGCAGATGTGGAAGCTTCAATCAGTTTCTTTTCCATTTTACATCGATCTAGTAGCAGCATTCCCACCACTGCAGTATAATATATTGTGAATTTCTGTGTAAAATAATTGAAGAATGTGCATCTTATGATAGATCACAATTCTACGTTGATTTACAATATCAATGCTTGTTACTTAGTGTGTGACCATTTATTATTATGGGGAGGGGGCAGTCGAATCGAAACAATAAATTTGATAAATTGAATGAGCCCCCACCTATCACCAACTTTTGACTTCGAGTGACCCCCTTATTTTTTTATGATTTTTTTAATTAGAATTTCAGTGACCCCCAATCCACCCTCTCTCCCCTTGGAACTTGTGCACAAAAATGCAGTGTGAAATCGGATTTGAAGTCGACGCATAAAGAGAATAGCAAACAACGGCATAACAAAAGACATTTGTGATATGATAGTCAAAAAATTATTTTACTAGTCATCTTGTCACTGTGATTAAACAATAGGGTCCACTATGGAGATAAGTTTTTGTTCATAGCAAAAATTTTTGGTGCTTCCTGTTTATAATCTCATTGTAGTGTTTAGTCATATTTTTTGTAATTATTTAATTTATCATAATTTCATCATCTGATGATGAATTCACATCATTATCAAATGTCTTAATTAGCATCAAAAGTGATAAAGGTGGTGATAGGTGATAGGCTATTAATGTTTGCTGACTATTTAAGTTTGCGTAATTAAATCGTGCGCTAGGTCTCACTTCTTTTATGTTCAATGGTGCAAAATTATGGAACTCTCTTCCAAATAGATTGAAGTCATTAGAATGTGAGAGCTCTTTCAAAGATAAATGTAAATTATTCCTATATATTGAAATGGTTTCTTATGAAAATAGTGAATTTGTGTAGTAAAAGTCATTTGTGATATGATAGTCAAAAAATTATTTTACTAGTCATCTTGTCACTGTGATTAAACAATAGGGTCCACTATGGAGATAAGTTTTTGTTCATAGCAAAAATTTTTGGTGCTTCCTGTTTATAATCTCATTGTAGTGTTTAGTCATATTTTTTGTAATTATTTAATTTATCATAATTTCATCATCTGATGATGAATTCACATCATTATCAAATGTCTTAATTAGCATCAAAAGTGATAAAGGTGGTGATAGGTGATAGGCTATTAATGTTTGCTGACTATTTAAGTTTGCGTAATTAAATCGTGCGCTAACATTTCAGTGATTCATAATAGTTTAGAAATAACAAATTCTTGACGTACCAAAAATGGGACTTTATTTCTTAACTGTCCAGTCAAAACTTAATGAAATTGTCATTTATAATACAATGTTATGAACAATATCCTGCCCAACAACTGTTCTTAACTATGATAAATGTTCACAACGTTTGGATAAAATATATGGGCCAGAATATATTGTTACACTTGATTTGAAATACGACTGTGAGAGGATGTTTTTAAAGCACATTTTCCTTGCTGCTAGTGACTTTTTTTTTATAATTTATTTATTTTTTTTTTTAAATTGAAAAATGTTTTATTTCAAGAAAATTGCGTGAGATAAAAATATCCACATACATATAATGATACCAACTTTAAGGAATGGGATGAAAGAACTTTGCAACAATTTCAATATCGGTTGCTTTACAATTCACATTATATATAAATTCTACCTCACAGAGAGAATCTAAGGGCTAAATCTTATGGGTTACATTACATGACCAGTTTAAGTTCTTTGTACACATTGATTGATATAGGAAGTCTAAAAAACTGAATGAAAACCCCATAATTTATCTTTTGGCATTCACTATAACTTAAAATATTAACAAATGCAACAAAACCAATGCAATATCATCATTGACCACGAGGTATTATGCACCTCACCATGGCTCGCTAATAATAATGTAAAGGAACAAATATTGACACCTTATGATAGAAACATTCTCCATTTATGTATGAACATAACAAATGAAAAATACACACAGTAAACTTGTAAACAATTATTGAAAAAAAAGACGCTACGTGATATTGCCAGAGACTGTCTCCCTTATTATTCGAAGGAACTGATTGAGATGAACATAGTGTACAACGTGTTACTAAATCGTACATCACAGACCGTAGACACTAACATGCGAACTAGTGCTGCACAAGTACACAAACTGCGGCTCATGATAAAAGGTGACGATTAACACATCCATATTTTGTCATCGGCAGTGCCACAGGCACTAAATAAAATACATCCGGTCTCGATTCACTAATGACCCATCTATCTAGCCACTACAAAATGCCATGTGCATAGAGACGACGTTTTTTATACATATATATTTACACATACATATACAAAGTTTAAACATGTGGCGGCCGCAGCGGTGAGTGGTATGAGAGTGAGTGCGTTGGAGGAGTCTCTGCCAACACCACGTGAGGCGCCCTCGTGTGCATGCTAACTGCATGACAGATCCTGACACGGTCGAGGTACAACACTAGCTGACTACACGGACACCAAGTAAACACATCGCGGCGGAGGAGGCGGAGGCGAGAGGCCCTAGCACCCAGAAGAGGAGGGTGCTTACTGCTGGGAACCAGCGCCACTGCTGCTAGTGATTTCATCATTCTGTATTTCGTTTGTTGCAGATCCTGTATCCTGTTCCACAGTTTCACTGTCACTTTCTTCGTCAGTCATGGTCAAATCTATCAATGCCTCAGCATCAATCAGTGACTCTTCATCACTCGTCTCATCACTCCATGGGTCACCATTCTCATCAGTCCATGGCATTCCAGGTTGTAACATGGTGTTCGATTTGGGCTGTAGACTGTCTAAAAAGTCTTCTTTGGTTTGAGTGTCATCTTTTATTTCATCCATCACCTTCGTCTTATCAATTGATATGTTGATTTTATCATCACAGGCATCTTTACATGCACTTTCTTGCATAAGCGACACATCCGGTGGCCTGGAGCTAGAGCTTACATCCTGCTCATTCATCTCATCATTCCCTGGCTCATTCATCTCATCATTCCCTGGCTCACCATTCTCATCACTCCCTGGCTCACCAGTCTCATCACTCCCTGGCTCACTCGTCTCATCATTCCCTGACTGTAGATCGTCGAAGTAGTCTCTTGATATGTTGATGCTATCATCACAGACAATGCTAGAGCTTTCATCCTGCTCACCAGTCTCATCACTCCATGGGTCACCATTCTCATCAGTCCATGGCATTCCAGGTTGTAACATGATGTTCGATTTGGGCTGTAGACTGTCTAAGAAGTCTTCTTTGGTTTGAGTGTCATCTTTGATTTCATCCATCACCTTAGTCTTATCTATTGATATGATGATTTTATCATCACAGGCATCTTTACATGCACTTTCTTGCATAAGCGACACATCCGGTGGCCTGGAGCTAGAGCTTACATCCTGCTCACCAGTCTCATCATTCCCTGGCTCATTCATCTCATCGCTCCCTGGCTCACCATTCTCATCACTCCCTGGCTCACTCATCTCATCGCTCCCTGGCTCACCATTCTCATCACTCCCTGGCTCACCATCTCACTCATCTCATCGCTCCCTGGCTCACTCATCTCATCACTCCCTGGCCCTGGCTCATCGCTCCCTCATCTCATCATTCCCTGGCTCACTCATCTCATCACTCCCTGGCTCACTCATCTCATCACCCCTGGCTCACTCATCATTCCCTGGCTCACTCATCTCATCGCTCCCTGGCTCACTCATCTCATCACTCCCTGGCTCACTCATCTCATCGCTCCCTGGCTCACTCATCTCATCGCTCCCTGGCTCACTCATCTCATCGCTCCCTGGCTCACTCATCTCATCGCTCCCTGGCTCACTCGTCTCATCGCATCGCTCCCTGGCTCATCTCATCTCATCATCTCCCTGGCTCACTCATCTCATCGCCCCTGGCTCCAGGTTTCTCATCTATTCCCCTGGCCATGCCAGGTTTCTCATCATCCATGATTTTATAAATCATTTTGGCATCTTTCTATGCATCTTCTTTTATTTTGATCGCATCTTTGACATCCGGATGGCCTGGAGCTTATCTATTGACATCCTGCTCACTCATCTCATCGCTCCCTGGCTCACTCATCTCATCGCTCCCTGGCTCACTCATCTCATCACTCCCTGGCTCACTCGTCTCATCATTCCCTGGCTCACCAGTCTCATCACTCCCTGGCATGCCAGGTTTCTCTTGCACTGCTTCGGTCACCTGTAAAATGGTGTTCGATTCGGGCTGTAGACTGTCTAAGAAGTCTTCTTTTGGTTCAGTTTCATCTTTGATTTCATCCATCACCTTAGCCTTATCTATTGATATGTTGATTTTATCATCACAGGCATCTTTACATGCACTTTCTTGCATAAGCAACCACATCCGTGGCCTGGAGCTAGAGCTTTCATCCTGCTCACCAGTCTCATCATTCCCTGGCTCACTCGTCTCATCACTCCATGGCTCACCATTCTCATCAGTCCATGGCATTCCAGGTTGTAACATGGTGTTCGATTTTGGTTGTAGACTGTCTAAGAAGTCTTCTTTGGTTTGAGTGTCATCTTTTATTTCATCCATCACCTTCGTCTTATCAATTGATATGTTGATTTTATCATCACAGGCATCTTTACATGCACT
Source organism: Streblospio benedicti (assembly GCA_019095985.1). Classification (NCBI taxonomy): domain Eukaryota; kingdom Metazoa; phylum Annelida; class Polychaeta; order Spionida; family Spionidae; genus Streblospio; species Streblospio benedicti. Next base: position 56,988,712 of record CM032669.1, read on the forward strand.
TTCTTGCGTAAGCGACACATCCGGTGGCCTGGAGCTAGAGCTTTCATCCTGCTCATTCATCTCATCATTCCCTGGCTCACCATTCTCATCATTCCCTGGTATTCCAGGTTTCTCTTGCACTGCTTCGGTCACCTGTAAAATGGTGTGCGATTCGGGCTGTAGACTGTCTAAGATGTCTTCTTTTATTTTACTTTCATCTTTGATTTCATCCCTGATATTCATGATTTTATCTATTGATAAGTTGATGTTATCCTCACAGGCATCTCTATCTGCACTTTCTTGCATAAGCGACACATCCGGTGGCCTGGAGCTAGAGCTTACATTCTGCTCATTCATCTCATCATTCCCTGGCTCACCATTCTCACCATTCCCTGGTATTCCAGGTTTCTCTTGCACTGCTTCGGTCACCTGTAAAATGGTGTTCAATTCGGGCTGTACACTGTCTAAGAAGTCTTCTTTAATTTTAGTTTCATCGTTGATTTCATCCATCGCCTTAGTCTTATCTTTGCACAGCTCAGACAACCCCTTTCTTTGAGTAAGTTCCAAATCCACTTGTGGCAATGTTTGCGCGTGCAAATCTTTCTTGGTTAACTCTGGTTGGGAAATTTCTGACGGAGCCTCAATGTAACAGTTTTCTCCAGTAACAAGATTCACATCTTCATCATTTGACTTGATCAATGACAAGCACTTAGTAATTTCTCTTTGATAATGTGTAAATTCATATGATAGATTTTGAAGTTGTAGATGTTGTTGATCCGTTTGTTTCTTTAGCTCATGGGTTGCATCCCTTTCTTTCTTGACTCTAAAATGACTAATCCTATTCAATCGTTTCATATCAACAAATAAGAGAATCCCTTGGATTCTCAGTTCTTCTATTTCAGCATCATCTTCCTGAGATTTGGCATGTGAACCCTTGTCCTTAATGGCTTTAATTTTTGCCAAAATCGTTCTTAATTCAGCACACACTAACCCGTGGGTTTGTAAATCTTTCTGAGCATCCCTTTTGTCAACACTGTTTTCTTCAGCGTAAAAAATCGCACGTGCATTCTTGGCACTATGACTACGTCCTACAGTTCGCGCTTTCTTGGATTCGCGACCGGATGAATGAGACACAGACTCACGTTTTATCCCTTTGTTCATGGTGTTTGTTGACATCGTAGACTATTATATCCAATATACACACATTAACACATATGACACAGAGAATTCTTATTTCACTTTCCGAACAACGACTTTATTCACGTGGCAAAAATATTACTTAGTACAAAAAACGGCTGTTAAATTCCGATTGTTTATTTCCAAAATGACTTAATTGCTTCATGACGTTATCTTCATATTCATCGCCTCTTCAGCTACTATTCTCTCATTGGCCGTTAACTTTCATTATTAATGTTGTTGGATTCATGAAAAACATTTACTTTGAAATTTCGACTTATATAAAAATTTTACATAACGTACTCAGGCACGGTAGTATGGCTACCCAACCTTCGCTTGCATGTGGGCTGCCCTATGGACCTGCGCTCCTTCCCCTATGACGAACAGACTTGCATCATGATGTGGGGCAGCCTGTTGTATGACGACTCCCTGGTGAGTATGCAGTGCCTCTTGTACAACCACTCCCCGGTAAGAGTGGAGTAAAAATTCAAATCTACCAAGTACTAAAAGAGCTATGTACGTGGTGTTGATAGCAGTGTAATAAACTCCTGGATATTTTCTCACAGACCACCAGTACAAGTTATATTGATATGTATACGAGCATGGCTTTTAAGGGAACCTGCACAGCATATGCCTCCTTAGACAGATTGAATTACTATATTTTTTTTACTCTTAACATGCTGCTCCTAATAACTTATGATTTTACAATCATTAATATGCGTTTTGATAAAATATCGATACTTTAAAAAAAGTGGACTGCCATATTGAGTGTCACTTCCATGTCTCCTCTGAAAAAAAGTCCCTCATGACGTTGCAGCCTCTATTACGTGCGCCAAAAGCCAAAATTACCTTGTTTACATGTTGTTTTTTGCGTCGCTTCAGTAGCTGAAGCGAAAGCCTTGTGATCACTTCGTATCTATGTATGTATGTATGTATGTCTCCAGACAAGCTAGCGGGCGTACCGATGAACCGATTTCGTTCAAACTTTACACAACCATGAGGTATGAGGCGACACCGAAGTGATTCGATTTTGGGCCATCTGCCAATTTAATTAAACTGTGCTCTCTAGAAGCCCATTCATGACATTCTTACTGATATTCAATGCAATTAAGCCAGCCAGAAAAAAATCCATATTTCAACAAAGCAGCAAATATTGATTATTGGGTTTGAATGATGGTAGTACTATTGTATGGCAACACAAATATCTTTTCACTAAAAAATATTGATTCTCATTCATTCTGATGTTTTCTCCTCAAATTCATTTCTTGATTGTAAAGTATACATCATTTCAGTATATATCTTAATTGTCCATAAGTCAACGTCGTTCTAGCGACGCAGTGTTCTTTGAACACTTTTGATCTAGTTTTTTTTTTTTTGAGGGGGGGCGACCATTCCAAGAAACCAACATAGAGAAATTATTAATTATGAAGAAATGGAACACTGCGCATAGATAAAAATGCATTCAAATGGTGCAGCAAGTGCTAAGTATATGGCATAAAAGGTAGATATGATATGACATTCACCTTCTACTAGATCATGTCACAAACATAGTCTACCCGTGTGCCAGGTGAACCTGACGTGGGCAAGCGCTGAAAATGCACTGGGCGTGTCTGTTGACATGTACATCCCACATAGGGAGTGGCGCCTGGTGCAGTTCTCGGGAGCGCGCCACGAGCACCGCTTTGAAGGACGCATCTACCCCTTCCTCATGTTCTCCATCAAGCTAGCTCGCAGCTCCGACTACCAGGTAATTACAGACAGCCAGGCAGGTGGGCAGACAGATTATGTTCACAGTCACTAGCTGCTTCAACTATCAGATAATCACCAGATACACAGGGACACTATCAAATAACAAAAACATACAACCCCCTTCCCTTCCCTGCGGCAGACGAACTTGTTATTTGTTACAAAAAAGAAGAGAAAACAGCACATTTCTTTGAGTTATGATCACTGCCAGTTTAGCTTAGCACGTTCCTGTAGCATTGGCACCTGTTGACAGCGCCCGTAGCGCCTTCTCTCTCTGCTGGCCTCCAATTTCTTGCAAACAGAATTTTCTGCTGTTGCCAGTTACAAGAAGTATGCTAAAAATGTCTCCACTCCCGCCCCTGCCTCCTGCGCGTGTCTCAGGCGCACCTGTTTGTGGCGCCGTCGGTGGCGCTCTCTCTGCTGCTGCCATCGGTGTTCCTGCTGCCGCCCGGCGCTGCGGAGCGCACCACGCTTGGTGCTGCCGTGCTGCTCGCTCACGTGCTGCTCTTCTCGGGGCTCCAGCAGTACCTGCCCACAGCGCACGCCGTGGTGCCCACACTCGGACAGTACTACCTCGCCAACATAGTACTCACAGGTATTACCTCACTTATGTAGTACTAACCCGCGCTAAACAGTGACCAATCATGATATTCACGGGTGCTTTGCATCCAAGTACCTAAATGTACTCGTGAAAGACATTTCTTGCATACACAAATACTATATCGAAATTACAAGTTTTCGTCAATTTAACAATGGTACTCACATTTTCTCAACATGGACGTGTTGTAGAAGTTAGAATCATCTTTCACATATTTATTGTCATGCAGGCAGTGCCCTGGTTACAGACACGTGTTCCCCTTCCTCAGGCATTGCTCTGTTCCTTGCTGCCCTGGTCACCAACGTGTGGTCCAAGGCTTCGCGCTCGGCTGTGCTGCCGCAAGCCGTGCGCACGCTGTTCCTCGGGGTGTTCGGCCGCCTGCTGCGGGTCCCCCGTGGAGTCTTCTTGCCAGTAGGGGGAGCCGAGACCAATGGTAAGCCTGCTGAGCGTCCTGTCTGTGTAGCCCCATCAGATTATGGACATTAATTTTTTTTATATAGCCACAACTGCAAAGGTTTGTATCTACGTGGCAATCAGAAACTGTTATGTTTTATAGGAATATGGGTACCTACTAGTATTACAAAATGAGAGAAAAAAAAGCTTTCACATAACTTCAAATTTGGTGCATGTCACCATAATCGTTTAGCTGATATTCCTACCATGAATTAGAGCCATCAGCATTGAGCGTGTGTTGTAGGTGGCCAGCGCGTGCTGGGGGAGGAGGACATGGCGGACGCAATAGACGCCGAGAAGGCGCACTATGTCAGGGTAAGTCCAATTGACCATCGTTAATCATTATGAAGGCTGTTATATTCTATGTCAAGGGGTGTTTTGGGTGATCGTGTTCCAATTTATTTTCCCCTTTGTAATCCCGGACAAGCCCCGAAGAGGAAAAAGAGTCACTTTGACCGCACATATAATACAAGACTGTAAAACTCCATGAATTGCGCACTAGGTACAGCATAATTTTGCTATTAGGGACACTTATAGGAGTATGAAATAATTTCCAGTGTAAGGTGTCCATAATTGCAAGGTTTTCATATTAGTGAGGAGTCCCCATGTCGAGGATTTACTGACACGCCTGATTGCGTGCTTCTGTTGCTGAGTGGTGTGGCCGAGTGGACACTGGATATAGAGTTGGACTCGTGACCAGAAGGTCATGGCCTCGAATCCCGATCAGGTCCTTCTGTGGTTGTTAAGTATATACTCATCAAATAGTTACACATAGTTTCATGGCACCTACACGTTAATAAGTTACAGGTCATTGGGTTTAAAGAGTAAGTGATTGTGTGATCAGTGATTAACATTGCGCACGGGATGTGCTGCTGGTGCAAGTACAATGCATGTGAGAAATGTTCAATCGATCAACAAATGTGCCAATAACCTGGTGTAAAATGTAAAGCCGTGAGAGCAAGATTTGACATTTCAATTTGTTTCCGTTTCTCGCCTGCGCAGGTTGTGAACGAGGCTGAGTGGCGCCAACTCGCGGTCATCCTCGATCGTCTATTCTTCCTGCTGTTCCTCGCCGTGGCAGTCTTTGTCCTGCTCGTCATGAGATAACGCGACAGAGGATGAACCCCATCTATCAAGCTGGATACAGCGTAACGCAAATTAACATCACCTCTATCATCTCAAAAGAGGATGATTTTTTTTTCTCTGCTACAATTTCCTAGTGAGGCCACTGGAACCCAGTTCCATAGGTGGTCCTGATGGGCGGATTAGGATTATACTCTATTTCATGTTTTGAACATGACTAAATTGGTATATACAATGATATTATTTTTACAATACAAGGGTAGAACCTGAGCTCTTAGGGACCGTTCATTATTGATGGGGGTGGCGGGTGGATGATTTTCTGAAAGTTTCTGTACAAAGTCGGAGAACCCTCCCCTCTTTTTTCATGTACAAAGTTGATGGCTCACCCTCAATTTCCTTGTGCAAAGTTTGCGCCCACCTTAATTTCCTCCGGCCCCCTCCTCATAAATAATGAACGGTCCCTTATGGTTTGATCATTTCCAGTAGTTGTGTATATACACATGTATATATATACATGTATATATATTGTGTATATATATGTTATATATGTATATGGACTGTGCAACACCTAATTAGGGACCATTCAGTATTTATGACAGTCTGGGGTAGGAGGATTTTAGGGCGGCCCATGAACTTTTGTCACAATGTTGGGGGGGGGGGGTGTTATGGATATCCATCAAATAGGATTTGGGTTAACTGACGATGACTGTGTTAACTGTTAGGAGGGGGGGGGGGGTCATCAATTTTTACCACATGAAATTGAGGGGGTTTGGCAATTTTTTCACAGAAATTTGAAGGGGGCTATTAATTTTCTCACAGCATTTTTGGAAAAACCTCCTACCCCACCCTGAAATAAATACTGAATGGTCCCTTAGGGCCCAAAGTGGAAATTTTGTTTGGATTGTGATGCCAATTCTTAGTGCAGATAGTGCATGGTAACTAAAGCTGTTTGCATTGTGGAAAAGGAAATCCTATTGTTATTTTTACTTTGTTAATCTTATCATTTATAATAAAATGAACAATCAAGACTTTTGACCAAAAATCTATTTTACCATATATTTGCACTGTTTTATTGTAATCAGAAGGAATAAAAATTTATTATTTATATTATTTACTGAATGCATCCCAGCAACTAGGACAATATAAATACTGTAATAACGGAACAAAGTGTAGTGTCTCCCTACCTTCCTATGGTTGGGTGACTGAATGTGCTTAAATAATGAATATAAAGATTGCTTTTTCATTTACTAGCAACAATCTTAATATTTAACATTTTCATGACATAAGCTTGCTTAGGTCTTAATTTTACACTTAGAACTGGACTATATTAGTTAACTGATACAGTGAATAAAGAAGAAACTAGGATATTGCATGTAGCCATATTTTTATATTCGCTGAACTTGTTAAAATAAAGTCATAAAAGTCATTGTATTTATCATTAATATGTTTTTCTATCTTCAATTTATATTTCTATAACACAGTGCAAACATTTACAAATTGAACAATTGGATGAGATTAGAAATTAAGGAAAAGTATCTTTTCAAAATAAAAGTGTCAACAGATTCAAGAAATCATTCTTGGAAAATACATTTCAATTCAATATGTCAAACATTATTTTTTCTTAGGGTACCTAACTACCGGTATGAAAATTATCATCTGGTTCACTCCATATATGTTGCTAACTGATTTTGGTTATATGTTTATGTAAGACAGAGAATAATGATATACAAATTATAACTGCATTGTATTTAGAAAATACATATAGATGATTGAGAAATATATCAACGGTAAATATGATGAATATTATAATTTACTTTAAACTATACATGTAGTTTGCTATTTCATACATTTTATACTGTGAAGTGAAAGCTAGATTAAATGTTTATGAAATAGATACCTTTAGAATAATTTGTTTTTCAAGATTCAAGCATCTTTAACTATCCTAAACTTGACATTCTTATTTCAAATCATTAAAGCTTGGGTCAGAAAGTTCATCTATTGAAGACATTCCACCCTGTTTTAGTCATGTAATATAATGTTTAATTATCACATTGTCTCTTCACTGGTGTTTTTTGTGAACATTATAATCACCTTTTCCTGTATATTCTTCGCATTTGCTACAACATAGTAAAAATTCACAGAAGAACATTTGCAACTGTTATTCTGTGACTTATGTTTCTTTTAATGTAAATAATTTCTCCTTCATTTAGTGTGTCCTTATGTAAACAAGACAAATTGGTATAAATGCTTGTGTTGTGTTTTGCAATTTTGTCCATATTGTGTGTTTTACTTTGAAATATGGAGATATGTTTATGGAACTGATGTTAATGTTCATGAATAAAACAAAACCCATTAGACACAAAATGGTACAAGTTTTTATTTGAAATCCTCATATTTGCTGACAAAGTGATTAATCGTTACACTTAATGCACCCAACTTCATCAAGTCAGGATTGTTGATATAACTTATTATCATACACTCAAATCATACAGTTGTCTGTATTGATAATACCTATTTTGCATCATATATTATTTTCAATCTACAATCTGTAAACAACTTTTTATGTTTACAACAGTCATGTAGTCGCAAGTCTGAAATGGAACTTTTAAATTTTATCTTTCAGTTTTTTGTCATCTAAATGTGCTTCTAATCTCTAACAAATATTTTTTAAACATATGTTTGTAATGTACTTATATATCCTATAATATCCTTGTATTCTGCTGCATACATATTGTGAGTATATTGTAGATTATAAATGGAGTATCAAGTAGCACCTAAATATTATACTGCTCCAAACATACATAAAACACTACATCTCAAACCTGCCAAATTAGTGACTACTACAACACCTGTATTTTTCTAAGAAATCCTGAGAGCTTACTTTCAATCACATCAATACTACATAATTAAAGCACCTGCAATATATAAAAATTTAAATGTTCACATTACTGTACTAATTAAAACTATCAAAGAATAACAAGGAGAAAACTAATGCTCATCACCTAATAAATTCTTCAACTGTTTCGAGTCACAAGATTGGCGAACCTTTCTACCATCACAACATCTCAACTGGGACGCCGCGTCATATGCACGCTTGCCGCAACACGTGGGTTCGATTCCCTTCCTTCTTCTCAAACGACCATTACAGCAGAGAAATTTAGATTTATCAAAGTCCTCATTCTCAGTATCACAGCTGCGTTTGCGATTCTTCTTCCTGAGTTTCCTCCTCCTCTTCTTACCATCTCCACGCTTCCTCCCATTCCCTCCATCCTCCCCATCCGGATTCTCCGGAGCAGCCTGATCCCCAATGTATCCATCTGCTGCGTAATTATCAATCCTGTTGGACGACCCACCCACCAAGTAAGACCAAGCGCTGTTGCCACTCTCCACTCCCAAACTCCCCTGCTGCTGGTAGCCAGCTAAGCTAGAATCTTGGCTGCTGCTAGAGCTGATGCTGTTTCTCGCGCGCTCCTGCCCTGCGCTGAAGGCCTGCAGTCCTCCCAGCCGGCCACCCTCATCCTCAGTAGGGGGCAGGAAGACAGGCTGCTGTGAGTAGTCTGGCTTGGTGCCGGCTGGGTACTCTAGTGGGATGCCGGCGGTCGGGGCGCGGTCGGTGCAGCAAGCGGCACGCACGGAGTGGCGCTGCAGGATGGAGGCGCAGCACAGGGCCGGCTGCATGACGCCGCAGCACGAGTGTACTGAGGCAGAAGAGGCGCCCACCTGAAATCATACAGGCTGCTTGAGAAACATGCACACTAGAGCTACAGGGGCGGGGATCCTGCAATTACAGTAGAACTTTTGATTACAATCACCTATATAAAAGACAACCTATCTGCCAAATGCCTGAAACTACTAGACACACTCACTGTCGAGTATTTAAAAAGGCCAACTACAAAACAATCAATAAAGAGACTGATTTCAAACCTCAAACTTCCAAATATTAGAAGACCATCGCTTTATTAAGACTACTTGAAATGGGAGGCGACGCTGGGGTCTATATATGAATGTTATAGTTAGAATTTAAATAAACGGCCAAAATCCATTAAAGAAACTAGTCAAATTTATCACACGTTAATAAGCCTTAATTTAGATTAACTCTATGGAGAAATTGCAAGGAATAAAATGTAACTGAGGCTCAGCTTAATTTTCAATTGCTATTTACCTGTCCACTGGGCGCTACCTCTAGCGCTGCGTATGGCGCAGGCGTTGGCCGCAGGTAATAGGGGTTATCTGGCACCGGCGTCTTGTACTTCCAGGTTTGTGGTGGGCTCTCTGTCACATCGGCTCCATACTTATCCCCGCCACCGTCATCATATTTCTTCCCTCCTATGATGTTAGGGTTGTAAGGATCTAGACTTTGATCTCTTCGCAGTGACGAAGACCGATCTTTGTCTCTGCTGTCTCCATACGGCTGCTGGTACCTGTAGTTTGAACTGTAGGGATCATATGGATCCCCGCCGGCAGTCTCATCTAGGTTCTCATACTTGGGTACCGAGAGGTCTGGAGGCATGTCTCCGCGGTTTTCATGAATCTCGTAAGGTGCACTAGTGCGCAGTGCCGGTGTGGGTGCTGGAGTTACATATACGTACGGAGCAGCAGGTGTCACTCGGTATTCCTTCCTCACATAGAAATCAACGCTTTCGTCGCTGACTCCATTGGTGCCATAGTTTCTGTTGTTACCATAGTTTCCATTGCTGCCATAGTTCCCCGTGTTGCCATAGTTTCCATTGTTGCCATAGTTTCCATTGTTGCCATAGTTCCCGGTGTTGCCATAGTTTCCATTGTTGCCTCCGTTCCCATTGGTAAAGCAGCACTGGCCCCACCTGATGTAGCTGTAGCAGCATGACGGCCTCCCTCCTGCCGACCCACAGCAACCAGGCCTCTGCCCCCTGCCGGACGGCCTCGATGTCTTGCTGACTGACGAGGTGGTACTTTGGCGTGGCCTCACCACACAGCAGTTCGGCCTGAAGAAGGAGATTGAATATTATTGTAAGTTGTTTCTTTGTGTGTAGTATTTTAGTCATCACATTAAATCTTGTTCACAGGGGGTGTTTATGTCAATTTCCTGCTTACTTCTGCTTTTTTGTAGAATGTTACTAAATATTGCTCTAGATTTTGTCAATGTTACATAGAGAATTGGTGAATTCTAAACTGCAGATCAGGTAAGGGTCATCTTGCCACAGCAAGGTATCATCTATCAAATTTCATAGATATATGTTGGTCTCCAGAGAGACCACCTTTTCAGATGAAAGATGGGTAAGGGTATAAGTTTATATCATGTGTAATCATTTCTAGAGAAAGGCAAAGTGAATATATGCTGCCAAAACTATTACTTTATTTTGGAATATGCTGTTGTTTAAATGAACATGGTATTCATTTCAATTAGACAGACTATACAGTACACGACATATGAATATGCTTTGTGACAAAACCTAAACAGTCTTGGGGGGAAAATGCCACCATTGACGACAAAGCAGACGCTAAACGGAGCTTGAAGATGGGCTATTACCTGTAGAAGTAGGCCATGCAGCATGTCGGTCGTCGTGGTGAGTAGCCGTCACAGCATGCGGGCCGCATGGGCATCATGGCGCCCATGTAGGCAGTGGAGCCAGAGGAGGAACCACCGGCGGGGCCAGGGCGACGTGTCCTTGGGGCAGGAGTCACAACGGGAACCAGCGGGTACGCGTTGTTGCTATTGGGATATCGCGAGCCACCGTTACCATAACGATCCCTGTACGGGTCCTGAGACCCTGTTCCAGTGGGCCCTGAGTACCGGTTTTGGCTGTAGTACGGGTCTCTTCCTCCGCCGTTATACGAGCCTTGGCCTGTATTATATGAGTCTCTTCTTCCACTATATGGGTCGCTGCCGCCGCCGTTATAAGAACCTTGCCCAGCATTGTACCGATCTCGCCCTCCCGAAGAACCTGCCCCACCATAACGGTCCCAGCTGCTTCCTCCATTGTACCTTCCCCCGGCGGACAGATCCCGACCAGATGATGGGCTGCCTCCAGCTCCAGATGGATAGCGGCTCTGTCCTTCAGATCCAGATGGCTTCCTGGAGTCCCGGTCCAGGTCAGCGGGTTTGGCTCCATACTTGCCCCTGGAGGCGCCCTCGGGGTCGATTCTCCAGCCAATGCGGTCCTGCTCCTCGCGGAACTCCTTGGTCCACGTGGAGCGGTCGTACGGGTCATTCTCTAGCAGACGCACGTGCTCCTTGAGGTTGCTGTCGAACCAGCGCTCCGTCGTTGTCGTCAATCTGCAAGGCACGAGCAACAGTTACTATTTGCTCTCCATCTGATATTTGTTTGTGAAATTACACCATTGAAGTACAGTAGAAGCTCCAATTAAGAGTGTATTGAGATTGCATCTATGATAAGACCACGTTCCACGGTCCCAAACCTTCATACAGCTACCAAAATGAACCTCTGTATAGAGACCACCTCTGTATTGAGAGCACATACCACTTGTCCCAAAGGTGGTCCTAAAAGAGAGGTTCTACTGTAATTTCAGTGCGTAAATTGATTTGTCAAGTTTGAGCATGTCTAGAAATTTATCAAGTTTCTCTAGAATTTGTGGTAATGATTTAGATTTTGAATTTTGTAGAAGCTGACCTAAAGGATTATTATCAAAGTAAAACATGAACTCATGCTACTCGCTCAAGAACACAGAGAGCGAGGAAGTTGTAAACTACAGTTATGTAAGACCTTCAACATACAGTGAGGCTAAGATCTTTTTATGATGATCTGCCAGTGAAATATATCATTCATATTTCTCATGCATCATTGTTAGAAACGTTTTGAGAAGTCAGCTTAATGTATTTTTTTTGTTTCAATGACAATGATATGATGTTCTAATGATCCACCACACAACACATGTCTTGTATTATCAACCAGAAGATGCATGGATAACTATTAATCTTGCAGTAATATCACTGTATCGGCAGCAGTATTCCTCCAAGCTGTTGACATAGGCAGATCCAGGGGCGGGGCGGGGCGGGGGCGGGGGCGTGCCCCCACCCTTTTCCCCACCAAAATACTTCATTTTCGTAGGATTTTTGATGAAATACTTAAGTGCGCCCCCCCCCGCCCTTCCTTAAGTGCGCCCCCCCGCCCTTCCTTAAGTGCGCCCCCGCCCTTCCTTAAGTGCGCCCCCCCTTTCCAAAAACCAGGATCTGCCTATGGTTGATGTGATGTAATTTTCTATCGATGTCGCCAATTTTATATGTAAGCTAAGGCTTTTGAAAGACCAGAAGTCTACACGTGAACGCCTCGTCATGTGCACACGAATAATGGATCACGTCTGCAGCTGTCACAGTAGCCGAGGCAGTAGCTCTCCATGCTGCGGATGCATTTGTTATACAACTCTAGACAACTTCAGCTGTATAAGGCAGGTCTTTTGAAAGACCAGCATTTCTGATGTATCTACATATAAACAATTTATTTTCTCCCTGACATGAGCAGCAATGGATTTCAATGCTGCTGAGGTGAGGCAATGTTTACAAATCTAGAGGGATGGCTTTATAAGGAAGTGGGATGTGAGGAAAAAGCCAAAACAAAGAGGGATGTAGAAAAAACAAACAAAGCAAAAACAAAAACAGGGATGTGATATTTCAAGGAAGTGTGTGATATAGGGGAAAAACGTGTTAGCAGTTGTGGGATGTGGAAAAAAGGTCACAAAATAAGGTTGTGGGAAATAAAGCCAAAATGTTACGGATGTAGGATTTCTCCACTCGTTATGACACCGCCCCCTCCCCCATCTCACACGCTAGACAACTTGAGATGTAAGCCAGGTGTTTTGAATAACCAAAATCTACAGTAGAACCTCCAATTGAGACCACCTCTATACAGTGACCACCTCTATAACAAGACCATTTGTCACTATCCCAAACCCTCATCAAGCTACCCAAAACGAACATCTGTATAGAGACCAACTCTCTATCGAGCCCCCCCTAACACTGATCCCAAAGGTGGTCCTAATAGGGAGGTTTTACTGTGCAAAAAATTGGTCGTGTGCACCGGCGCACCTGTCGTAGTAGCCGCAGCAGTAGCCCTCCACGCTGGAGCAGCACCTCAGCGTGTCGTCGCCCGCGTGGTCCTCGCCCCGGCAGCAGATGGGCCGCACGGCGTCCGTGTCGCAGCACTCGGGCAGCACGCCCGCCCGCTCCATCGACACCTAGAGCAGGCCAAGCGTTCAGCGGTGGGTTCCAGGGGCCACAGCATCATGGGAGAGGTGGGGGTGGGGGTGTACTACTGCGATTTACAAACACTATACCATACACATTTCTACAGTATTTTAATTTATGTTTATAAATGAAAACCTACCTCCAGTAATTACAGTATGTACGCATAAAATTTAACAATATAAAACACCTCTGACACCGAAAAAACTGGGCTAATGTGGGTAATCGTTCTCGTGCCCATTTTGCAAAATACAGTGCATGTGTTTGAATGTAACAAAAACTTAAATTTTTCGTTTGATTATCTAACGTAGAGGCTGCATTTAAAAGCCAATCATGGCTGATGACCAGAGTGTTGTGGGATCTAACCAGAATGTAACAGAGGAGGAGAAACCAGTTGCTCCAGCGGACCCGCATGCAGAACATGGTTTGACAGATAGCATCAACAAAATCATAAGCAATGAAAAAGAAAGCGGTGATTCTGTTACCAAGAAGCCTAAGGTTGATCTTCAGAGTCTTGGTACAAGGGCGCATTTGGACAATACTGCTGTGCCCATTCTTATATCTGGAATCGTCGTTTTAGACAAAGAACGACCACCAAATCAAATTGAATACCTTGCAGAGTACCTGCTCAAGAACAAATCACAATTTGAGCAGTAACCCATTACTTCACACTTCAAGACATTCTATGAACATTTTGAGATAAGGACATGATGTTGATGTCGGATAGTGCGTTAATTATTTGTGTATGAAATAAAGTTTTGCACCAAATTACAAATGCTAACGAGGTTTATCATGTAAATTGTATATGGCATATATATTTATAAAAGTGCATACATTAAGCATTTTATGAACTAATTTACATTATTATGGATTGGCTTGTAAATTACAAAAGTTAGCTGTAAAATAACCACTTATAAGTCACGTACAGTTTTGTTGAACAGTTTCATACACTTTAATGCACGAAACTAATTTCATTATCAGGACACCTGAAAAAACAAACTTTTACTGAAATAATACTACGTTTAATAAGCTATGGATGGCAAATCGAATGCTAATTTCATGTCAAGTCATGAAAAGTATTTAGTTTCATGTCCACATTGGGTAAAAGCTAACCAAGGGTTATGTATGAAATGTTTGAATGTATGTTAAAAGTCCTTTCTCTCAATACTCTTTAAAGTTGAATTTGTTGTCCAATGAGTATTTTATACAATGATGTTTAAGCAAAATTAAAGTTAGTGTCCAAGGCAATCAGAGGCCAACGTACCGTGCATGCAACTGATTGTTAGTAGGAGATGCTATTATGTTCTAATTATTTGATTGTAATAAAGGATTTATTTAAAAAAAAGTTCTCGTCTGACCTCATGTAATGTGCACGGTAGAGTGTTTGTAAATCGTAGTAGTATACATAACCCTCCTCCTCAAACATGACGCTGTTATCTATGGGAGGCTTTCATCAAGTCATGAGGTAAGATTTGAGGCAATGTTCGTTTTCTGTCGTATAATGAAACGTGGTCAACAAGGGACACATGGGAACACAGCTTGTCCATCAGCTCTATTTGTGGAGAAGTAAGCCTACCACAGTGCAAGTGAGACCCACGGGTGGCTTATAGTAGGATACTGACCAGCATAACATCCAGTCAGACTTTATGTATGAAGAAACCACTTATGTTAAAGTTAAACAAAATTTTAGCTTAACCTATGGCAGATCTAGAGGGCAATTCAGTGTACCACCGGCCAAGAAAATGCACTTATGATACACGCATGGGCACCATTCCAATTTCCCACTCGAAAGATACTTAAATAACATGAAAATGTGTAGTTTATGGTTGTAAGACTCCCACTATGCAGGAGCATACGACCTAACCTCCACACCAGGTCATTGGCATCGTTGTCATTCTACACCTTTCTCAACTCCCCGTGGAGAAGCATACGGCAAATCGCAACCATCGTGCAGACGTGCTAATCACTCTAATTAACGTTCACTTGGCTGACCTGTACCTATCTAATGTGTAGGTGGCATGTAACAACAGGTAGTGTATACTGAGTAGGTAAAGCACGCACGGCGCAGCACTCAGCACGCTCGCTGTGGGAGCCGTCACAGCACGCCGACCGGAAGCCCGGCACCTCCACCACGGACCCCGAGCCTGCAACACACGCACAGCTAGGTCAATGTCAGCAGACGGCAGGCCATATTCTGAGCTACAAAAGGATATGCAAATGGATACGGATATATTTTTTCAATGACAGATCCAGGTTTTTGGAAGGGGGGGGGGCGCACTTAAGGAAAAGGGGGGGGCGCACTTAAAGGATTTCATGAAAACCCCTTTGAAAATAAAGTATTTTGGTGGGAAAGGGTGGGGGTGGGGTTGCCCCGTGCACCTCCGGGATCTGCCTATGTCTTTTCCATGTTCATTCATAGGTTATAATTCATCTCGGATACACCAAGATAACTATACATGCGAAAGTGCAATCAAAACATTATTTTTTAAAATGTACTGGTTTAGATTGTCTAGATACAGCGGCCAACTCTGAGTGGTGGTCAGCAGTCTCTCCCCGCCCAATGACCAACCCCAAGTGCTGGTCAGCAGTCTCCCCCAACCACCCACACTGAACAAATCCGAGTGGTGCTTATCAACCCCTCCCCCCCCCTCCCACACACATACAACATCCCCCACCCCCTCTCACCAACTCTGATGGGCGCACAGCAGTCCTCGCCGTCCTTGCAGCAGCGCCAGCCGCCGCCGTCGGGCGCGTGGCAGCACGTGGTGCCCAGGTCGGTGCGGCGCCGCGTGTAGCCGTCCACGCAGCGCTCCGTCACGCCGTCGATGCCGCGCACGCCGCAGCACTGCGGCCGGTACCCCTTCTTGCGCACGATGCTGCGGCCCTGAAACGACCAGGAAAGGTGCACAGTTGAACCACAGGCCTCAGCATCATGGGAGGGTGTAGAGGGTATACAATGGTCTACTACTATGGTTTACAAACACTATAGCATACAGTACACAGTATATATGATTATCTAGTCATATATACTATACACATAACACTATACCATACAGTACACAGTATATATGACTAGTCATATATAATGTGTACTGTATGGTATAGTGTTTGTAAACCATAGTAGTGGACCATTATATACCCCATCACCCTCCCACGATGCTGAGGCCTGTGAGTTGAACCACCTCTATATGGACACCACCTCTGTAATAAAAGCACTGTTCATGGTCCCGAACGTTCCATTAAGCGACCAAAATGAACCTCCACCTCTCCATGGAGACCACTTGAGCTCAGTCCCGTGGGTGGTCTAAATAGAGAGTTTCAACTGTAAATTACGCACAAGTCTGTCGGTCAGTGACATCCAACCGATCAGACGTACCAATTAACACGGAATCCTGGCCTGAGGAGGAGTAGTAGAAATAGTAATGGGATAAGTGGAGACTAGGTGGTTTGTTTGACAAAACAATAAATGTGGTAGTAATAGGTTATCATACGAGTGGGGGTGAGATCAGACAATCTCTCACTGAGTGTGGAGTTTGATTAAACACAAGACTCATGAGATATGGTCTGATCGCTCAAGCCCACTCTTATAATCATCTTCTTTCCTCTCATACTTATTCATCATCTTAAGTCCTAAACTTCGTAGTATACGATGTCATTTCCCCCGCTCCGCCTCTCAACCAACCAAAATCGAGTATTTTGAGCAAACATGGGAGAATCACATCCTTGAATTTGCTCATCGTGTTGGTTATATCAATACATATACATATTTCTTCAATCGCAACACTGAATTTTACCTTATTATTTACAGTTTCGGACCAATGACTATGTCCATCTTCTTCCGAACTGTAAATAATAAGGTAAAATTCAGTGTTGTGATTGAAGAAACAAACACGCAGATCTACGTAAGACTGACACTGACCTCGCAGCACAGGTAGTGGCGGGCGTCGTAGCCCACACTGCCGCAGCACGCGGGCTCCGACCCCGACCGGATGTACACCAGGCCGTTACAGCAGATGGTGTGGTCGCCGTCCACCCGCACCCCGCCGCACGTGATGGCTGAAACACACAGACGGCAATGTAAGATCCATTTTTTTTTTTTTTTTTTTTTTTTTTTTAGAATGGGGGGTGGGGGCGCATTGAAGGGACTTCATAGGTTTCGTACGAGCGATCGATGGCGGACGTGTAAAAAACTCTATGAAAATGAGGAATTCTGGTTGGAAAAAAAGGTGTGTGTGTGTGTGGGGGGGGGCACGCCCCTGAGCCCTCTGGATTTGCACACACTCCCCCAACGCGCATTTTAAGCAGCTTGGAGGCATAGGCAGATCCAGGCCACCTTACACCTTTCCCATCAAAATACCTTATTTTCAAATAGTTTTCTTGGCATGTTCGCTATAGGTCCCGCGTCAAAACATGAAGTAGCCCCCCGTTTCTGAAATCCTGGATCTGCCTGTGAGGAGGTGACACTCAACCAAAGATTAGTCACACCAGTTAGTTATAAGCATTTGAGGAGTATACCGTGTTTAACATGATCAGCTGTTAATCTGGGGTTCCCCCAGTTATGATGTAGTTAATGTATGGAATACAAGAGTTAGTTTTCAGGTACACACATGCAAATGATTGGTCTGCAAGCAGAAGTAACTTCGTGGATTTTTGCTATTGCAGTCATCATCGGATAAAATTATATAAATGGCAAATGAGACTGGGGTGGGAGGGGGCCGACTGTCCACAGTTATCATCATTTTGACCACCTCCTGGACCTGCGGTCATTCGTGTCTGTATGACCAGAAATTCATAGATGTAGATGTGTACATGCATCCTGCCTTGGAATGATCCACAATGCACACGTCTTAGCAATGAATGTTTTATACCATTTGCCAGTATTGAATTAGATACGTCAGCCCATTTGGTTGACGAATGATGATCATTTGTAAACACACAATGCGCATATCTATTATTAGAAAAATAAATAGTAGATTGATGATCACAAAAAATGGAAATATCTGAGATGCCTGCGCGATAATTTGTTTTATAAAGTGATACATCATAATAAACTATTTGCGCTGCCACACCCGTAGTTAGCGCACCTGTCAGTATGAAAATGATATTCATTTCATATAAACATTTGTGTAAATGATTTACATTTCAATGGACCTTTTTTACCCATCAATGAATACCAGCAAACTCTGTGAACGTGCCTTCAGTCTGCCGGGCCCCACCAAACATCAAAAGTAAGAATGTTATTAAGGTCATCTACAAACTGCGCATTTGTCTTTGGCATATTATTAATAGGTGTGTGTTCTAGTTTCTATGTTTTACATTACGAATATTTGAACCTTGTTTAGCTTCTGATATCGACCCGTGGAATGATTCTGTGGACATGCTGGTGCCGTAAACATCACGTGGTCTTTCAACGCCAATTTGAAAAAAAATATGTTGATCAATACACCCGCCGTGCTATTCATGAGGTCGTTGTGTTTTAGCAAATATGATGACTGTCCAGAAGCGCGGTCGTTCAGACACCACAACGTGCAATATTTTACAGTGGGTAATTTTAAAAGTCTAAATTTTACCTGGGTATTCTTCGATTGGTTTGTAATCGATGCATATAAATGTGAACTAAAACAATGGAATTTCTTAGTAGATATATTGCAAATTAGGCCTACCAATTGGTTTCGGGACGTCTATAATGGTAGTTTTGGAGTTTCAGCTTTAACTAGTTCACACATTATTTTACTGATTTCATCTTTGTGCGAGGAAATGACAAAATAATGTCCTTTTAATTGTGCCCTGATATTTATGTACAAAAACACACTAGCCCAAAACAACCTCCCAACTACTGAATACAATGACACCGTAACAAATGCATTAATGGGGCGTTTTCAACAAGGATAAGTGAAGTTATAAAGTACACTAAAAGCCGTTTGTCCAGGTTCTACTTATTAACCTGTAAAACTTCCCTTCATTCGGCAACTAGGCCTGTATACAAAAGGAATAACAATATTTCAAGCCTCAAGTAGTGATGAACACCGCTACACGAGGCATTGGCTGCAGACGTCATTTTAGTGTTTAAGACGGACTACATATTTACACTAGTCTACATAAAATGGACTTTCGTACGGCAGGTCACTGATCTCATGACGTCATCTTCATCTAACGACACACCCGCATGTTGTTTACAACCACTGCTCCCAATATCATACGTGAATGCTATGCATGTCACAATGATAGATCTAGTAGGGCTGCTATTGACAGAAACACGCGCGCAACAGCGCATATAAATGACTGCAACTTGTTGGGAGATCTTCATACAAAACGCAAACATTCTTTTGACCTGCAAGCACTGCTAACAGGTGCGCTGACAGGTGCCCTGTGACGCAGACAAAGACAGACGATCCGAGCTGCGTGTGTTCCACAAACAAAACAACACGGCCTATCCTAACACACACGTGTTGCACTGCGAGTCAGGACTCCTGACCCCAGTGCTCGTCCCTCCTCCTTTGTCTTGACTGTCTTCACCCATCACACAGCGTGCCTGGTTTTAGGTTTCCGCTAACGTCCGAGGTTCCCGAGAACTGAAGCCGATGCTGCAGTCGTTGTTGTGAACCAAGTTGCGTGTGATGTTTGTTCTCTTCCGTACCGTGACTCACGCAACATAACTTCAAGGAATGCAACTATACTAGCTAGGTCTTAAGATCTTCTCTCCTGTATAAGATCAGCATACCGTTTCTCCCGGTTCCAAACCCTAAATCGAGGGGCACATTCCACCACAAGGTGGATCTACAGCCTGTCTATTGCCAAAAACGCATAGAAAGCGTGAGGATCCGTGTGTGTACAGTGCGACAAACGTACGTTTTTTCAAGGCCGTACGGTGGCCGCAGAAGAAGTTCGGCTTGTCAAACTTCTTCTACGACCACCCTACGTCATGGTCTGACCGTAAGGAGGCAGTGTGGTGACCTTACGTTAAACGCAGATGCTTTACCCGCACGTTGTCGGCACGGACACAGCACTGGGGCTGTGCGTTGCCTGTACCATGAACGTGCGGATCCCGTACTTTTGTAATCACACAGGGCGTAGGACGTAAGTTATACGCGAGTACATCTCACGTTCTATGCAAGTTGAGGGCACGGCCACCTCAATAAAAACCACTCTCTGTGCCGACGCACTCATAACGCACGGAGCCCGTGCGTATGTGCCCACAACTGTACTTTTGCCAATGCTTGCGGAAAACGCCATAGACGCCGAAGACCTCCACACGCCTTGCGGCGACCACCGCCGCAATGTGGAATGTGCCCCTCGCTTAAGAGAGAGATCACAATGCACTTGTAGAAAGAGAGCACCTCTGTATGGAGGCCATTTGAAGCCCGTCCCTCATATCACGTGGTCTTAATTGAGAGAATCTTCTGCAGGTTTACTGCAACAGCTATATACTTATGTGGTCTCCACACTGGCAGATCCAGCTTTTTAAAGGGAAGGTGGGATTTTAACGGCTTCGTACGTGAGATAGACGGTGGACATGGCACCCCCCCCCTCGAAAATGGAGTATTTTGATGGGAAAGCAGGGTGGGGGGAGCGCCCCCTGCACCCCCTGGATCTGTCTTCGTCACACCTGCCACTGGAGGAGACTTGTGCGCGGAATAATGGCCAACCAACACCAGCACAACAAAAATGCTGAGTTGCAAACTTCAGACAGCATATTTCCTTTCCACCAGCCGAGGAAACTGACCTCTACATACTGACCAGTGTCATGTCGGACTCATCAACTGGTCAGTAATGAAGATAAACAACCTGCCAGGAAATGGCGGCAGCGGCGGCCTTGTTCTAGATCACACTAGCAGCTAGCGAGATCTCACGGAGACACCTATGTGTTGCAGATATCCAGCAGAATGTGCTAACTAGCAGGATAACTGGCTGGATCTGCTGTGATGAGAGTCCGGAATGTGACCCCACCACAGCAGAGATGTACACCGCCGGCTCCTTTGTTCAACATGTGAAAGGTTGGGTGTTTACTTGTTAGTGAACTGAGCCTTTCAAACTTCGTGATGTGAATATAGCGTGTACGCTTAAAATCACGTCAAGTTAAATGCTCCGTAGCAATACTTCGTGGATTACAGTCATAATGGCAGCCTGGCCGATCACAATACAGTGCAAACTTTTATATTCGTGTATGTCGTATACTAAATATTCCAATATACCGCCCCCTGATGTGCGTTGTGCATGTAATGTAGCCTCGTTAAATAGACTTAGAGTTCCCTAAAAATACTTCAAAAACCTGATTGGAAACTTGAAGTTTTATAACGTTAACGAATTGCTCAACTTGTGTACCTCTTTTCATCGCTGATATTACTACAACACCCAGCAGGGGACCGTATACTGGAATATTTAAGATAAGATATATACGAATATAAGAAGTTGCACTGTACTGTGCTTGGCCAGGCAGCTTATTATGACTGTAATTCATGAAGTTTTGCTATGGAGAATTGAACTTGACATGATTTTAAGGGATACACTTTATATTCACGTTGCCAAGTTTGAAAGCCCGAGTTCACTAAAGACTAGCTACTACAAAGTAAACACCAAACCTTTCACATGTTGAAGCTATTCTTTTTAAATTTCGATTACTAATGCCAATGTACATTTAACATGTGTCACACAATTGGAACATGCTGTAAAAAGATGAAATCGCGGGAAACAAGTCTACAAAATACCACCTGCACCATTATTGATTCAACAGATGCCCAGCCTGCCAATTAAGTTATCTCATAGCCAATGAGACAAACTGCTCTCCTAATATTTGAACCCATAACCTTTGATGTGCCACACTAGCAGATCACTATCAAGACCCATAATAGTCACTTACCTTGATATAACATTCCCCCTGTACAGGTATTAATAGGCAAATTATCATGTATGCCAGCGACCTGTCACTTAGGACGTATATCAAATGGCGTTTGTTAATTTACGTTTGACAGGCCTGAGATCTGATATAGATATTAGTGCGACTCGCGGATTGCATCTTTTGTGCACGCGGTAATTTATAGAGCCCTAACTGAAGTCTGTTAATATGCATGGTCGTATCTAGCCATCGTGATTACAAAGAAGATTCAAGTGGAATGTAGTAGTTTGAAGTTTTAATCTTACGCTAATCTACGTAATTCTAATCTAGGTCAGGATGCTAGTGAACTTAATGACTTTGTTGACATCAAATGCGTGAATGTAATACGTGGGAGAGAGTCAACATTTAAATAATATAACTCATGATTTACGAGCAATACAGTTCTCTAATAACATCCGAGTGTAGCCATATGTCTAATAGTTATAATGCTCACTTTCACGATACCATCGAGTCGCTAGCAGTTTGAAAGTGGTGTGTGCATACAGCAGAACCTCCAAGTAAGACCACATCTATAAAAATACCAACCCTAGGATAATAAGGGCATTTTCCCTCTCCTCAACCCAGCATAAGTAGACCCCCATGAACTCCAAAGGAGACAGCACCTCTATCAGTCCCCGGGCTGTCTGGAGCTCTGATTCACTCTCAGTGAGAACAAGTTATGATTCCATTTCCTGGAACAGCAGGTCACATCCGTGTGTATGTGTGGAATGTATAACAATGCCAGGCCCCAGTCTCACAGACGCCGACAATCGTCCCCGAATTGTTACTGCGCACTATGTTGTCAGCAACTATGGGTCTGGCCCGAAACAACACTTGTATGTTTCGGGCTTATTATTCAACCCATAGACTATTGCAAATATCATCTTGACAAAGGTGTATGTATGCGGTGTGCATTTGCAGATCCAGGGGGCGCATGCAACCCTTCCCACCGATATACCTTTTTTATAAGGGTTTTGGCATGTTCACTATCAATTGCGCATACAAAACCCATGAGTTCCCTTCAGCACGTCCCCTCCCCCTTTTTTGAATGACAACCTGAACCTGCCCGTGGCGTTGAAAAGATTTCCAATAATAACAGCCAATGACTCAGAAAAAAACACAGCTCAGCCATTATAAGCCAATGTGCCGTGTTTGTTTACATTCCAGCTGCCACGTGGTAATTAGACTCGTTCTGAATTCAAGATGGTAACTGCGTGAGATGAGGTCATATCTCTGGCGCGGACACCGCTACTTTACCCACACTTCATATATTCATCAACAGTAATAAAGAAATGGCAGAATTATGTCTAAAAAGTGAGCTGGTAACTATGGCAACATTTCAAAACATCTCTTGAAAGCGTCTTCATGTCACTGGTGAGTCGGTAAATTGTTCATGAATATCGCTTACACACTGCGTTGTTTTTACAATGCTATAAACACGTTTTAAAAACGTGTGTTTAGTTTTCAATGGAGAGTTATGTTTTCGTCTCAGCCTAAAAGTGTCACCTCAGTTAAGTTCATGAGATATTGGATTTTGACAAAAGGAGCAAACGCGATCCAGTCAAAATGAAGGCAGTCTTCATCTATGGCAATACGTATGTGGGCTGGGTAATCAGGGTACAGATTTGCTATTTAGCATATTCAATTCTCTGCGATTAAATGATTTTATTCATTTACTATGATGCCACTTGTCCCAATACACCTTAAACTACTTTTTATTTCGTTAAAAACATTTACGGTTTAAATATATAACTAAATTTTAAACATGTTACGGTTTCATTTTCAAGAATCATATTTTGAACCACGAATGCCAGAAAAAAAATCCTAACTAGGTCAAAAGTGCTCAGAGATCATCCAACCTTATTAGCATTCTCCTATCCAAAGGGCTTTGTTGTTGTTTTTTGCCTGGTTTAGATGGTTTCCCAACTTTCAATCATATAAAATGGGGCCTATCGTCCGGTTTTCTAAAATTTATTGTATTTTCAATTAAAGCCTTTTATTTTCAATAATTGCACAACCTTGATAAGAAGCTTACATTTTACCATTTATATTTTGAACACTTTTATTACTTTTACACATACTACTCTGACGTGGAGATATTTATTTTACAAATATATGATTTTATTGAACATGGAGACACAACATACCCCACCCTAAGGGGGGTTTGGGGGCATGCTCCCCCAGATTTGTTTTATATGAATGTCTCTAGAAGCTCTCTGGTGCATTCCTTTTCTGAGAAAAGTACATGTAGTTTATTTTTATTTTTAATGAAATGGAAGTATTAAGATCATGTTTTTTATATACATAAGGGAGCTGTCAATATTTGTAAGGGGGAGGGGGCGGTCAGAATAGAGGGGATGGGGTGAAGAATTTCAGTGCAAGGACTGTGTGTGTGGGGGTAGGGGGGCGGGGGTTCATATTTGAATGCAAGGGAATGGAGGGGGTTCAAATTTCAGTGCCTCATGTATAGCATCATGTTTACACTTACAATTGTAGCAAAAAATTCAAACAAGATTTTTTTTCGCGCTCCGCAGTCCTCACACATATCAAATCTAAAACTTTCATATATGACTTGAGCATTACTTGCAAACAAATAGCAAAACCAAACTAAACTATAAGTGATACAGTTTTATTCTTTCAACACTACTGATATGTGATGCAAATGACGAATTAAGTAATGAAAAAAGTGTTGTTCGGGTTGTGCCCAATGATGATGATACTGAAGAAATAAGAATCAGATCATAGTTCAGATGAAAATGATAATGTTGATAGTGATGAGGACCACACCATTGTTCAACCTACCGCATTAACATCAAGGTCAGGACGTGTATTACGTAAAAAACGAAATGCTAACATGATATGTACAACTGGTGAAATTCAAATGGTTGTACTGAAGAGACATGTTGTGATACAGTTCATGCAGTTAATATTTTTCATGTAATCTTTTATCAAGTTCAACACCAAGTGCTATGTTGCATTCACTCTGAAATGAAGGGGGGAAAGGGGGGGGGGATTTCAATGCACAAAGTGTCAGGGGGTAAGTTTTGAGTGCAGAATTTCCAGGGAGAGTGGGGGGGGGGTAAAATTAGTGTATAATGCTAATGACACAGATCCGACTGCCCCCTCACCCTAATAAATAATGACAGCTCCCTAAGATTCTTGAAATTCGGTATTCAGCATATCTATGATCATCTATATGGTCGTATCTGATTCTACACTATATTCTATTTTTGCCGCCTATCTTCTAATATGGTCTAAATCGTTCTTTTAACGCATAAATACCTGTTGGTCAATTTTATTTTTTATTCTTTTTTTAACATGTTTCGACACTACAGTATCCTTTTCAAAATAGCAATTCCAAACTGGAACTATAAAAAAAGAAAGGGTCTACAAATTATATATCGAGACCAATGTTCTTACTACATTGTGTCCCGTTCTTATATGCTGTGTAGTTCTGCACATTGGAAATACAACGTACATTGGCCAGTGGCGTTGTATTCAGCATTTGCTGTAACGTGTTTCTTTTAAGAATCTTCATCTGAATGGGAAAAGAAGAAAGTGAGATGAATTCCTTTAGGAAAAAGAAAAGCCATTTATTTTCATAATGGCAATTAAAAATAAAACTTTGACGATACGCATGATAGTTATATTTGTAACTGTAACGTGAACCAGATTGACGGATTTCTGTAAACGTAGCCTACATTTCCTATTCTATGAAGTATTATCATATTCCACGTGATAATCTAAGCTGCGTGACGGCGCGTGTCCGCTGCCACTCTACGCGCCTCTTTCTGTAGTAGACGTAGGTCTTGCAAAATGGGCGAATTGCTGCAGTTCATAAGTGATGTTTATGCGTGCCTACGATGGGAAGAGAACACGGAGGCCAGATACCCAAGTCAATTTGGACAGGGCACCACAGTAGTGGGCAGCGAACCACCACGCTCTCGTCGTTCTATGGCCGCGTCTCCCATCTCTGGTCCCGGCGATGTGCCTACTGAGGTGGCGCCACCGTCTACAGAAAGGACGAGTGACGTGGCGCGTGATGACGTCCTCAGCGATGTTGTGCACATCACGGTGGAGTTACGGGACGGGGACGGTGATGGCACGGTGCGCATTCAGGCGGTCAGCATGGGTCTGGGGGAGGAACCCGCTACACAGCAAGGGCTTAGCGAACACATTGTGCAGCATGTACGTGCTGGAGAGCACAGTGTGCCAGATGCTGATGACGAAGGTACTCCGCATACATCACGTATTTCAACGCATAACACGTGTGATGATGTAAAGGCGCGGCCAACTCCAGGCTGCCAGGTCTCATATAGTCTGGCCCGCACGCCTGGAGGAAGGTGCCTCCACATTTCACTGAGACCAGCTCACGAGGAGGAGGATGAACAGCATTCCCATCACCATCTGAATCTTGGGCATTCTATTCGACGGACGGAGTTATCAGGAGTAGGCATAGCTGAGAATGCTGCTATTACGGAAGCGTCATCCAATACCGTCGGCACTCCGACAGCTTTAGATCCAGACTCTACTGGTATTCAAGACTTTGACCAAACGCTCGACTCAGTAGTTCCTCTGCAATGTGTAGGCTCTCTGCGTGCCAGACGTCGTAAACGTCGTCAGGGATTCCGTTTTAGTATCAAAAGAAGAAAAAGATAACTTCAATCACCCACTTCTCGGTGTTTTCGGTGCTGATTGCGAGATTCCACGTCTGAACTGTGGCAATCATCACAGTTTTGTGCAAGATGTCCAGTCCACCGAACTCATTAGTATGTTAATTCAGTCATCATGTGACCTCAATGTCTAAAAAAATACGGACATATCATTAGCTTTTGGCTTGGTACTATCAAAGTTGATTTACACTATTATATGTCTAGATAAGACATCTTTGTAATATACTAATAGACTTAAATTATTTTTTACTGGTTTTGTTGTTTATTTTCTTATATAATGTTGGTACGTTCATTAGTCAACATGGTCTAAAATCATTAAAGCAGAAAAAAGTCTTATTTGATGCATTATTCACCCTAAATCTATGTTCTTGGCATTGGATTGCTTAACGAGATGCTTTTTAAACATGGCTAACATAAATATCTATTGCCCATGAGTTGACATTAATATGGTAACTCTGTGGTCTCTGAGCACATTTAATACAACCACGATTATGTCAACTTGATGGTCATGTTTCAAACAGATTGATACTATAGTGGAAAAATAGAAAAACAGATAATAAAAATCGCTCTCTCGAAGGTAAAATTTAATTGGCAAAGTGCCAAAATTAAATACAGTTGATGTTCAGTAGGTATGTAAGCATTGTACCAAGTTTGACTGATTCTCACAAGCATTAGCAAAGCTATTGAATGAAATGTTGAAAATGGACCAGAAATGGCCCTGTGGACAGCACACTGTAATTGGCTAAGTACCCCAGATCGAATCACTTCGGTGTCGCTTCATGCCAAATAGTTGTGTAAAGTTCGAATGAAATTGGTTCATTGGTAAATGCTCTAGCTTGTCCGGAGACATACGTAGACATACATAGTTAGTTAGTAACAAACAAGGCTTTCGCTTCAGCAGCTGAAGTGACGCAATAAGTAGCGAATTGAAATAGCGAAGTGGAAGAATGTCAAACTAGCCCCAAAACATACGTGACACAGCACAGAATAGGGAACGACCACAAGCGTCGACCAGTTGCAATTGAACTAGTCTATTATTCAAGTTCTTACTTCCAAACAAACCCCCTTTCCACCATTGCAATGGAGAGCACGGGCCCAACATCACGAGAGAGGGGAGGAGTATGTATAGGGCCTACTACCCTGATTTACAAACACTATAGCACACACATCACCACATATCACAGATATTGTGCAGTGGATCCTGTCTATCAGGACCACCACTGGGACTGGCCTGACAAGTGGTCTCAACAAGGTGGTGGTAAAATTCGCATTGCTATATGTATACCTGGTTGTTCTGAAATAGAAAATGCATTAGTTACAAAAACATGATATTACTATATAAGAATTCACCAAACACAGTATGAACTGTGATAAAGCTGGTCACACCACAACAGAAAGTTTTATCGTGTAGGCTATGCCAGTAAGTTGCTTCCGGGTGTAGATCCCCCTTCCCATCCCCACCCCACGCCCACGACTCCTAGAAGCCAGAATCCCACGTGCAGCATGATCTCCAATTCTCCATAGTGCGGTTTTACTGTAGTCGCATCCATTCACCGTATGGTAGGCCTTCTCCGTTTTCAAGACACCAATATTCCCCCGTCACCCCCGTGCACGTGTGTCATTAGGAGTTATTATGCCCTTGCCGTCTCTCATCACCATGGCTAAGGCTGCCTGCCACCAGAGACAACCTTTGCCCATGTATACAGACGTGGTCACGTCCATTGTACATGCAGTAGATTATGATACTGGTATGTACTACAGTGGATCCTCAAAATAAGAACAATTATTAATTGTCTGACGGGACCATCTGGTAGGGGCGGGTTTATAAGGTAGTGGAGTGTGGGGGGAAAGGAAAAAAAAGATAATGAAAAAGAAAAAAATAGAGAAAAAAGAGGGATGTTGGATTTCAGGGATGTGGCATGTGGGAAAAACGCATCAAAATTTGTGGGATGTAGGGAAAAATGTCCAAAATTTAGGGACGTGGGCTATGATACGACAAAAATAAACCAGGGATGACGTATTTCTTGATCCCTTATAGCCCCCAACCCCCCTCTATGAGAAGAACATTTGAAGCCCATACATTCTAAAACGTCAAAGAGTCTCGATAAAACCACATCTATTGGCACTTTTGTGTGACGCCCAAAAGGTGGTCTAAAACAGGCTTTTACATTGGGTTGTGTGTAGGTCTAAATGCACATGGAGAGAGTTCAATCAGCTTCTAATTAAAATGGTGTTGTGTCAACAAGAATGATATAATTCCTGTTTTCATTTGTAAGCTACGTTCCATTTTTTGCACATACTCAATATTTATCAATCATTATATACCACTATTCAACATAGTGGTATTCAGAAATCTGTTGAAGGGCATTAAACCCCTGATAACGATATGTGGTGTAGATCTTAATTGAAGTAGCAACTTATGAGATGATAATATCGATAGATTTTATGTATGCAACTGACATAATCTGCAAGTAGCTTGTTGAAATCATCTCGTTTGATGCAGTCAACAGTGGTTACACATTGTGGAATCGGTAATTTCATGCTGAGAAGAGTAAAGGCTACGAGACTGATAGATCTAAGGGGCGGTCCAGATAAACATCGAGGCGGGGGGGGGGCTAGGTCTTTTTTTAAAATAATAGTTTGTTTCTACATGTGTCCCCCCCCCCAAAAAAAAAAAAAAGTTTGTTTCTATATGTGTTCAGAAAAAAAAATTGTTAAAAATTATTTTTAATCACGAAATCTGTGTAAACAAAGTAGAGTCAATCACGCAAACTGTACCGCTAAAGGGTTGGGCGACGTGATGAAGACTCTCTGCGCCTCGGGCCACGGCCCAAGACACGAGACTGACGGCTGACTCCAATGACAATGTGTTTTAGCACACTCCTCGCTGTGTTACTGGCGTACTATGCACAGACTGCCGTCCCAGCTTGCTGGTATGGTGACCTGGTGTCCTACAACCTGGGTTTCACGATGGGCCCCTTTTCGAGGGGACTTCACACCGGTGCTGACACTCAAAGATCAGGGCGTCCCCATCACAATGCCACACGGGACCAGGTGTGGTGAGGAGAGGTAGCCTACGTGCTATCGGACTGTCGGTGTGGCAAACCATCTCTGTGCTCGCAATGGAGTGGCTGCGGCTACTGGTGGTTGATTGCGAGCTGAGAGTCTGCTGCTGCTTCTCGCGAACTTTTCACAGTTGCGACGGAAGTCCCCAACCCCGCACTGACGGCCTCGACAGTATTTGCGGTTGATGAAATCTGCTTTCTATTGCAACATTTCTTTGTTGCAGACTTGTCTATTCCCGCAAGATTCCTCTCACTGTTAAGTTGCCCATCCTACGGCATTGGGCGGGTTGGTAGAGGTCGTCTCCTGTTGAAACTTCTTTAGCCACCAAGCTGCATAGAACTGAATGATACTCCCCACGACATTTGTCTCGTAGTTTACCCTCCAATACTCAAAGACTCATGCTAGCAACCTCCTCCGAGTAGGAAGAGTTCCCGGGTGTCATCACCACCAACGCCCAACCTTCTGACTCTACAAAAGGCTTTTTTTAAAGTGTTCACCCACTTTTCCTTGATCGGTCTGCAGCCTTGCCCAGCCTTTTGCGGTTCCGCCCGATGTATCTGTATCTTGACTGTGCTGTCCCATTGGTTGTCTCATGGACGGTCCTTGTAGATCAATCGCGACCTGCTCGTAGGGGAATCTGACGTATTCGTGCTTCATGGGAGCTTTACCGCCACCCCAGCACCTGTTTTACATGTGATGCATGCACGACACATCAACTTCCCAACCAGGCGATCCAGGATGTAGGACACCAGGCCACTGTACCAGCAAGCTGGGATGGCGGTCTGTGCATAGTATGCCAGTAACACAGGGAGGAGTGTGCTAAAAACATTGTCATTGGAGTCAGCCGTCAGTCTCACATCTTGGGCCGTGGCCCGAGGCGTCGTGAGTCTTCCTCGCGTCGACCAACCATTTAGCGGTACGGTTGCGTGATTGACTCTACTTTGTCTACAATCTGTACAAAATATCATACTTTTACCAAATATTTTTATATCATATAAATTTTTTTGAAACTATGAATTAATTAGTTTACATAATTTTAGTTGGATTCATGAATTGTGATTATTATTGATTATATTATTATTATACAAGTACGACTATTTTGGAATACTATATGATTCAGTTCACTGTAGCTAGTCTATTTCATTCTTTATTAGTTTGTATTACATGAACAGATTGAAAAATGTATACCTGTAAAACGGAAGGAATGTATATGATTATCAATGGATGGAAAAAAAATGTTTGTTTTCAATGAACAATAAAAATTGTTTGTTTTATTGCGGTTTCTGAAAAAATAGTTTGTTAGCAGGTAAAAATAACTAGCCCCCCCCCCCCCCACTGATTTTCGTCTCATGAACAGCCCCTAATTCCTTTTGGAAAGTCGTGCGCACAACACGACTCAACCAGGTATTATGTTGTGTGGAGCTTCTAGAGCTATAACACTAAGAACAGGATTATTGTTTCGATATTCCACACGACATGGCATGTGGACCTCAAATACTAAGTTGTTTTAGTTATACTGTCATGTCAGATGCCATTACGGTCACGGTTGTTCATTGATATTACAAATGGAATGCATAATGACGAGCTTTGTTTGCAAACACTACAAATATATATAAAAAACAATGAAAATCTTACAACACAAGAAAATAGCAAACTTTATGTTGTAAATAGAAAAAAATAAATACGCTATGGTTTAGGTTTTCCATTATGGTCAAAGTCCATTTTAAAATGAAGAATCAATCTTAAACATAATGCACTCTTTGTTCAGCTTACGTACAAATTACAACTGGCTATCATAAACATTATTGGCACAATTTCATAACAAGAAATAAAAAAGATACAGTTCACTTTATTTATTGTTTTCCGTTGTTTTACATAATTATATCATAAAATATTTGTTTGGGAAAGGAAGGGGTGCGCTGAACGGATCTAAGGTGTTTGTCTGTGCAATCAATAGCAGATATGCCATTGAAAAAAATGGTGGTAGAGGGGGTGGGGGAGGGGGGGGGGGCGCCCGCACCTCCATGGATCTGCCTATATGTTAGGTGTCTGCAGCCAACAGGACTCACTGCAATGTATGTTCATCAGCGGAGACCGTTATCATCTCTGAACACTCACCCCAATACGTTACTCAATTATGTAATGAATCGCTTGAACTCATGAAAGTTACAAACACTTGAAACGTGTATCACAAAATATCACGAAGGACTGCACAAGAGAAGGCTGAATCAATGCTTTCTGTCTAACTTACCCACAATAATTACCATAAATTAAAAGGTGTGCGACTATGAGCGGTAATATTATTGGAGAGATGGTGAGTATAGAGGTGGTCTTCACTGGAAGTTCTACTGTAAGTATAGCAATTTCGTACGGTGGACGTCCTCATATTGTGTTTCAAGGTGCAGTCTAATGCACTTGGTGTAAAACTTGACCAAATCAGATGAGTAAACCATCACCAAATATCATGGCATGATTCATCGTTTATCAATCAATCATGAGCTAAAAGTCATGATTCTATCTTTATAGTCAAAGCTGACATTTGCTCAACTTACCATATATGAAAGCCTACAATGGGGTCATAGAAATTGGTCTAATTATAGACGGGTGGTCGCTTTATAGAGGTGTTATGTGTATCTCTCACATAGGCAGATCCAGGGGCGTAGCCCAAGCCCCAGCCCCTTCTCACCAAAATACTTCATTTTCATGAATTTTTTGGCATGTCTACCATCGATCGCGCAAACAGAACCCATTAAATTGCTCATGAGTGCCCCACCCCCAACTTCCCAAAAATCGGGATCTTCCAGCCACCCAGCGCCCCGTGCTGGGTGGCGGCGGCCCCGTCCTCGCCTGCTCACACTAATCCGCGCTGGCACTGAGCACTTTGCTCCGCTAATCAGCGTGTTCTCCAATTAGCCGCTACACGGCGCGCACTCACGTACAACACGGCGGCGGCATTCCACGGGGTGCGGGTGTGGTGAGGGGGGGGGGGGCTAACAGCACGGCATTGTTTTTGTCTGCGGGGCTTGTGATAGTTATATACACTTAGTTCAGAATATCGTCACATGCCCATTTGTTGCCACTTTTTATGCACCGTTTCTCTTCAGCTCATGACATCCCAGAGTATGCTGGATGAATACAGAGCAGGACTTTGCTCGTAGCTTGTAGTAAAAGGATGTGAAGTCTGTGAAGCTATCGCACTACGCTTCAAGTTATTCACTTTATGTACCATGAAATAAATGTAGTAATTGCTGTGCCGCATCCATAGATTAGATTTTTTTTTAATAATGATTAAGATTAGATGCAATAATAATTCTTTTAATAAATTCAACAAATTTTCGGCATGTACTGCCTTTATCAAGTTACAAATTGTAACTGTATTTGTAACTTGATAAAGGCAATACATGCCGAAAATTTGTTAAATTTATTAAAGAAAAATATTATTGCATCTAATCTTAATCATTATTAATTTTTCTATGTACCATGATGTAGATGCATTCTTAGCTTCAACAGAAATGGTTTTCAGTCCAATCACGTGATCACCAGCTCGAGCCTAGCTGTTAAGACCCGGTTCTGAGACATACATATGTCTAAAAATACCACAAACCATATGGCTGTGCTATTTGGAATGATGCACGTGTGCAGTGAGAGTAGTAGGGAGGGGTGGCGATAATAGAGCTATAACAAGTAGGCACCATTTCATTCAGCGAGTCCCTCACTCACAGGTGGCCGCAGTCACAAACCTCCATAAAGAGACTTACTCCGTTCAGAGACCACTTCCACATTGCGACCTTTTGTAGGCAGTGTTATAGAGATGTTCTCCTGTAGAACTAACGCACACAGAAGTAGAACACTGACTGTAAAACACACACGACCACACGGGGTTCACGGCCGACACCGCACGGGCTACAAGCAGGAACTACAGAGAACAGGAGAGCAGTGTAAACAGCTGACAGGGCCCTACAGGACCACTGCAACACCCTGTGAGGACAGTGGCCTCTATGGTTTTGCATTGCACGATGTCATATTATGGAGTCATCGGCAGATCCGGTGGGGGGGGCGCCACCTTTTC
Source organism: Streblospio benedicti (assembly GCA_019095985.1). NCBI lineage: Eukaryota > Metazoa > Annelida > Polychaeta > Spionida > Spionidae > Streblospio > Streblospio benedicti. Next base: position 57,022,606 of record CM032669.1, read on the forward strand.
TCACAAAAACACTTCATTTTGATAGGGGTTTCACATCCACCATCGACCACGCATACGAAACTCATGAAATCCCTTAAGTGCACCCGCCCCTTCCAAAAAACCTGGATTTGCCATTGGGAGTAATCTTCAAACTAGTCTGGGGTAGTGGGTTTCTTGCCATTTTGTGTTCGTTAAGCAGCACCAAATTTTGCATGCAGCCGAGGTCCTTTGAACGTAAAATCACGTCTGCACACCTGTTTATCATCTCCCAGCATACATAACTTGTGTATGGGCATAGTCCAAGAGGCAAACACCCAGATTTGCCATTCTGGAACAAATTTAGGTCACAGGTCTAATAGTGATACTTAGGTCAAGATGGAGCCAGTGAGCTCTGTCAACAGAACAACTGACCATGCACAGATGTGTATGGATGTGAAGAAAATGTGGAAATCGTCTTGTTCAAAAGCTGGACTAGGATTGATATAAGCTTATACATGTTCTTTAATTGGTTGTGTCAGCATGGTTAACAGTTGACGATACGTAGACCTGTAATAGGCAAGTTTAGTATAGTGTAGCAATTCAAAACAAATAAGTTTATGCATTACACGTTTTTTGTCAATCCATAAAAACAGCAAAAGAATTGATGATTTCTGCTAATTAGGCTAATGTTAATGAGCTAATTTGCATATCATTGACATGCAACACAACAAGCATGTCACAAGCGTTAGATTGATGCATATATCACGAATGTATGTTCCATATTTCCAAAGATATATAAATTTCAGCTTACACAACTGAATTTTTACCACGTTATGGTTACCATAGAAACTGGTGTCTACACTAAAATGTGGGATTTTTTCAGATATTTGTTTCCATAAAATTTATAGCGAAGTGACCTGGCTATATATACTATGATGTACTTAGATTTGTTCTTATTAATGTTTCATAGGAATAGGGTTGGTTGAAATGAACACATTTTTGGGAACATGTTAAAATTTAGGGGGTAGCAAATGTATTAACATAACTTTTCATCATATTTTGTTATATTTTATGTAAAATAGAATTATGTTAGGATATGTTAATAAGGTCATATGCATACACAACTTTTTGTCAAGAAAGAGGTGACACTAAACGTTCATTCAATGTCAAAACCTTATATACCTGAGTAGTAGTTTTGTTGGTACAATCAATTATGCGATGCATCCTTCAATTCCAAAAATTAGCTACGTTGCCATGGAAACCACACCATAAAAAACTGCACCACTTTTCAGCTTGGCATCATCACTTTTTGTAAAGCCCAACAACGGATCTACAGCGTGGTATATCGTCAGATTTTTTTCTTCTAAATTCCGGATTGACCAAAATTATGTTTCAGTGGTGCTGTCATACTACTATCTGTGGTGTGAATTTCGTATCGCATGGGTTTCATATTGTTATCAAGCATTTTATGAACCGACTTGAACACAATTCTCAAACCAGCATTTGTTTGGTACAGGTGCGAAGTGTACCCGTGGAGCCGTGAAGGGCACCGCTTATCAAATGTGAAATGCACCCATGGTGAGCACTGATAACAGTGCAATAAACCATTTAAATATGTCTCTTTTAGAGCTCCACTTATCTCTGGTATTATCATGTTCTAAGGGGTCAAAGGACTGATAGAAAACTAAGTATCACAATTGATATAGTTCAAGTTGTCAAGTTAAAATATGAGGAAATAGATACATTGGGAACAGCAATGTGTAACAATTTAATTTGATCAAAAGTGCTCAGAGAGTAGAGTGTCGCAAGAGCAACGTTGACTCATGGTCAATAAAGATGTTTAGGCTACTTTGGCAGCCATGTATACTTTGCAATTAAAATATTACAGCAGGAAAACGTCTTCTTACATTGTTACAAAGTGTAACCTCAATCAATTTAGGGCGTGGGTTTCTATGCAAATGGCACAAATGTACCTCTATCTATGCACAACAATCATCATACAAAATACTTTTGGGTTGAATGCGTTTACAGCAGGTGTCATGAACCATAGCAACTTATTATAGTGGTAATGTGATATTGGATTGCAGGTGCTTTCTAAAAACGGACCTATTGCCTCATTGTCATATCTCACGGCTTTAGGGGCAGTATGAGTGACGATTGTGGCCTCGGCAAATTTGCTGGTGCAGCCTCGCAAGGCTCTGGTTCCTACAGAAGTGTGACAAGATAGGAGGGGCGGGGTTTAATCCCAGCTGGGGCAGTTACACAGGGCAACCTACTCTTTTAAGAGTGCTATGTTCCAGTGACCTATCACTAACAGGGATTTTTGTCACACTCCCCGGTTTTCACTTTACAAGTTCGTCCGCTTGTACGGAACTAACTTGTGCAATGAAAACTCACCCTGCAAAATATCCATGTGTTATCCATGTGATGTTCTTGTGATGTCGATCAGCTCCATCGGTAGCGGCACCTACAAGTCACACCCCGCGGAGTGTACATCTGAAGTGGGCTTCAACGGGTTGTGGGGCCCCACACAGGCCTCTGCCCATTACACATGTAGATTACTAAATTTAGATTCCAACATGCAATTCATATTATAAAAAATATTGTTTTTATACATGAATATATATGCATTTATTATATTACTCCACAATAACAAACAGCTTTCCAAAAATGGTTTGATCTCAATTGATCAGGCTACTCTAATTAAGTGGTCAAATAGGTTAATGATGGAGTTGAAATCCAGAGATTGTGGTTACCTCAGAGATGAGTTAAACAGTGAGAGAATATGGGGTTGATTATGTGTGAATTCAGATTTCTTGGGTGGCAGTCAAATTTTCGTTGCGAACTCTATGTTTTGATATAGGCCTTAGGTTACACAGACGATTGACACAGCCGAGGGAATATTTTCCTGACGATTGCATTGGGTTAGGGCCTTTTAGACGTTCTCCAGTTGTAGTTTTACTTTGTGACGAGGGGTCATTTTCAGTAACTGGTGTATCGATTAATAAACCCCACGTATAAGACGAGGCCTGAATCCGCATTGCGAGTGAGAATTGACGAGAATTGGCGGGAGTTGGTGATTTATCCCGTTCCCTCAGCAAGATATGGACTATTCAATTGTTTGACACATCATGACACCTTGTTTTACAAGAGTATTCGTCAGTTACTCTAATGATTGATGGAGGCGTAATCCTCACTGGCAGATCCAGGTTTTCAGAAAGGGGGGGGCAGAATTAATGGATCTCGTAGGTTTCGTACGCGCGATCGATAGCGAACATGCCAAAAAACGCTATGGAGATGAGGTACGTTGGTGGGAAAAGGCGCCCCCCCTGGATCTGCATATGACCATTTAGGTACGGATCCAGATAAAGTGTTACTTTTTGTAACTTAGAATAGAGCATAAAATAAGCTCAAAATTATTTACATCGGTGTCGTCTTTACATTATCTGATGTAGTAGCTAAATGATAGTAGCCGCCGAGTGAATAGCGAGTTTGTGACCAGAATGTCGTGTGTTCGATTCCCAGTTGTTGTGTTTTAGTGGTGGGTATATTGGGCCAACGTATCTATTAACAGATGTTACCCTGCTCCATGGTACGCACACATAAAGAAGTTACAGGTCAGGCAAGTGATCCCTTGTGTCGGTGATGCACACCGCGTGCTACGGTAGCAAGTGTTGTATGATATAGGAGTAGAGAGAAAACACAAACCGCATGATGCCAATGACCTGGGTCTGTATGGTCGCCAGAGCACGATATCAGTGAATTGCGTCTCTCAAATACACGTTTGCATTGTTTTACCAGCTGCCCGTCAATCAGTGTCAGTCTCAGCACACATTCCATCCATCTGCCGCTACCTCACAAGGTTCATCGTCCCATGTAGCAGGGATGCGTGTGAATGAGGATGATTTAGACTCTATCAATGTTTGTCTTAATAATGCCCATAATGCATTGCAAAAGTCACGGGATTTGATTTGTTTGTCTGAAAAAAATAGCCACAATTCGTAGACATCCAAATTCGTGTGCATAGGTTGATGTTCCGTGATGATATTATTCATAACTAGTTTCACTCGTTCACAATGCACAGCACCATATATTGTCAGTTAATAAGTTAGAGAATGTGAGACAGGGGCTTAATTTACAAGGCAGAGTCACGGTTTCTAACTGAGAAGACATGCGCCAAATAACATCAGTTACAGATCGACTGCTATGATCACAAGCTACCATCCTCCCTTTGTTCATTTAGTGCACGCAATAGCTGTCAGACTGTCTGTCAGCTAGAAAAGTTAACAGGTGCTAAACCGCAGCTTTCGGGAGTCAGTGTCAATTTTGGTAACTGCGTGACACTGGCGTAAAGCTGGGATCTCACATTCACGATTACTGTTAAGTGGCACTTTGCCTGGCAGCAACAAGCACACACGCTCTCCCCCACTATGTCATCGTCTCTTTACACAGAGAAAAGCGGTTGGAGATAAGGATTGGTGACTGTCAGACTGGTACTATAGCTATCATCACGGATACTACCCTTTTTTTAAAATTAATATACTACCATTGCTACCATCCTTCTGCTATTCATAATGTGCACGCAGACACTGTCAGATAGACTGTCCTGTCAAGCAGAAAATCAGCAGGTGGTTGACCGCAGCTCTGAAGATCCCACAGAAACACAACGTTATCAGGTGCATCAGAAAACGACCTTGAATGTAACAGACTCACAACTGTGTCTCATTCAAACGAGATTGACTTTATTTTATCTGATCCGCCATCTTCAATGGTTGATCACGTTTCATTTAATGAAAGCTCAAACTTTCAGCATTTCACTGCGTAATTAAGTTGTTCGTCGAACAAGGCCATGTTAACAAGGCCAGGTAAATAAACAACGTAAGTTAATTTCCTGAGGCGTGTTATTTGGTGTTTTTGTCAAAAGTTGCAATTCACGTTACCTGTTATACATTTGTATATGTTATATAATTGATATGCGCCTGTAGTTTTCATTAACTACATTAACATTATTGTCCCCTATATTGTATATCCCAAAGTCCCTATGTAGGGAGTATACAGCTGAATAAAACAATAGCTAAAAGTGCTAATCACTCACATTAGTGGTCACTCGCCTGACCTGAACCCGTGTCCTTATTACTGACCAGTGTGCTGTGTTTTCTCAACAACCAAAACCAACACACACTGGGACTTGAATCAAGGACGTTATACCAAGCACATGTCCCTATTCACTCGGCCACAGTTGCGACCGCACACTTCCGCGGGAGTTGTAACTGCACATTCCCCAGTGAGTTGCAACCGCACACTCCCCAGGGAATTGTGACCATACACCCCCCTGGCAACTGGGAACACACACTCCCCAGGGAAATGCGACCATACTCTCCCCAGGGAGTAGTGACTACACCACAGGGAGGTGAAAACATACTTTCCAGCAATATGCGACCACCCACTCCCCAGAGAAAGTGAACACACATGTACACTCTTCTCATAGATGCGACCATACACTCCCCAGGGAGTGGGGAGCACCTGCCGGGCCGTATCACCACGAGCCCGCGAGCGGCGCACGCGGCACTATTTGTCTGTTTGTGTAACGCCGCATTCCTCCGCCGCCGCCAGACTACTTTCTGGACGCAGTTTATTGTGGTAACTTCATTGTGGTGATACAGTAAAACTCCGCAACAGGGATGTCTTCTTGTTCTCTGGCTGCTGTACATTTCCGGACAGAAGAACCTCTCTATTAGAACCACCCTGGAGGCTGGTCTTAACTAGTTTCAATTGAGAGGTGGTCCTATTATGGAGGTTTGGTTGGGTTTATGAACGTTTCGGACAGTGAAAAGCGATCTTGTTATAGAGGTGGTTTCAATAGAGAGGTGGCCTTAATTGGAGGTTATTCTAATCATTCTATTATTGAAAATTGTTTAAGAACACCAGAACCTTCAATTAAGGGCACCTAGAAAGAATATTCTAGACCGCGATATAAAGCCGATCACTTACACTAGCGTTCCACAGTCTGACCTGTACGTACATCCAATGTAGGTACCAAGGAGCAGTCCATCATATCACCCACGGCGAGTTTGTTCAACATTCACTGCTTAACCATTGGTCAGTTTTGGTCATTCAATCTCCGAGACTCAAGTCAACGGTGGAATGGAATCTCAAATATGAACTACACAACAGATGTTTACGACATACAAGGTCCACCTCTATAGACGTTTTGCACATTATCAATGGATTGTCCATTGTGCGTGATCAAGAAGCAATTGTTAGCCAGAGATAGCCCATCACATAGGCCTTGTTGTTCAGTACAATGCGACTGCTACAACAAAGGATCATGTCATTTGGACTTCAGCTCCACACTTCAAAGATGATCACTGGTGTAACTGTCTTTTGGTGGACTACGGCTAGTTAGTTTCTCGTCAAACAGAGAAGCTGTTTCACTTTTTGCTGCTTGAATTAATTGCCATTATATAGACATTATTGTAATAATCACGTGCTCAAGAATCCTGGTGTTTTCTGCACGTGTGACTGACCTCCTCTGGCTCTGTACGTAGGTGTGTTAGAACAATACGCGTATGAGCCCTGAGACTGGCGCTTAAAGCATAGGGGACAACCCGGCAGTGTGGACATTTTGAAAGTACGGCTTTTCCCTTGTTTATGGGTGTCTACGGCAGGTAATATCGTACTACCTGCATAGGCAGATCCAGGGGGGGCAGGGGGCGCCCCTCCCCCTTTTCCCATCAAAATACTTCATTTTCATAGGGTTTTCACGGAATCCCGTAAGTGAGCCCCCTCTTTTCCTTAGTTGCGCCCCCCCCCCTTTCCGAAAACCTGGATCTGCCTATGTACCTGACGTGCTGGCTCCGAAATGGCAGGCTAGTGTTTAACTGACTATAGACAAAGTTTGGCACGTCAAATTCCCTATATTGTCTGCGTACGGCTTCAAAAAAGTACTTTTGCCGAACGGGACACGCACCTATATCCACGTCTCATGAATTTTAACCAGTAGAGAAGCAGTACTGCCACTTGTGCCACAGGCTCTGGCCGTGTCTGGGGTTTGGGCTGTGCGGGAATGTGGCAGGAATGGTCGGCATTTGCTTGGCACGCTCCATAAGCCAGCGCTTTCACGCATCAATGATAACAAAGCCTGGGATAGGAGAGCCGCCCGCTGGGTGCTCAGTGCAAACATAAACAACATCATTGGGGCGTGGGTGGTGGTGCTGGCGGTGTGCAGCGAAGTGCTCTTAGTATAGGGGGTGGTCTATGTAGAGGGGGAGGCCATAGGCTATTACTATATTTTTAGGATCAATGTTGTATCTAATATACGATAGTGTAAGAATATACACATAGGGTTCCTAAAATCGATTCAACCGTTCTTAGTTATGCCTCAGTCTGATAGTCACCAAAATCAAGGTTTCAACTCCCTGAAATCTCATTGGGTGGTTGCAGTCGAGAAATACACAGTAAACAGATGAGGAGACCTTACGTCAGAACAGATGATTCTACGTCAATGAACAATAGCTACAATACCAAGACCGCCTAAAACAGGTCTGTTAATATGGTCACACTAGCACAAATCACTCGGCGCCAACATTCGGGGCAGTGTGACTCCCGCCTCCATGACCTAGATGTATCCGAGGCTCACTTTGAGCTTTTAAAAAGCCTTATCTACCAGAATCGCTGCTGCCAGCGGAGGTCTTTGTGTAGTTCCTTATCACCGGCGCAATGGAATGCCTCATAATCAGTTTCAATCCGGCGCAGAGCTGATAAAGGATCGATTTTAGAGCTTTCTGTTGAGGTGTGCCTACAGAGGACGCCCCGTGAGGAGATCACACGCACGGGTATCTATGTTTCCTACCAAACGTCCACATGTATGATGCCATGTCAGGGCGAAAAAGGTCATACAAGTTTACAGATGCTGCGTACGTTCAGTTGATACGGCTTGAACTTTTTCAATTCGTTACGGGGCTTTGTAAACAACGCAATGACACGTCATTAAATATGCGATAGTTGTCCATTCGGTAGCTATATTTTATAGCTCCAGTTAGAATAGTTACCCCTAAAGAATGAGCATATTTGTTTTATGACATGTTTTTCACTGGCGGCTGGCTGTGTGTTTGGGAGTAAGCTTGCCACCGTACGCGTAAGCCAAATGGAAAGTGATCCTACCGAACAATTTTCTCATGTTACACAGCGCCATTCTGGTCTACTAGCTAGATTCCAGCATGGTAGATTTACCTGATACAATATAACCTCCGATTAGGATCCGTTCTATGCTACTAAGACAATTGTTCTTCGATGAAAAAAACTTCCATAAAGCGACCACGTGTCAAATTAGATCACTTATGAGCACCTCCCGATATTGCAGTACGGCACGATGCTAATGTAACAAAAGAAACAAAATAATGTAAAATCCAACTGCACAAAGAACGACACTCTGGTGTGGCCCCAAACGAGGTTATCTAGCGACTGCGCGCCATAATGCCCCCGTGTGGTGCCAGAGACAGGGCTAGAGACCACCAAATCAATGCAAATTCAACAAAACATGCGGTCTGAACACGTTGGATATGATGTTATTTATGCAGTAGGCGTGGTTCCGATTATTTGCTGATTATGGATATGATAGAAAAAAAACAAGCTTAGACTAAATATGTGTCAAACCGGTTATTCTATTTAACATTAGTTGAATATTTAGAGTACATGGTCAGTTGTAAGCCAGTCCTGTATAAATGTAGAAATGGGCTAGACTAGATTTCAGTGTTGTGAGGCTCATCACTGGCTGCCAGAGCTTTGGGAAGATGGTTATGCACATACGATTTCTCTCCTCAGCAACTGGAAGTTGAATTCTCTACTGAAGAAAATACGATTTTCTGCCAACACTCAAAGCTAATCAAATCAGAGGGCGCCTAGTTATTATATTGCATATAGATCTTACAATTGAGCATTTGTTTAGTGGTCTGAGTCCTTATACGGTTTGATAAAACAGGACATGTCACTACTAACGGTCGCTCTGATTGGCTCACAGGTTGGCTGTAATTGGGTCAGCAGTAAAATTGGCAACAGTCTTGACCATAGTCAAGTTTTCCTTCTTTGTCACACAAAAATCATGGATTGTTCCTGCGTATTTGATTGTCACTATTAGTACATTGTATGAAGTATCACTTTCTTCACTCTCTTGCAGGGATGCTCACAAAAATAAGCTGTCCACTATACAGAGTTGTCCACTGTACAGAGTTGTCCACAAAAGACAAGTGTTCACATAGACAGGTTTCCCTGTAGCAGTGAGAGCGCCAACGCCTCTGACACGATGTTCTTATTAATAGCGCCTCTGTGCTCGCCAGACATGTTTACAAACAGTTCGTCTGCGACACTCAACGTATCACAATCTCCACTTACACTTACGTAATCAAGTCTCCATTGATATTTTAACATCACAAAGAGTATCAGTTCCTCTTTACCACTATCGCTCGCAGTCTTAGGTGCCAGTGGCTTTTTTCATCTCCCAAACATTCCATTCTTGAACTGCTACCAAACACGACTGGATACACGGATCCATACACACGAAATAATACTTGCTGCACAACCCATGCATCCTCATCTATGTGGTGCTGAATAATCAATATACACAACTTATTGAAACTAAGCCCTCGTCCCACAATATCAATATAAGTGGAACACCTCTGAAGCTCTCACCCAATGAAACACATGAGAAGAGTACATGTTGTCAGACTGCTCAAAATAGGCATTGGGAAAGACATTCCCGCCAACCAAAATGAACCCACGACGCAGCCACAGCCTTCTCAGAGGACTGGATAGCTGTCCGGGAGATTCTCTTGTTTGCTTGCAAAATTCCAGATCCAGAATTTGCAGTTATGCGTACGCTTCCAGCACGATATCCGCTTGGCGGGACACTTGTGTTATAGGTGCCAGAACCACGTGGATGGCAGAGAAGAAAGGCTCAGACCGGGAATGAATGACCATTGTAGAGCAGGCTATGACCATTTGAGAGGGGTGGACCACTTTTAAAGAGGGTTGGGAGACTTTTAGAGAGTAGGAGGACCAATAGAGACGGGTGGAGCAACATTAGAGAGCTGTCGAGAGGGATGAATGATATATTTAGGGAAGGGTGGAGACACAGACGACAAATCAGCTTCAAATTCCTGGACTATCACTGAGAGCGTGAGGAGGAGAATACACGACCAGGCGGATGGAACTTATACTATGCTCGACATCAGCAGGAGTGATGCTTGAAACAACATGCATGCAGCAGTCACATAAAGGATGCTCTATTCTGTAAGGATTCATCACCTGCAGATCTGATACAGACTACCGTGCGTTATCGCGTGTTTACGCCGAACTGCGCCGCTGTTTATACTTTATGACACAAAACATAGAAAACCGCCGCCGCTGCCGCCGCCGCAAACATTCCGGGTCAATTAAAACCGCGTCCGCGCGCCCCAGAAGTGATCACTTGAGCTGTAAACCCTTAAACCGGGTTGATTAATGATTAACCCTTCAACCGACATGATTAAACTTATAGTAACCCTTCAACCGACATAATCAATCATCAACCCTTCAAATGACACGATTAAAGAGTAACCCTTAAACCGAGATGATTAATGATTATTAACCTTTCAACCGACACGATTAACAATTCATTAACCCTTCGATCGATATGATTGATGTTTGACAAGGTATGTAGTCATAACCCTTACTAGGTGGAGGACTGTGGAATGCATGTGCGGGTGCGGACACTTTCTCCAGTTCAAACTGTCTGCCTGGTTTGAGTGATGGGTCGCCTGGGGGCAGGTTGTTCAACTTTAATTGGCCCTTTAATTGATTATTAATGATATGATATGCGCGTTTTCCAAATGTAAATGTGCGTAGATTCATACACCCCTCTCCCCACTCTCTCATCACCACTATTCAATGGCTGATCTCATGCATTAGATAAGTGACTTGCTATCATCGGCCAACTTTACACCAGGCCATTGGCACCAATCGTCCATAGTTCGTTGACCTCCCTGGTGACGTGCATGTGCATTTGGAGATGAGTTTGTCACTTCAAATGTACATAGCCGTTTCCGGCTACATATCGGATGGACACACCGTGTGTGCACGTTGAATAGCGAGATATAATGTGGACAATGAAATCACAGTAGTTGGCAGGGCCAGCCCCCCCCCCCCCCCCCCAACCCCACCACCGCCCACACAAACACAGAAAGCCAGCCTTACGCGCTCTGTATTAAATCCCTAAACCTGCCTAAGTTCATGAAGATATGAAGACGAGCAGTTGATTTAAACATATTCTACTGCAATCAGCCGATATAGCACAGGTTTAAAGATGAGCAGTTGGTGGCAGATCCAGGATTTCCAGCCTCGCTGGCCCCCACCCTGCATTCAGACAAAAAATACGCATGTGCTTTTCGTGTAACCTCATGACCCACCCTGGTCAAGCAATACACCCTAATGATGAGGCAGGTGACCCCCCGCCCACCCACCCCTCCCCTCCCGGGTGTACCATTGACAAGGGGGCGAGAGACTTACTGCTGTTGCGGCCCAGGGCGGTCTCCATCGTCCCTGCCACCAACACCACGGCCGCGAGCGCCCACATCACAGAGGATCTCCTAATCCACAGGCGGATAATCTCCTAATCCAGTCGCTAATTATCACAGTCAGTCACAAACAAAGCGCTCATATAAAACCGAAACACATTTTTTTCTGCGCCTTTTAAGTTGTAATCCTCGCACAGTGAACTAATGCCATTGTTTGCACCTAGGGGGAAACAATAGAAAACTGTTTGTTGTTATCCAGGGATAGTATAGTGTAATCAAGCTAATTTCTGCAGCATAAACTTCTCCCAACGTAAACTCCCATTTTGTGGCTCTATCAGTCTGCCGTGGCGGCGTCGTTCGCTTGCTGGCGCCGTTCGCTGTCAGCGACTGGAGGCGACAAGTCTCCCGGCCGGTGGCGACAGGCGACTTGTCGAGCTTTAACCCTCAACCCAGAGACTTGGCGAGCTTTAACCTTCTACACATAGACTTGGTTATCTTTAACCCTAAATGGCCTGTCACACAGGCCTTATTCATCTACGTGTTGGAATGGCTTCATGTGCTCTGTCAGAATCGCATTACAGTAGAACCCCACATTGAGACCAAGCCTATCAAGAGACCAACTCTATGGCAGTAATAGTGACTTTAGTCTCTTCTCGTGGTCCAAAAGCCTGCTTAAAGAGGCCGCCATGAACCTCCGTATAGAGAACACCTTTTCAGTGAGGCCAGGCATTGTTTGGTCTTAATTTAGATGCTCAGTACGAGATGTAGAAGGCTATTGACAAGACTGGCGCAGTTTTCTTGTATTTCTAGAATATTATAGGCACATGTTGCACATGTTTATGTCTAGGGATGACTTTTCACCTCAGGAGATTGGGGATGAATGTCTGGTCTGATTGGCTATGACAGATCTGGGATAGGTTAGTGTCATGACCTGTTAAAGTTGTATAAATGTTTTTCTGGCATGCAAGACTTCAG
>CM032669.1:57040087-57093391 GCA_019095985.1 Streblospio benedicti
AGTCATTGAATCTTAAAGTGAAAAAATCTGTGGAAACCCTGGAGACACAAGTCAAGTAAAGCAATTATTAAACTTTCTTTGGTTTTCTTATCTTATTACAACTGCATGTTAACCTGTATATACGTTTATATGTGTTATACGGACGTGTTTTATGTCTGATTAAATAAATGATTTGATTTAATTTTGCTATGGAAGGCCTATCAGAAAGCACACAGCACTCTCCCCACCCACTGGGCCCCTCTTTTCCACCATAAACAAAACATGGCGTGTTGTCGAAATAAATAACGTTTTTATAGTCATTTGTTTTATTTAGTTCTACATATTTAGTGCACTGTAACAATACATACTACACTTTAATAACACTACTAGACTAATTAATAACATTAATACATTGCATATACAATACTACAACATTGTAAATGTGATAACAAAATAACAACCAGTGCAGACAATATATGTCCAAATGACTTCACTTCCACGTTAACTTGACAAAAGCGTCCCTCTGAACTCTTCTTCTTGTACAAGACTTTGACCACTACAGCTGGCCCATCAAAAGCAGTGACGTTTGAGTAGACTGTAGCGGCCTTGGAGCGTGCCTGTGATCGGCGTGGGGAGAGCGGGGGTGGGGCTGAGGGTGTTGATGAACTGCCGTCTGGATCCGGCCTCTCCTGCCGTGCTAATATTTGTAAACTATATGTTATTTTCTTGCCATGATATATGCAAACATCCTAGACTTGATTATTGATTTAAAATGCACAACGCATACTGAGTGATACGAAAATAAAATCATTTAAATGCAATGGTAATTTTTCGAAAAAGCCGTATTGATAATAAAATAATATGCTTCATTATGATAACAAAACACTGTTACAACACTCACCCCTGGGTGGCAGAGGCGGGGGCGGCGACCCCACGGGGAGCATGCTCATGTAGGTGTCGTCTGCTGTTGCTGCTGCCGTGACTTCACATGTTCCCTGGATGCCGCCGGCGCCCATACAAATGTAGTGGTTGGTTCTAGGTGGCGGTAGCGGGGGGGGGCGGGGTTGTCGCTCCCTAGGGGCTCCAACCTCTCGCCCGTGGGGGGAGTGGCAGGGGTAGAATATTCTGAGCGGGGGTGGGAGGCAGGCACCGGGTAGGAATCCTCTTCGGTAAGGACAGCTGGCTTGCCCAATACATCTGTAGGGGTAAGAACACGATGAGCTAAACATTGGCTCACGTATATAATGAGCAATATAGACCAACGATTGATGATACTTCAAATTACAACTGTACATGTAGTTAAGTTTCTTCAGCTTTGGGATTGATAACAAAACAAAAGTACCGGCTGATAGCAACATTTACCTTGATATATATGCCAAGATCCTCGACTGGGATTGTACACATTTCAAGATGTACGCATTACATGTATGTGGTTTGATCCAAAAAATAAATAAAATGCCTGATATATGAGCATTGGAAATACATGAAGATTATGTCATTGTAGATTGACATGAATTCCAACTTGTAATGAAAAATCTGTTACCTTTGCTGTGGGTAAAAACTTTTCTGAGCTTGTTCTTAAGTCGCCTCACGCATTGTCTGCAAAGCAAAAGGCATTTATTTTGGTAGTACTTTTTCCCATAATAAAAGTAGTTGAATACTGACCAGCCATAACATTTTAATCGGAACATGATTTATTATCACGATTCCTATAACTTATAAGATGCGCGTGCAAAAAATGAAATAAAAATGAAAATAATATAACTAGATAATATATAAACTTTACTTGTCATCATTCCTGATGATTGCATGTATTTTAATGCCAATTTTTCTTTGAAAATATGATTTTTGAAATATCCACTAAATAAAACAACTATTATTATAACTCCACAATATTGTTGAGTCCGATCTTGAGTCGTGAATTGAGTCTCAACAAGTGATGAAAATAACAAAATGTAATTCTGTACATGAATGTAATTGTGTTCAAACCTAGTCTAGTTTACCTTGCACCGGTTTGCCTGGTGGGAAGGATGACCTCTCTGGATGCTGCACTGACAGGGACGGGCGAGGCTTGTGGGGAGCTGCATCTCCTTCTGGGTGGCCATGGTGACACTTCCTGAAGGGAAAACGTAAATAGTCTTGAACAATACGCGAAATGCGCAGTGCGAAGTTCGCCCAACATGAGTTGTGAGTTTTATACCATGAGCGTACTACTTTATTTCGGGTGTATTAGGTCTATGCAAATCACAAGTTTTTGAAATTAAGGGAAATATTGTACTACAGTGCATGTTGAAATATTTATAAACTATCATGCACTATTGAGAACATACTAATGACAAATATATATATATATATATATATATATATATATATATATTATATATATATATATATATAATAATACGTATATATATATATTTTTGTATATATATATAAATATATGCATAATAATAAATATACATATATATATATACAAGGAATGTTGGTTATAAATGCATGCATGTTATGTAAACTATCATAATCATATATATATATATATATATATATGATTATATATATATATATAATATGTATATATATATATATATATATTATATATATATATATATATATATATATATATATATATATATATATATATATATACATATATATATATATATATATATATATGTATATAATACCGCTTATTCATTTTTTCACACAAATCACAGTGGAATCATTAAATATATCAAATCTGATTGCACACATTAGCTGGTCATATATATATATATATATATATATATATATATATATATATATATATATATATATATATATATATATATATATATATATATATATATATAAATATACCCTATGAAAAACGATATATATATATATAATAATATGTATATAATAAATAATATATATATATATATATATATATATATATATATATATATATATATAATAAAGTTATTTTGGGTTAAAAGTAATTCTATATGGCAAAGTCTTTGCACGGTATTTAATCACCACGAAGTAACAACTTTTAATGCTTGGTACGTGTAACTTACAGTAAAAATGCACAGATACCATGAATTAACACATACCTTTTTCAATAATCCTATATCCAACAAGACTAGATCTAGATTTATGCTCAAATAAAATATTCTTATATTCTTATTCTATGTATATCCGTCGCTCATCAAAACTCGTTTGGCGTTTTCTCTGCGACTGAATCTTCTGATAGGAAGCGCTGTTCTGGGCAAAAAATGGCATCATTAAATCTGCCCGCAAACTGTTAGAATGTTAGATAACTTGTTAGCATCTAACAACTTATTACAGCCGATCCCCGAGCAGGTTTATGGTCATTATTGCATATTATAGTAGAACGTTTGTATTGGGATCATTCAGGGGGTGATCTCGAAGAGGTGGTCGCTTAATGGAGCTTCACTTTTCCCAGATAAAGGATCTTTTGTACAAGTGGCCTCAATTGAAAAGTGGTTTTAGTGGAAGTTCTACTGACGAACATTATTATTAGACATCTAATACGAATTGCACTGAACCAGCCATCCAGACATGATCCTCGCCAATTTTCGACTTTGAAGGAAACTAGTCAGAACCAGTTTAGGCTTTGTGGGGTGGCTTCTCTGATGCTCTAAACGCATACCAAGCATACAAATTCGTACCCTGTATAATCCTGGTAATCTTAGCAGTACAAATTACTACAAAACCAGAACCCTGACTAAGATTGCATAATTTTGTAGTTGAATGTAGTTTAGTACTTCAAAGAAACCTTTTCCTCTGCGGACTGGCGACTAGGTCTTCGAACCCAAAGTTGTAAATGGCCTCTGCGCTTCCCGTGTGCGCTTTCTTGGCCCAGTTGATAGGGTATTGGCTCGTTGTCTAACCGAGTACAGTGTAACTTGTCCCTGTTATGTGGAGAGCTCTCTTTTAAGGACACACGTTTCAATAAGTGCGGACACTTGTCACGTCTCCCCAATTCCCATTTCCCCATACAGTAGACATAGAGTACACCTCTCTTTCAACGACACATGTCCTATGTGGACACTTAGCCCATTTTCAGTTTTTTTCCTATGCAGCATATATGATGAGGACCTCTCTCAAATGGACACCTGTCTTAAATGCACACGTTCCACGTCTCCCAAAGTTGTCCATATAAGAGAAATGAATAAATAATTTCACGCCACAAGTAATCCATTCTGGGGTCTTATATGACAGCACTATAGATGTATTTCTAAATGCATTTTGGGTATATAACTATGAATGTGTCTATTCATATGTTTGCCGTTGACCTTATACGTGTATAAGAATAAGCATTGAAATATATGAATGTGTATATATTTTGTATTACTATTTTTGTATTTTTCTAATATGTGACAATTGAGCCCATGTGGCTGGGAGTTATTATTATTATTTTGTTTTTAATTTCACCCGAAGAATAATTATGTGTACAAATATTGCATTTGCCATGAATAAAAACAACCAAATATATAAGGCTTGCAAGTTGGAGAAGATTGTGGCTGCCATCGAAGCATCAAGCACTTGAGCACGAAATGGGAAGCCACATTCTTCTCGTTTGGCCGATCCAACTCAACTGGTGCACTTACCGATACAAAATTTATCTTTATGCCCGTTTGCGTGTTTTATACGGGTGCACAGTGACGGATTTGTACAGACATTAATTTACCAATCAGCATATAGTATAAAGTAGTATGATGCATCTCCTCAGATCAGACAATTCATGATATTGTTAGCTCTATTTTTCTGAAGAAATTTTTAACGTCAGTGACAGTGTCAAAATTTTGCGTGTAATGTTCTTCTCTCTGCATGATATGATGCACGAGTATCATGTATCGTGCCAACACGGATCTAATAGCAACATTCACAGTAGCCAAGCATTCTAAAATCTATACATAATAGTGTTTGTACAGAGTGCTTTGTCAACTTATTGCTACCTTCATGTATAAGCAATTAATGGGCTGATAAGGAAGTGGGATGTGGGGGAAAGGGCTAAAAATGTGGGATGTGGGATTTCAACAAAGGGGTGTGAGGAAAACGCGTTAAAATTTGTGGGATGTGGAAGGGGTGGGGGTGGGGTGCATAAATGGCTTTTGAATACATACCAACTTGTGATAAAACTTAAGTACTGTAATAATCATAATTACTAGACTTTGTTTCACATTTACAATCGTACTTCACAGCCACACCCGCAAACGTATAAATAATTCATGTACTATTGAAATGTAAATTTACATCATGATCTTAAATCCACATTAGTCACTTTGATTGTGAGACTTGTGTAAAATAAAAATCATGTGTGTAACTAACTTAATTAATACATACATACAAATGTATTTTATAATGATAATACACGAGGGGGGGCGGCGGGGATATGAAAAAAAATGAAGTCTTTGTGGTATGATGTTCAGGTCCCCGCTTACACGTTTAGAAATTTTCAGCACAGCTCACCAAAATGTGCAGATGTTATATGATTATCAATATTACTTAAAGAAATATGAACAAGAAACATTCGTATTATTTTCATGTTTATTTGCACTATTTTTACATATACATGTATACATATACATATACAATGAGAAAACAATAAAATCTGGAAGGCTAATCATTGGAGTACAACTAATCCCACCACCTTTGATCTTATATCCACTACGTTTTTGTGATTTTCCATTGGATTGCTGGCAATTGTGGCTCTATTATAGCCATGCCTAGTATTGCCTACACTATTAAATAGTTCACAATTATATTTGTGAACATTTTAATTCACAATTGTTGTACTTGTAGATGTATTTCAAATTTGAGACCCCTTTCATATTTCACTTGACAAATTGGTATGAATACTCATACAAGTAGTGTACATGTACATGTATGTTATTGACTCAATTGGTCAATGTGTTGCATACTTCTATGACATGGTCAGACATTGTCACAAACAAGAATAGTATAGCATAGTATACAATTGTCATTTTGAAGTCTATACTTTTTTATTGTCTGAAAAACCCAATATTGATGATGAGTGCACGAAGTGATTCAATTCATAAGCGAATAGTGATCTATCCAGATTAATTAGATCTGATCATAATCTATTATTTCAAACCAGTACCAACAACGTTTTAATATAAAGAGGCACATTTTTATTCTTATATGAAAATAAAACACACTTTATAGAAGGATTCTACACAATTCTCGTATGGAATTAAACAAGGTCACTACTAAATTAACCGTTTCCGGTCCCTTTCGAACTGTTTGTGGCACACATTTCTACGTTGCTAGTACTGAAAAAAATAAACGAAGCTTTTCACTAATTCTTATATCAAATTTACGAATTCACCAGTCAATTATCAACACTATTTCTGTTCATCGCATGATAGGAACAGTGATTGTAATTGCGCTTGCGGGTCATCTGGTTGAGTGCTATTTCCTCCAACGGGTACTGGTAGACGTTGAAAAAAAACAGATCTAATTCTGCATACAACTCGCCGGGTAGGGTAGACTGGATGGAAGGAATAGTGTCACTTGGTGGTGATCCACCCTGGTTAGAAGTAGGGTACATATTCTCTTTATTTTCAAGCTGAGGAGAATCACCTGCAGGCATCCTCTGCATATTATTGCACACCAATGTCTGATTATTCTCTACTCCATTGTTGCTCGGCATCATGGGAACAGGCATCATCTGACGGTTGCTTGGCACCATAGGTCGGTTAATCTGCGTCATATCATAGGGAATCATATCTCCGCTATTAGACATCATGATCTGCTGAGATCCAGACGTCGTTGGTTGGTTGGTAAGCTTCCCCTGTTGATTATCAGTCCCCGTGCCCAGAGTGGTCAGTGGAGGACCGTGGCCAGCATTCTCAGTACCTCTGCTGTTCGACGGAGTCGGGTCATCTGGTTTAGTGCTATTCCCTCCAGCAGAAACTGGTAGACCTTTGAAAACAGATCTAATTCTGCAACCACGTCGTCTGGTAGGGTACACTGGTTTGAAGGAATAGTGTCACTTGACGGAGAACCACCGTGATTAGAAGCAGGGTTTCCATTCACTTTATTATCAATTTGGGGAGAATCGCCTGCAGGCATTATCTGCAGATTATTGCGCACCAATGTCTGATTATTCTCTACTCCATTGTTGCTCGGTACCATAGGAACAGGCATCATCTGATTGTTGGACACCATAGGTCGGCTCGTGGGCGTTATATCATAGGGATTCATATCCCTGTTATTAGACATCAACACTGAACTATCCGCACTAGTTCCCCTCGTGTTCATTTGAGGAATTCGACGAGCATTGTCAGATCCTCTGCTGGTTGAATCGCTGGGGTATGGGCTGAATCGCTGGGCATTTGTAGCTGCTTCATGGGGAATAGGACCAACGTGGTTCCTTGGTGGCATTTGTTGACCATTTTGATTGCCATTAGCACGGCTGCTCTCACGAACCTCCTGAATGAATGCTTCGGAGAAACCGAAATCATTGCGTGCCGGAGGCGGACCTTCTCCACGTAAGAAACGCATGTACTGGCAGAACTCCTGAGTGGGCTGGTTCGGGTCGACGTTCCAGTTAGCTGCCAACTTGTAACCTGACGAGGGCGATGCCGGGGCCGAGAACTGTGATGGGGGAGGCCCGGCGAGTGGGAGGTCGGCGGAACGTGGGCTGTTGCTGCTGTTGCCAATGATCCTGCTGCTGTTGTACGGACGAGGTCCAGCCATGCCTGTAAAATGAACATGCAATGAATGTGGGAGTTTGCGAGATTAATTGAATGTGGGGGTTTACAGTATGTCGAAAGTTTATTCTGTTGATGAAGTATTGTGAGAAAGATCTGTCAAGTTTTATAAATTCTTCCTGGCATTTGCGCAAAAGTAAATTATTACACTTCTAAGTGTATCAACCTTTTTAATACAGCCCCGGACAAATTTAAACAGCTATAAGAATGCCGAAAGGATACCGTGAATGAACGTTATTCTGATAATGTAGTTTTAGACATTTTTCCTATCAAACATCATAGAAGTTTTGACATAATCTAATGTATTTGATATCAACATCAACGCAGTGTATCAACGGGAAGTGTTTAAAGGTTATGCTTAGTCCCCGAACAAGTAGGCCTATGCTTGCACAGAAACATTATGATGTGTTCTGTGCAGTCTAAAAAGTTCCATTCATTTCAACAGCACATTAAAATATCTAGAGCAAATCAAATGCCACTCAAAAATACATCGTCATAATACAGCACTGTGATATAGAAATAACAAATCGATCAATTTTACCTCTTCCAGCCAAGCCCCCGAGTGCTGCGGGAAAGCTGCCGGCGGGATTGAAACCCGACGAAGGCGGTGTGGGGACCGAGAACTGTGATGGGGGAAGGCCCGGTGAGTGGGAGGCGATGGAACGTGGGCTGCTGTTGCCAATGCTGCTGTTGTACGGACGAGGTCCAGCCATGCCTGTAAAATGAACATGCAATGAATGTGGCGCTTTAGAGGACGACGAAAAGTTTACTCTGTTGATGAAGTATTGTGAGAAAGATCTATCATACTTTATAAATTCTTTCTGGCATTTGTGCAAAGTAAATTGTTACACTGATTAGTGTATCAACTTATTAATACTAGAGCCGTGGGAAATTTAAATAGATAGACTGCCGAAAGGAAATCCGTGAATGAACGTTATTCTGATAATTATAAAGGCATTTTCCCCCATTAAACATCATAGAAGTTTTGACATAATAATGTATTTGACATCAACAGTGCATCAATATGAAATGCTCAGTGGCTGAACAAGTGTGCTTTCATTTAAACAGCACAATAAAATATCTAGGGTAAAATAAAATACCAGTCAAAAAAGGCTCTAAGTCCATCAAAACACGAGAAATGTAAACCGAATACAACACTGTGCCACAAAAATAACAAATCGACAAATCTTACCTCTTCCGTCCAAGCCTCCGAGCGGTGCGGGAAAGCTGGCAGTGGGACCAGGAAGCGCCGAACGGGCTCATCGTCACGCTGGAAGGCAAGGTCGGTGTGGCGGGCGAGATCTGTGTAGGGGGGATGCCTGGCGAGTGGGAGGACGGTGGGCTGCTGTTGTTGCTGCTGCTGCCAATGCTCCTGCTGATGTTTGGAGGAGGTCCAGTCATGCCTATGAAATAAACATGTGATGAATGACTTTTAGAGGATGGCGAAAAGTTTATTCTGTTGATGAAGTATTGTGAGAAGGATCTGTCATACTTTATATTTTCTTCCTGGCATTTGCGCAAAAATAAATTTTTACTTTAATTTTTACACTACAACTCTGGACAAATTTAAATAGATAGACTGCCGAAAGGAAATCCGTGGATGGACGTTATTCTGATAATGTGGTTTTACTTTTTTTCAATCAAACATCAGAGACATTTTGACATGATATATAATCCATTTGACATCAACATCAACGTGAAATGTTTAACGGTTATGCTCAGAACCCGAACAAGTAGGCCTATGCTTTCACGGAAACATTATGATGAGGTTTGTGCATTCTGATAGTTCCTTTCATTTAAATAGCATATTAAAATATCTAGAGCTAATCAAATACAACTAAAAAGGGCTCTAAGTCCATCAAAATACGTGAAGGTGAGAAATGTAACCCGAAAACTACACGGAGCAAGTATAAGAAGCCGAAGGACCGTGGGTTAGAAATGCACGGTACGGCTTGGCGAAAATCATTCCATTATGTAACAAAATGAGTAATAGATATTAAACGTAAAAATATGTCTTGTTTTGCTTTCACTTCTACTGTAAAAACATTGTTCATTGATGCTGGAATTTGCAGTACACACATATTTTTGACAGAGCATTATCTTTTTAAAAAAACACATTATCAGAATAACTTCCATTCACAAATACATTCGGCATGTCTATGTGTAACATGTATGAAATGAATATATATGAACATACTGTATATATTATAACGATTGTATGCATGTAAAAATGTTATTGAAATTACTGCTTATTTATTTTTTCAGTAATAGTGGAATCATTAAAAGTTATTTAGAGCTATGTCAAGTTGTATTATGGGGCTGGATAATATATATGCTTCGTTATAATACACTGGCAGGTCCTGGTTTTTTAAAAGGAGGGGCGCAGTTAAGGAATTTCATGTGTTTTGTATACGCTCGATCGATGGGAGACATGTCAAAAACCCTATGAAAACGAAGTATTTTGGTGGGATACGGGGGCCCTGCGCCCACCCCCCCCCTATAAGTAATACAACACTCACTGTGTTACAATAATTACATAAATCAATCTTACCTATTCCGTCCAAGCCCCCGAGTGTTGCCAGGACGCTGCCGGCCTGGCCGAAAAACCCCTCGAGGGGGAGACCACAGCTCGCGCCATTCACGGGTCCGCCGAGCGTGGCGCTCATCGTCACGTTGCTAGGTGATGGCCCCCCGAACTGCGCATGGGAACCACTCAAATCCTGCTGCCGTTTCATATTCACCTCCTTTCTGATCTTGGATCGCTGGTTCTGGAACCACGAGGTCACGTTCTCGTATGTTAGCCGTAGCCTTAAGGCGAGCTCTTTTATGGTCTCCCGCTCTGGAAACGCGTTGGAATTGAAGGATTTTCTCATTTCGTAGAGCTGGAAATCTGTGAACGTTGTCCTTTGCCGCTTCGCTCGCTGGCTGGGGAGGTGAGTCCGCGGCAGGCACGGCTTTGTCGGCTGCGGACAGGTCCACGTCTCCGGGTCCTGCTGGCTGGCCGTCTCCGGGGGTTTGAGGGTCGTCTTTCCCCATCTCTCTGCGGCTTCTTTGCTAATGCAGTCAACTTCACACCTTTGAGAGCTAGATTTGGAACAAACTATCCCGCAATGTACTTATATCTTATCAAATTATAGCTATAGCACGTTCATAAACTTGTTTTTTTTTATTCCAATGTTGTTGTATTGCTTATCCTTCGTATATGTCTTCCTCCTAAGAGCCACGGTCAACTTATGATTGAATCAAACATTCCGGTCAAGCTTATATAGCGGCAAGAATAAATGTGACGTTCTGCTAACTAACGCTAGCTATGCCATTAGTTTGTTAGACAATGTGGTCGGCAATGTTCTAAGAGTTCTAAGGGTGTCAGAAGTTGACGGAAGGCTGATTTTGCAAGATCTAACAAACTCACGTGTCAAGTTTATACTTAGATCTAGTAAGGATTTTGAGTTACAATTTTTGGCAAGTTCAATTTCTATAGCTTGCAAATACAATAACATCTTACTGTAATAATTGCCTTTTGAAACCAGTGTTATTAGCTAATTTTACAATTTCTATATTTGTGCTGTCTATATATTTTATAACATTATGGCAATTATTTTGATTTATTTGGTGCAGAGTAGCTAAACAAATGGGCAATGTATACTCATTAGTATATACTCATAAAAAAACATGATTATATCAGACTATTTTATGAAAACTTAACCATGTTGAAAGATTGTGATTATGTGCCGTTGTTATTATGCGCCCGCTTTCCGCTTAGTGACATTATTGGCATTCTCATATTGATGATCACTATCATATTGATGATTTATTTAATATACACCAATACACTGACAGTTCTTTCCACCAGCTTTATTATCCAATCCAAAGAGTCCTAAATATTTAAAAAAAAATAAAGTTATAAGTATGAGAGGACCTGCTGCAGCTCAGATATTAAACCTTGCAAACATAATGATGATTGCTTTCAACAAAGAAATATTATTTATTAGATGTGTACAATCAAAAGTGAGTGTTATCAGTTACAAAATTGGAGTAGTGTTTTTTATTTTATTATTATTATTTCTAATGTAGAGGTTCCTAATGAAATGGCAAAGAAACGGTAGCCATGAAGTCAAATCAGCAGAGCCAGAGTACGACATTGATCATGAGGTTCATAGTTCATTGAGTTAAGATTTAAAAAAATTGTAAACATTGTTTATGTTTGTCTCTAATTGTGTATGGTAGATATTCACAATACCATTTCTTTATTAAACAACAGCCATGATGATAGCTTCTATTATAAAATAGATAATTTAGAAAGTGGCTTATGCTTTCAAATTGCAACCTGTAACTTTTAAATGGGATCTTTTGGCAAGTATATAACGAGGTTGACAAGCTAAAAGTTATAGGCTGCAATGCATGAAGATGTAGACAATGATACATAATTATGAAACCATTTTCAAAACTGTCATGTACGGCATTCACTGAGCCATTTATGATATGATTACTAGCCCAGCTGGGATTTGCCGTTCTTGCAGATAAAAAACCACGATGTTGTACGTTACACGTAATACCGCGTGTGTCTGTACCGAGCAAGCTTGTATGGTGGACCGAGGGAGCTCGCAAAATTGAAGGCATATGTTTGAGCTTCCTCGGCCGTCCGAGGAAGCTCGTGCACTGAGGAAGCCCGGAACCACCCTTTTGAACACCGCAGTTTCACTAGGGGTCACCTTTTCCACCACTCAGTTTCACTGGGGGTCATTATTTCAACATTCTAACCAGTTTCACTAAGGGAGGTTCAATCTCGAGGTTCAATATCTAGCTCTTTTTCATGTGATTTTGCATTATAGAGCCATTAAAAAGTATAAAAGGTGAATATAAGTTGTAGAAAATATTGTTTTCGTTAGAGTATCACATCGAATAATACCCCATTGGGATAATACCCCATTGTTTTCATCCTGTGGTTTCACTAGGGGTATCATTTTCATAGTTTCACCCTGCTTTTCAAATGTTTACGTCAATACAGCACATGTGCTTTTGTTGTCACGGAAATGGAAGTGATGGTTTTCTTGAGGATAAAAAAAAGTATTTCAGGCCCGCGGCTCGCCGTCCCCGTCCAGCTGAGGCACATCTCAGAGATCACGCTCCCGCCTTACGCTCATACAACGTACGTCAACGGCATCAGTCTGGTGGGCAACTCCCTGCGGCTGGGGAACAAAGACGCCAACAGCCTGGAGAAGTGGGAGCTCTCGCCGGCCACAGACGGCGTCACGCAGGTACTGTATGTGTATATGTATGTAGGGTGGGGGTGGGGTAGGGGAAGCTACGAGTGTGGCAGTGTAAGAGAAAGTGAATTTTTCTTGGGTCGCTATGGGGCGTGTCTGCTTAAAAGACACTCACCAGATAATTGAGACCATTTTGAAAATCGGAATCGTCAAAAGCAAGCATTGTCACTTCTAATCTATATGAAAAGCCTTGCATTCACATCGTTTCTATCTATCAATGTATCTACCGGTATGTATGTCTCCCGACAAGCTAAAGCGTTTACTGATGAACAGATTTCGTTCAAACTTTATACAACTATGAGGTATGAGGCGACACCGAAGTGATTCGATTTTGCGCACTTTCTATTTAAAGTGTGCTTTCCTATTACATTGCTTGCACGACTGGGTTACGACAGTGTGTTATGTTTGCAGTCCCGCCTCGTGTGGTCCGTGCCCCTGCCTGAGGGGATGTGGGCGGAATCTAGGAAGTACGAGACGCTCGCTGGGGACAGGATCGTGTTGGGTGGGAGCTGGCAGACGGTGCTGGTGGACAGCGCCACCGGGCGGAAGATCCGCAACCTGCGGCAGCGCAAGTGGGGGGAGGAGTACAGCAGCTTGGTGATCGGCGTCACCAGCAGCGACGTGGGCTATCAGGATCGGGAGCGTAATCACCTCTACCTGCGATCCATGGAGGACAACACTCAGGTAGGTCCAGTGTTGGACTGCTGTGGTCACTTTTACACTGACCACACACATGTAGGTCCTGTGTTAGACTCTTGTGGTGCTCATTGTTTAATTTTTTTTTCTGTTGTAAAGTTTCTTTATTAAGGAAATGAATAGTAAATTATGAGATATCTATTAAACAATAAACATACACAAAAATGATCGATGATTTTATCTGCGTATGGGAAGGCATGACACTGATAATTAAATGGCAAATATGAAATGACTATGTGATATCATCTTTGAAGATGACAAACATGAGCGTAATTACATATTTCATAATGATTATAATTCAACATTAACATTGTGGTGTATCACAAGAAAAAAAAAACTACTAGAGACATGCGTAATTATTTCTGACTTTAATGAATAAGAATGTGGATTTTTACAATTCCTAGTCGCAAAATAGTTCAAAAGTACTGGTAGATAAATATTGAATACTAGATACAGGTGCAGTCATTCTGTCACACATTATTAGCATGGTTAAATAATGTTTTCAGAGAAATGAAATGCATAAGAGTATAATAATGATCATTATATCAGTCAGGGAAACTTACCGAAAATAGGTACTAGGGTTGGCAAGTTGAAAAACTTACAGGCCCTAGTGAAATCTTACCAGTCCTGCCAATGGCACTCAATATCTAGGGGGCCGGGGGAATTCCACCCCAGAAATGTTTTATGTTTATTTGAAAAAGGAGCCATTTGGCGGACTTCGAGAAAATATTTGATATGACAAATATACTGGGTCATAAAGGTGCCAGACAACTGGGCAGGTAAGTCTGAAGACCTGCAGGCCCAAATTAACAATAGCAATAGAAAAATTGCCAGCCTCGGGCCATCGGGCAGGCAACAATTTCTCACGCTGATTATATTGAAAAATCCAGAAAAGCCCACAAAACCCCAGGTGGATGGGTTGGTATTTCTAGAAAAACCTGGGTTTTTACCAACCCTAATTTGCAGACCGACATGCATTAATTTTGTGATGTGTGTGAATCGAGTGTCAGAATGATGGAACCTGCATCTAGGGTGATTACAAAACATTCTAGATTAGTCATCATAAGCCTTCTCCACTGGGATGTGACATTTCCTGAATAACTAAATGTAGTAATTCATTCTGCTGAGGTGTTAACAATGGCCAAAGATCAGGTTGTAGTGCTATAAGTGATTCCATATCTTTTGACTGACAAGCAATCACAAGGGATTGCAACATTAAGAACATATCCTCGGTAACATACACTGAATCATCATTAAGTGATTGTTGCCAGTTATACTTTTCCAATGTTTGTGCATGTTCTGGTCTTATTCGTTGCGGTGTAGGTTGTAGGAGCATCAACAATAGTACTCTTGAGATTTCACAGTTTGCAAGAATGTCACAAAATGCACCCAGAGGTTTTCCATTACACGTTGTTCCTACACGTTC
Source organism: Streblospio benedicti (assembly GCA_019095985.1). Lineage (NCBI taxonomy): Eukaryota > Metazoa > Annelida > Polychaeta > Spionida > Spionidae > Streblospio > Streblospio benedicti. The sequence goes on from CM032669.1 coordinate 57,055,198, forward strand.
TTGGCACAAATAACTCATCTCCGTCAAAACAGTGAGTGCTCCATCATAGTCATGAATGTCGATCTTACAGTCTGCTACTAGACCAAGAGCAGTTAAACTATCCAGTGGGTTTAAAAACTGTAATTCTGCTGCTCTTTGATAATGAGCAATAGCTTCCCCTGGTCTTTTCAAGCATTTCAATGCATTTCCAAGTTCAATACAAAGTGTTGCAGCGAGAGGTAATTGCTTATTCTCTACATGGACTCTGATGGCATGACTGTAACAATTAATTGCAGCATTAAGGTGTTCGTCGAAACTGGGACAACATAATTCTTTATTCGCTAGCTCAGCATCCAGAAAATGTCTGGCGGCTTCTGTCAACGCTTGCGCTTCACCAGGTGCATTGGCCAAGGTGCTTTCACATCTTGCTTGAGCTAAACAACAGAAACCAGCATACTGTGGACATTCCTGTGCGCTAAACGTTCTAGCCAAATGTTGGAAATGATCACTACCTTCAGCAATATTTGGTTTTCTTAAGAATTTTTTCTTCAATTTATTAGAAATAGTACGATATTTGCCCATGTAGTCAACTTCCTTTTCCATTTTGCTGTCAATTAATAATTGTTTGGGTAAGCATAATAAATTTGGATCCACGACTATTATCTCTCATCCTGATGGATATAAGCTATCCCAACAAATAACCGATGCAACCTTCGATTTGAGCACACAACGACCTCTACATCTAAGAACCCTTACATATATAAAGTATACATTGTAGATCATTGTATACACATTTTTTTTTTTAGATATTTGTAGTGTGGGAAAACTCAACATAGTTTAAATCAGACAAAGTGCCAGTACAGTAAGTACAGTGGCGATGTCCAATACTAATCATCATTGCTTTCCAACACCACAAATATTTCTTTTTACATTTTATTTCAATATACATCCAAAGAAATGTGTAATCAATAGAAAAAGTTCGAAATATTAATAAAATTTGATTTTAGTTTTCAAATACAACAAATATGCATTGATATACATTTTTTCTCAACATTCATGAATTTGACAAATCTATTGATTAATAGGTCAGGGGACTTTGGAATCTTTAAATACATATACTTCTTCTGATGAAAGATAGGTTTCAAAATATAGAAAAAACAAAGGAGAAATAACATAAAACATCTTCAACATTACCAATCTATAAAATCGATATGATGTTTTAATATGATTGCTATATTGGAGAAACAATAATTTATTTGATGAAGAATATACTTTTTTGGAATATACCAGTTCAAATTTAACAAATTGTGTAATGGGAATCATATCATTTGGTTTATCTTTGTCAATTAGATATTTCTTATAAATGATAAAATTAATTTCACTTAATATATTATTCAAAACTACTTCATTTGCTATGCCAAGTAGTATATCTTGGGAAGTTAAATTTCTTTTTTCTAGACGGCTAAATATATTCCAAATATTTTCTATATGAGGACATCTGATTAGTAAATGAATTGAATTATGATCTACGTCCTTACAATATATACAGTATGGGGATTCAGCTTTTCCCCACCTGAAAAGATTGGACATAGTTGGTAATAGGTTATTATATAACTTACAGTTAAAATCTTTTATTTTTGCATCAAAAATACATTTCATTTTGTTCAGGTAAAATTGGTCATTAGTAATATCTTCATCATATCTTCATTGTTTAATTGTTTGCCGTCCACCACCATCAAAATTACATTTTAATGTTTTTAACACTTACTAGTTTCAAATGATGTGCAATTCTAAGTGAGTGAGTGTTCAACATTAAGTGACAATAAGAGATCCTCGTGTCATCTGCTGTTCCAGGAGCGGGTATATATATATATATATAGCCTTGATAAATATCCATTCACCAACATTTTTTCTTCTAAATCACCAGTTACCAATATATTTCATTGTCTTTCAATACCCAGGAATTGTAATTCAGTAGGTTGCATCACATTTTTATCGCATTTCTCACACTTAAATACAGACAATTCACCATTCACGCTCAAGATTTAGGGCAAATCACAAATCACAATTTTGCTAATATGACCCCCCTCTTACAGGTGGTATTGGATGGGAAGGTGAACTCGCTGTGTGAGGAGGCAAGCTCTGGCCACATCGCCACCATAGACTGGTCAGTCAAGCTGCTCATCTCCCGAGGTCAGTACTGCAATGTGTCAGCTCAACTACCCGATAATGTACCAAGCGAATCATTACTTTTCATATTACTATGTTGCTTTGGTGCCTTATGACAAAAGATACTACTATTGTGAACAAAATTGGTCGTGCTTTAACTAGACATCGGGTATCGTCCTTCAGTTTATCTATCAGTTGCTGGTATCTACTTGTTGTTGCATCAACCACTAAAACCGATGACGTAGCAAATGTAGAGAATCCGAGTGTGGGACGCACATGTACCTACATGTAGCTTAAGCCCAGGTCAATTAAGAGTTTAACTTACCTAATTTTATGGTTTTCTGCAACATGACCAGACTTTACATAGATAACGAAAGTATATGGCTCCATAACTACATGACATGGAAGTGCTAGCACACAAATTTACTCCCAACTAAATGAAGGCCTCGCCCAATAATAATCATGGAGCAATTGAACATTGTTGATGTTCACATTTGACGCGTAAATGCACCTATTAAGGCTGGTGACTCGTTGTGAGGGGTTCATATATCAAAATTGTGATTGGTAATATGCCCTAAATCTTGATTGTGAATTGTTAACTGTCTGTATTTAAGTGCGTGAAATGTGATGGAACCTATTATGAGCCCTCTATTATGGTGACTGGTGATCTGCTCATTACAATGGCGGTGATTGGTGATATGGCCCAAACCTTGTTTGTGAAATGTAAGCTGACTGTATTTAAGTTTGTGAAATGTGATGCAAAGCAATTCAGTTACAAATCCTGATTATTGATGAGAGTCAATGAAATGTATTGCTGACTTGTGATTAAGGGGGAAAAATGCTGGTGAATGTATTTTCATCACGGCTATGTCATACTCCCTTCATTGTGTGTTACAGGGAAGCAGCTACTGCATGAGGTCCGCCTATCTTACCGACCAGATTGGTCGGTCGCCCTGGCGAGCGTCTCTCCCGACCTGTTCGTCGTGCTGCAGGAATACAGACGCACCGTGCACCTGCACTCGTGGACGACGGGCGACTCGCTGCAGACGATAGACATTTCGCTGGTGGAGGGGGAGAGCATTAGGAGGATGGGGGTCGCGGACAATGTGCTGCACCTCTTGGTATCTGGCGCCACATCTCATGGAAGAATTGTTAGCTATGAACTGAGGTAGAGAGTTGACGGCATCAAACTGTGACTTTTTAACTTGAATTTGTATTGCTAATTGTTATGTTCGTATATTACAATAGTTCACAGGGCATTATAAAGCTTGTTAACCAATTGAGTAATTCTTATCACCATTAAGATCTGTGGGGGAAAACATTTCATCTGATGAATCACGCACAAAACAATGTGTGCGTTAGCAAACGGTGGTACATACTATAATATGAAGAAATGATAATTAAGGTATATACTACAAAATGGTTATGAATATTGTATGTGTGGTTATGAATATTGTATGTGTGACATTGTTGAAACAAAACAAAAACTTTGATATGACGAGCTACAGAAAGAGATCACATCCAGCTTGTTTGCATTGTGGAGGTGCTAATCAGGACAGTGCTTTTGAAGTATATGAATTTTAGCTCCACCATTGCTTCTAATCAGAGGACGGTGGGACACTATTAGGCAACATCTCTGCCATGTTTTTCTAGAAGGTTTGTCAATATAATATCTGAGGAGGGTGCTTGATTACCGAAAACGTTAATAAAACAAATCATTATAACGTTTTTTTTTAAACAGCAGACACCAGAAGACAATAATAATCATTAGAAGAACTGCTGCTGCTGCTGCTCAACTTAATTTAACAAATATGTTACTATTTTAATTAAGCTGTTTGGGTGAACTGTTCAATAACATATTGAATAGGAGAATTGGAGCTCTCTTGTAAAGAAATAACTTATTTGATGAAAGACATAATATTGGATTCAAACAAATGAAGCTTTTTTACACTTGCTTTATTGATTTTAAGCAGGTCTTAACTTGGTAATGCTCTTTGCTGCTATGTTTTATAAATCAAATAAAATTCGTTTAAAAGGCACTATATACTATCGTCTCAAAAACACGTGCATGTGCAATAATGAAATGCGCATGGTGATCAAAGAACAAAATATATGCTAAAAAGGCACATTGCGTTTACAATCACCTTCTTAATTAGGTGAAAACAATGCTCATCACCATTGATACATTAAAATCAGTTCAGTCATACCAACATATATGTATAAAACTTATATTTTCCCTGGGTTAGGATTGAATACCGTGCCACACTATGCATAAATCAGCTAATTTTGCATTTGAAAAATGTATTTTCCCCTTTCTTAGTGTTTCTGTTCTTGCATGATTGCATATCATTAAAAATACGAATAAAACAAAATGAGCATCCGTAGAGAGTGGTCCAACCCCCACCCACACGTTGTATGAATTAAAGTGTTATAGTATTCCAATCACTTCCACTTGTATCCATAAAATGCAATTTCAATGTACACCGTGTGGCCAGCTTAACATACCACCTCAATAAGAAGACCACTTTTCATGATCGCAAACCTTCATAGTTACAAAAACGAACCTCTTTACAGAGACCACCTCTCTATTGGGACCACCTAACACTGGTCCGAAATGTGGTCCTAATAGAGTGGTTCTACTGTATAAATATAGGGCACATGCACAACTGACTTATTTTTGTGCTGCCCGATGGTGGCGCAATATGGAACTGAGATACCTGTGAGGTCCATAAAACGATAACTGTGAACTATGAAGTGTGAACTATGAAGTGTGAACTGTGAACTATGAAGTGTGAACTATGAAGTGTGAACTATGAAGTGTGAACAGTGAAGTATGAACTGTGAACTGTGAACTGTCCCCTTGGGCTGTTGTTCGCAGATAAATCATTGATTAAGAAATAAGTGTGAAGTGTGAAGTGTGATGTCCCCGCGGGCCTTTCGTAGATAGCTCCAAGTTTCTGATATTCCGACATAGAATATTGTAGCCTGCAAGCTCCATAGGCTGATTCAGTGGGGCGCAAGGAACGCATGCATTTTAGATGCATTAAAATTTACATCTGTTGGACCATCAGACACAAGACAAACACACACATGCGGACACACACAAACAGAGACTCACACACCACACACACACACACACACACACACACACACACACACACACACACACACACACACACACACACACACACACACACACACACACACACACACACACACACACACACACACACACACACACACACACACACACACACACACACACACACACACACACACACACACACACACACACACACACACATACACACATGTGAACACAAACACACACTCACACATACCCTAGTGCACTAGTCACACGCGGTGACGTAGCCCTCGCCGTACGCTCCACCGTGTGGACCGTCACGCCCAGCTCACGCACGCACCGCCTGCCGGGGAAAGAAACGTGCAGGTTCGGAATCCACGTTAAAAGGCATGTCATGTGTATAGGAGAGCCACCCTTGAGGGGGCCATATAGCAAAAATGTGATGGGTGATTTGCTTCAAATCCTGAGCGTGAACTGTGAAATACCTGTATTTAGGCTAAGTGTGTGAAATGTGATAAAAATGTGATGCAGCCTATTATTGGTGACTTGTGATCTGCTCATTACAAAGACTGTGATTGGTTATTTGCCCTAAATCTTGAATTGCCTGTATTTAAGAGCGTGAAACGTGATGATACTTATTCAATTACCATTCCTGATTATTGGTGAAAGACAATGAAATATATTGGTGACTGATGATTTAGGAAACAGATGTTGGTGAATGCATTTTCATCAAGGCTATATATAATACCACCCTCGTGGTAGGGCACGGGTAAAGTAACATGCAGTGGGCACTCGATGTCCATTTTGTTGTTGTCAAGTTTTCTTTGTTATCTCGAGGTTAGTTTCATTTGTAAAGAATGGCACCAGTCATTCTAGGGCATGTTATACGCCCTACTGTATCTTTAGTGGCGGCAGAAATGACCTTAAATTTGACCTCATGGTGACGGTCGCTCTGCCATCTGGGTTCAGCGGTACCTCATCTGAAAGTCTCGGGGAAAGATATGACTGTAAACATTTTCTCCCACCTTCCCCCCTCAATAATCTTTACAAATGAAAACATATGATGAAGATTGTATAACGTACTTACGTACTTATGGGTGTTGAGATTTTGTTTTGTTTTGTTAGTTATAGTATATTGCTCCTAAAACTTATATGGTGTATGCTTTGTTTATTTGTATTAGTATTGCACCATTTAACATGCATGTGCAAACAAATAAACTGTAGTTTTAGTAGTCAAACGTTTTTGTGTGTTAACGTTGTTGTTTTTACTATAATATTACTAGTACCTTGGAGTGCAACAAGATAATGATGTTGAGCCATATTATGACCAAATGTCAGTCAGCTGGCTATCTCAATTAAATATTGGCCCTCAAACTGTGGTCTGCCTATGACTTGGAGTGCAACAAGATAATGACGTTGAGCCATATTATGACCAAATGTCAGGCCCTCAAACACTGTGGTCCCTACAACTTCAAGGGTACGAGTGTCTATCGTACGTTTATTGTTGGCAACAGTTCCAATACATATTTAATGATTATTCTTTGAAAATACAGAATAGCATCCAATTATAAAGACACCACCTCTTTAATAAAGGTATTTATCAAAGTATTAAGCATTCAACTGATAGGTTTTGGTATCTGCCTGTTTCTATGCGAATTGGTAATGTTCCGCTCCTGAGTTTTGAAAAGCACTTGTCTGAAGTTTCTGGGCATGGCATGAGTTACGTAACTGTCTGGTCCTATTATTTCCAGTTTTCTAGTTTTATAATATTTTCTAGTTTTACAGTAGATGATTTTAATTTTTAAATGTGTACTATTTATTCATGTATATTGTTGAAGCCCCCTGTACGTAGGTTTCCATGTACTGATATGTCCACACACCCAGGTATCCCTGTACTGATATGTCCATATACCCAAACCTCCCTGTACTGATATGTCTATATACCCACGCCTCCCATTACTGGCTGACCTATGAGCTAAACACTGATTTGAGCAAATATGAGCGACTCAACCACTAATGGACACCGACGCCGCTCTATGAGGTCCAAAAATAAGTGCTAGGACTGTGTGCGCCCCCCCTTTAAGAGACAATAAACAGATGTCCCACTTTCCAAAATGGTGCATACAATTATATAGAATAAATGACACTTCTTTATTTCAAATGTTCTTGTGACTGATGGCCAAAGATTACAGTGCATAATCATACCATTAGCGTGACCTCAAAATCCAGCATGTCCAGGAGCTGGCCAAAATAAAGAAAATGTAGGCCAGAAGGTGTGTGTGTGTGTGGGGGGGGGGGGGGTAGCTTCCCACTGGATTAGCCACCGAGTGTTGACCCATGTGAAGGCCTCACACGATCGGGGTGGAGGAGGCGTTGAGCCTGGGAAGATTGCGCCAGTTTTAGGCCGATCCGTGATCACCACACAGGAGGGAGGAGGTCTTCGTGCTTCTGGCTTTGGAATTAGGTATGTGATGGATATTCTATTGTATTTCCCTCTTAAAGTGATGGTGAAAGTTTACTTAATGTTTCTTTAATGTCTTAGTGATAAAATATGTGACACTGTGCTGCACACCTTATGCATGTGTTTGATATATGTAATTGAAACTAGACGTCTTTACTGCAAAGGTTTTGTTCATTTGATAAAGGTATATTTTAAAGTGATAACTGTATCGGATTACGTTAATGGACATTTTGAAAGATCATTATTGTGCTAACACTAACATATACATCAAAAAGAGCATCTACAAGAACTACATCTAGATTTAGACTTAACATTTGAGTTTCAAGTTTCAATGCTTAGTAATACTAGATATGTATTTAACCCTGTAAACATTCTAATCATATATATTTTATCTGTAAAATTATGAACAACACAGACAAGCTTCCTCTATCCTAAATACTTTTTGTGATTTAAGTGTTTTCAAGTTTTCAGTAGGCTAATATTTAATTTTGCCTCCTTTACTCTAAATTTTGACCAAATATTCCTCTAATAACATACGAGTCTCTACATTAAGCGAGGGTCACATTTGACCTTGCGGCCATGTTGGACGCAAGGCGTTTTGAGGTGTGCGGTGTCTACCGCGTTTCCCGCATGTAGTGACAAACGTACAGGTGTGCGCACATGCAGCACGGTCTCCGTGCGTTATGAGCGCTTTTGCAGATGAGATTATTCAAATGAGGTGGCCGTGAGGTCAACATGCTTCGAATGTGGGTACAACTCAAATTCTTCGTACAGTGTGATTACTAAAGTATGGCACTCGTACGTACGTTCATGGTACAGAGAACGCATTGTATCTGTACGGACAATGTGCGGGTAAATTCTTTGTGTGTGTGCGACGATTAGCGTAAGGTCACCGGACTGCCGTCTTACGGTCAGACCGCTGCCGCCATTGATCGTAGAATTGGCAAGCCAAACTTCTGTGGCAACCGTACTGCCTCGAAAAAAAACTGCGTTTGCCGCACTGTAGGGATCACGGATCCTCACGAATTCTATGCGTTTTTGGCAGTAGACTGGCAGTAGACTCCCCCTGCGGCATGCCACCGACCACTGTCAGCCGTGGTCTAACCGTAAGGTGACTACACGTTAAACACAGAGGATTTACCCGCTCGTTCTCGGTACAGACACAGTACCTTCCCTGTAAACATGAACGTGCAAATCCCGTACTTTTGAAATCACACCTTGCGTAGAACTAAGTTAATACACGAATACAACGCACGTTCGATGCATGTTGATTGCATGGCCACCTGTGCACATACTCAAACGCACGGAGCCCGTATTCCCCACAACTGTGCTTTGACATACTCATAAACGCCTAGATGGCAGACCTCAAAACGCCTTGCAGCGAACACGCCCGCAAGGTCAAATGTGCCCATCAAAACCCGTACTATAGCGAATTCCACCTACGTAGCCCTTACGGCATGTGGAAAAATTCGCCGTATGTTCAAAAAATTTTGAACGTATTCATTTACGGCTTCAAATAGTTACCTCAAAACGCCTTGCAGCAACTTGTCGTAACATTTTTACGCCCGCCACAATACGGTTGACGAAATAATGCCCGTTGCACTTTCGTATGACGCACAGGCTCCGTTTAAAGCGTTATTCATACGAGGCTCCGTGCGTCGGCAGATGGAATGGTTTTATTGAGGTGGCCATGCGATCAACATGCATCGAACGTGCGTTGTACTATTATAACTTACGTTCTACGCAAGGTGTGATTACAAAAGTACGGGATTCGCACATTTCATGGTACAGGAAACGCACGGTCCCAGTGGCCCACTGTGTCTGTGCCGACAACGTGTGGGTAAATCCACTGTGTTTAACGTAAGTTCACCGCACTGCCATATTAGGGTCAGACAATGGCTGACGGTGGTCGTAGCGGAAGTTTGGCATGCCAAACTTCTTTTGCGGCCACCCTACGGCCTTAACACGCACTTAACACTCACGCATCTTTACGTCTTCAGACGTTTTTGGTCGCAGACTCGCTGTGGACAGCCCTTGCGGCGTAATGTGCCCCAGGCAATAAGCTGCATCCACACATTGATTGTGTCTGTGAAGTGACTCGCATAGCAACCGTCGCCATGGAGATACTCCTGCTGTGGCTGGTTCTGGGCACTAGCTTCTCAAGCGCCTCAGGTACCATTTACTCTTATGAATTGTTTTCAAATAATATTTTTCAGTTGTTTTACTGCACACCTTTAAAAGAGCACATACCTGTATACTTGGCTTGCACGAATCACATGGCCAAAATAAAAAAAAAAAATATTTGTAATTGCTCATTATGAAAATATGTTACATTTTTTGAATGCCAAAAGCTAAATTGAAAGAACTATATTTGTAATTTCCTTTGCTAGTGAATCTTATTGGTTTAAATAGTCTATGTATCACAGTTTGTCACCGTGAGAAATGCTGTTACTTATAGATATAGAAGTGAGGTGGTCGTTTTCACATAGATGCTCTCAATTGGATGTTCTACTGTTCCACCGTACACATTGCAGCAGCAGCAGAGACTGAGGCTGAGCTCCTGTCCCGCTACATGGAGCGGTCTGGAGCCTGCGACCCGCCGCCGCAGGCCGCCCCGCTCCCAGGCGGAGACTCGTTGGCCGAGTGCGTGCGGCGCTGTGACGAGCTGGGGGAAGGCTGCCTCATGGTCTCATACAGCGACGGAGACACTGGGCAGGGTAAGACGCATTATGTGAGGACATCCAAATTTCTGGCAAGCAGGTCTGATTCTAACACCCGTTGTGATAACATTATTAGTCAGTACAAACAACAGGCCTTGAACACTAACAGAGGTATATATGATGCAACCTGAACCCGCAGCAAGCCGTCCTCTGTCTAGACTGGGCCGGGCACACAGCCAGCACTGCGCTGACTAGGTCATGAACAATACATTGCGGAAATGGTCATATGGTTTCTTTCTAATTTTCCCGGACATCCCAACATATGGATCATTCACATGTCAACAGGTTTTGAAAACGAGGCGGTATTTTGTGTTTGATAGCGATATAATTTGTTTGAGTATTTTGTTGATAAAATATTGACAGTACGTAGTTTCATTATTTACTAGGCATTTACATCGGTCACTTTTTCATCATCAAGGTATAGACACGGGTCACCTTTTTTTATGCCAAACCAGTATATCGATGGGTACTGTTTCGACGTTTAAATGGCACACCCGCAGGCCTACCCATTTCTGAAGAGAGACCCCGAACTACTTAAATGGTGGTTGCAGCGCTCACATATATCACAAAGTGTTCAACTACTGTCACTGAGCCCAATGTTTGCACAGAGATGGACATGGAAGTAGCTACATATGAGGCAAGGGATGCAAATGCTTCTATTGTTTTTGAATGGGCATATTGTATAGTCAAACCCTGAAAGAACCCGAGTTTTAACATATTTGTTTTAGAGTTACTTTTCTGTCTGATATAGCCTCAGGCACTATGAAAAAAAGGGTTAAATTCCAAATTTTTCTTGGGGGAGCATGTACCCAAACCCCGTAGAAAAGCTGTGCTCCAATAAATAGACAAAACCGGGTGAGTTTGTAACATGATCTTACCAGGATCCGTTCTTACGGCGTATCACGACTCGCCCTTCCGACTCTCCGTGATACGTACCAAAAATACACCCGATAAATAAGCCATATTACAAACTCACCCGGTTTTGTCTATTTATTATCATTTTAAAAACAATTACAATAGTATGTTTACAGCAAATCTTTTGAATCAGTGCATCTTGAAACTGGGTTAAAAGTAGCCCGGCTGACAACTAGCCATATAAAATGTATATGGTCAGTACCGCTACAGGTTACTTTTACAAGGCTGCAGTTCAGCACGATAACCAATGGAAATACATGTAAAAGCATTACAAATGTAAATAGCAAAGGGACGAGTCTGGTGAGTGACATGCCGCCAACACGAGGTACATGTACACTGTCTTTTTATATCACAAATGATTTCTTTGTGCCCACCGTTAAGCAGGTCGATTTTAGACTGCTGATAACAAAGCATCTAATGGCTTTTTTCCGCTGGTAATGTAAAGTAAATGTCATGGGCCGACTCTGAATCTATCCATTTGGGTTCGTATGAATTGACACCCGACTCGGAGTCTCGGCTTAGCCTATCGTAATAGCATATAGAACCAGTAAACATCATGAATGTGCATGACAAAGTATTGATCTCAAAGTGAATGTCAATAGAGCTATAGAAAGTCACAATTCTCACTTGTTCTTCAGCTATTATATTGCATATGTTCTAAAATATGATCACTGATACGAGTAATGTTGGTTGTAATGACAAAAACGCGATATAACATTTTTGAAAGACTTGCTCTAAGTTTGGAGCTTTGGAGTTGTGCAAACAATTTGCTTGGGGGACGTTGCACAAGTGACCATTTAGAATAATAATTAATCAAATATTTCATGATTCTATTATATTATAGTCGTTACTAAGTATTATTGAATAATACAATGGACTCTGACCGTTTGAACACTTGCCTTATGTGTGCACTTTACACTTCACTTGAAGGTGTCCACATAAGTTCCGTTGTAATTAGATGGTGTAATCAACTGCGCGATGTCGCCATTGATTTCATATAATTTGAGAAAAATAGAAAAGGAAAAAATCAATTCAAATGTTAAATGTAGTATGACTATTGTCTAGTATGAAATGATCTTCAAGTGTCCTCTAGAAATCGTATTAAGATACTATAAGAGATAATAGGAATGGTATTTAAATGTATTGTCAAACATTGTATAGTCTTTTGGTTTCATCTTATCGATGTATTTTTGTGTAAAAGTTTTATCAAAATAAATAATTAGAAGCTAGAATGTATTGTCATTTGAAAGTATTCAAGCCCATGAAGTCTCCTCTTCAAAATTAAAGATCACATTTGAGCAGCCTCGTGGTGAAAATAACACTTATCAGAATGTCACAAATGTAAAAACTTCGGGTTCACTTCATTTATGGTCGATGTAGTAAAATGGATAGAAGGGGTTGAAAAAAACTTAACTTCAACTTTTATGTGGTAGTGATATGCTGAACATGATAAACAGGTGTGAAAGAGGGTAATGGCTGGTTGCTGTTGCAGGTGCGTGCTCGCTGTACGCGGCCCGGTGCGCGCTCACTGATAGGTGGAATAAGGGGGCACGCACACATACGACAAGAGGCCGAAAGGTCAGTCACGTGTTATTACTTCTATTTCACTCCATGATAGAAGTAAGTCCCATGATTCTACAAACTTTTATGGTAATAGCTGCTTTCTTGTCCTTAAGATGCCTAAATGCTTTAATTTTAATCGATTTTAAACTCTATAGGTTCCTCTTCACAAGTAAGCACTGGTAGAATCATGAGACTCACTGTTTTATACAATATAGAAACATCAACTGGACAGAAGAAGCGCTATTTCTCACCATTATCTAGTGCTATAGATAGTAGTAGGCCCATTCTATTTGATTCCCAGAGGTGGACTACTAGTGGTACTACTAGAATTGAGGTGGTGCTAGGAGGGGTAAGCGGGTCCTTTGCAGATACATAGACCTGCCCCCACAGCGCAATGGGTAGCACAATTTCATTGGACGCATGGACCCAGCTGAACTCTGTACAAGAGGCTGGAGTTTGATTCCCCACTTCCTTCGAGAGTTTCAAGTGCTCAGACACATTGCAACAAGTGTGCTCGGTGAACTCAGATATTTTTACAATTCTGCAAGAGGATGGAGCATTTGAGAACAACATATAACCTGTAATTTTCCATTATTAAAATAGAAGTGTTACCGAATGATTGACAAACGTTTTACAATTTACAGTTATTTTGTTTGAAAATAAATGTTATTTCGTTGATTAGAATTTTTACTAATAATAATTCAGTGATATTTCTTCTCTAATGACATTAGTAAAATAGCAATATTGGAAAAAAATGCAAATTCATTTGTTTATGTGAAGTTGCTTTCTCCATGTTTATCTTATGGACAAACACACATAGTAAATAGTGACATATAAACAAAGTGAACACAAGGCTTTGCTTCAGCTGCTAATGCGAGGCAATAAAGCATTTTAGAATCTGAAAATACCCGTTCTGTCTTTGTCACTAAAAATACATCAAATCTGTAAGATTAGAGGCATGTAATTGTCATTTCTTCAAAGGTTTGTAAGCCCTCTCAATATCTAAAATTTACACAGTTTCTAGCAATCACACTAATCATGGCTGCCAAGAGAACTACAGTCTGCGCAGAAATTATCACTTTCACTTTCAGCAACACAAATATGTCTATTCATGCATCCAACATTTCACTTCCAGATTATGTTTCAAATATTTTGACATTAATTGCTAGCGCCAAAGACTCGCTTGAGCGGAGGCGCTTACCCCCACACTGGACGGGCTGAGTATATGATGGACAACGGCACATGGGGCACTGTGTGTGACACATCCTATCACCTGAATGGCTGGCCGTCTGTGTTCTGCAGGGAGGCTGGCTATCTCAGGTACGTGTCTGTGTTCTGCAGGGAGGCTGGCTATCTCAGGTACGTGTCTGTGTTCTGCAGAGGCTGGCTATCTCAGGTACGTGTCTGTGTTCTGCAGGAGGCTGGCTATCTCAGGTACGTGTCTGTTCTGTAGGGAGGCTGGCTATCTCAGGTATGTATATGTTTATGTTCTGTAGGAAGGCTGGGTGTCTCAGGTACGTGTGTGTATGCGCTCTATTGGGAGGCCGGGAATCTCAGGTGTGTGGGATCCAACTTAGTACTGTAAGGGCTAATTACATTTTTCGCTGGTTCAGTTACATATCGATTATAATCAATGTTTACAGATTCAGATTCAGACTTATTTTATTTGCGTTTAAGCGCCCTCTAGGGGCAAGATATAATTATTAATACATTAATTACATCAATAACAATTACATTCAAAATATCTACATATATAAGCTAATAGGAATAACACACACACACACACACACACACACACACACACACACACACACACACACACACACACACACACACACACACACACACACACACACACACACACACACACACACACACACACACACACACACACACACACACACACACATATATATTTCTTGAAAAAAAAATATCCCACTGAGCATTAATAAAAGGTTATCAAAGATCTCTTCTAACAGTAGTGTGTTCACGAGAGCCACACCCCAGTATCAGGAAGCACTGAGAAAAAGCAGATACAGATACAGACACCCATTGAAATTTGAAACCAGCCACCCAAATAGTAGCAACAAAAGTAGAAATAGGAGAAATAGAAACATAACCTGGTTCAACCCACCATACAGTGATAATGTAGGCACAAACGTTGGTAGGAGATTCTTAAGTCTGATTGAACAATGTTTCCCCCCGGATAACAGCCTACATTTTCAACAAAAACACTCTGAAATTAAGCTACAATTATATGCCGAATATGAAACAGAAAATATCCTCACACAACAAACCATCCTCAAAACAAAGCCTAACGCTGAGCCAACAAATAGATGTAATTGCAGGAATCAATCATGCCCATTGGATGGCAATTGCCTAGCAGCATCACTCGTGTGCCAGGCCACGGTGGAAAGAGGAGATAACAGCAACAAAGACACATATGTAGGGCTTACGGAAGGCACTTTTAAAACCAGATTCAACGCGCATAAGTCCAGCTTCAACAACCAAGCCCAGAGAAACGCCACAGCACTCAGCAAACACGTATGGAGCTTAAAAGACAGCAAACTCCGTACAAAATAACCTGGAGAATATTAGCACATGCAAAGTCGTACTCACCGATAAGTAAAAGGTGCAACCTGTGCACAACCGAAAAATACTATATAATATCCCACCCAAACTTTTCAACCCTAAACAATAGGAACGAACTTGCCAGCAGCTGCAGACACAGAAGAAAGTTAATATATATACATATACATATACATACATATATATACATACATATACATACATACACATACATATATACAGGAAGTCTAAGATTCTAAGAAGATACAATTATCAGTTACATTAGGCATATAATATATAAAATTGTTATTATTACATATATTACATGCAAACATTTTATTATTAGAGTATTCCATTATCCGTTTCTATACATTTTTTTACATGTTAAATACATCATTCTATCATTCCGTGCAAAAATCACCGCCAATAACCCACGCTGATTGGTCAATCAGCGTGCTCAATTATGTGATGGAATGAACGCTCCAGAGCGCGCAGAGACCACTACTACGGCACTAGTCTAAACTCATCACATTATCAATACAGCCGCTGACGTCGCAAGGCATGTCCCCTGTAGAGGAGAGCAAAATTTTAGACTAGCGCCGTAGTAGTGGTCTCCGCGCGCTCTTTTTTGGCAAAATTGACTTGCAATGAGAATGTTATAATATGATTTATTTTAAAATAAAATGGATTTTAGTCATGATAGAATGGTGATTGACCACTGATTGACCACTTACGATTGTCGTCCAATCATCTCAGCATGGTCAATTCCTACATTCTATCATTCCGCATTCTAAAAAAATCACGCCAATAACCCATGCTGATTGGTCAATCAGCGTGCTAAATTATACGATTGACTGTTATGTAATAATGCTCCAGAGCGTGCGGAGACCACTACGCTGATAGTCTAAACTCGTCACAATATCAATACAGCCGCTGACGTCGCAAGGCGTGTCCCTTATAGAGGAGAGCAAAATTTTAGACTAGCGCCGTAGTAGTGGTCTCCGCGCTCTCTTTTTTGGCAAAATTGACTTGCAATGAGAATGTTATAATATGATTTATTTTAAAATAAAATGGATTTTAGTCATGATAGAATGGTGATTGACCACTCGATTGTCGTGTCAATCGCAAAATTGAGCATGCTGACGTCTGATTTACTCTCACTTCGTTCGGGCAAATCAGACGTCAGCATGCTCAATTTTGCGATTGACACTCCAATCTCGTGGTCAATTCCTACAATCTACATTCTAATTATTCTAGTCAATAGTAATTCTATTCTAGTAATTGATAATTAGTTTCTTGTTCAATTGAACTATATTTTGAACTATATTTTGCTGTGTAAGGATCAAGCATTCCTGAAGAGTTCCGTCATCGCATGATGTCATTTAGTTGGTTTGGCTCAACTTTTGTTTTCGATTGGTGAGTGCCTGTTTTATGAATTGTCCTGGTGGTTTTGCAATATTTACAGGTAACAGATGATGCAATATATTTTCAAATGGCGACTTTGTGACGAAGTTAACCAATGCTCTCTTTTTTGTAGAGCTGCGGAAAGCTGGTACTGCAGTGGGACTGCATTTGAGGACAGTTCTCTTCCTGTTGCCGTTGCAGACATTTCTTGTTACCCAAACACCGCTGCTTTCACTAATGACTGCCGAGTAATTGGCAGCTGTGGTCATGACCATGATGTCTGTCTCACGTGCGAAGGTGAGCTGTGTATATATTCCTCCATATTCTGCTGCTGCTGCTGCTGCTGCTGCTGCTGCTGCTGCTGCTGCTGCTGCTGCTGCTGCTGCTGCCGTTGTTGTCATTTCCATGAAAATAGACAAACATAAAATTATATGATAGTTGTTGATCACAATGAAGCAAACCTAAGTAAAATTCATCAGACCAATAGACTTTCAGTGATCCTGCCAATTGAAATTGGATGTTGTTGAACGAATTCATTAGCTGTGTTAATTCATATAATACTCTACTTCTTCATATCAACAGCAATCACAGTTTACAAATACATAACTCAATATTTCGACAATAAATCTGTTTGCCTTTCTCAAGAGTGTGTAGCCAAAATGCAAACACTATGACGATTGAAAGAGCTAGAAATGACACCACCTGGAGTGACAGAATCCTGATGACACCAGAGGAATTCGGAGAATTGTTGAGCTTGGTGATTAAAACAACACATTTCCAATATAATGGGAATTTTATTTAGCAAACATATGGTATGACAATGGGCTCCCCACTATCACCAGTCCTGTCTAACCTTTTCATGGGGTTCTTTGTGTTAATAATCAGCACAATAGTATATAATTCACAATAGAAAAAGAATATAACGAAACTAGCCTGCTTATACTATATACAAGATAACCACGAATATTTATAGAAAACCAACACACACTGACCATTACCTACCAGTTACCTACAAAAAGTCATCACACCAACCGGTATACCAGATGCTAGGTGTGGTAAGAACTCTCATGAATAGGGCTGAAACTTTGATTTTGGATGCTTTACTAAGGAAAGAGGAGAAGGAGAAGGTACGAGCAGCACTCAGACCAAGTGGATATCCAGAATGGGCATTGAAAGAAGGAGAATGGAAAGGAAAGAAGAAAACATAAAGAGAAAAGGAACAACAAGATAAAAAGAAACAAAAAGGATATGTAGTGATACCATACATAAAATGAACATTGGAAAGACTGAAAAGGGTGTATAGTAAACATAACATAAGTATGTACTCCAAAGCTGGAAAAACATTGCAAAATTGTTTGGTGAGAGCGAAAGACCCTTTGGATATTAGTGAACAGTGTGGGGTAGTATATGAATGTGACTGTGATGTGTGTGGACAGAAATATGTGGGAGAAACAGGAAGATCATTGGATGAAAGAAACACAGAACACCAGAAGTCAATAAGTAAAGGGGATAGTAATTCTGCACTAAGTCACCATCAAGAAAAGACTAATCACCTGGTCATAATCCATTGAAAGAAAAAAATAAAGTCCTTGCAAAAGAACAAAATTACACGTGTAGAAAAATACAAGAAGCAATATACATACACCGCAGAAAAGCTTCTTTGAATAGGACAGATAGGTACCAGTTACCTGATGTGTACTCCCCGATACTGAGGAAGGAGGAGGATAGATAGGGGGAGGGGGCACTGATACACTTGCAATCCTAGTATTTGCATTATGACTCCACACACTTGAGAAAGACAAACAGATTCGTTGTCAAAATATTGAGTTATATATTTGTAAATTGTGATAGTTGTTGGTATGAAGAAAGTACTGATATCTATGAAATTGAATGGATTTGAATTGTCAGTCTCTTTGTTGTGCTCCTAAATGGAAGGACCCTGCCGTGGGATGTAAACCACTTGTTAGCCATTCAAAGGATTGTATTGAGAACATATGTTATTCTTTTTATTATAATCATACACGGTTCTGTTTGTCTTTCTGTGATATCTTGATTTCACCTTTGGTTAACTTTCATTCCACCCTTGATTTCAGCATGCCCAATCGCTGCTTTGCCCAACATCACACTTTCCACCAGACTGATCGAGGGAACCCAGATCCAGGGTCGTGTGACGTACACGTGTGATCCAGACACGACGTTTCCAGACGGCAGCACAGAACAGACGCTCGTCTGTGACTACACGGCCGTCTGGACCCCGGCCAACTATACAGGCTGTCAGTGTGAGTGTGTCACTGTCAGTGTGAGTGGGTTACAGTCAGTGTGAGTGGGTCACTGTTAGGGTGAGTGGGTCACTGTCATGATGAGTGTGTGTGACACTGTCAGTGTGAGTGATTCACTGTCAGGGTGTGTCACTGGCAGAGTGAGCGTGTCACTGGCAGAATTAGTGGGTCAATTGCTACGGTGTGTGGCTCACTGTCAGTTTGAATGAGAATTTTTAGTAATTGGTATTATCCACATCTATGGTTTTGTCTACCACTTGGGATGAAGAAAACAAGCAAAATCTGTGTCAGTTCAACACCTTAAAATAATTACGTATGACAAAGCTACGTCAGTGCATATATTAGTTAGTCAAGCAAGCCCATGTGGAAAAGTACCAGAAATGAATGCCAGATCAACTCTCTTATTATTCTATGCTCATACTCTCTGCTGTAAAACACATGTAAATAAAAAAAAATGATTTTGATGACATGCTGAGTACGGCATAGCAGGCTGAAATATTGTCTATATATATTGTCTACATGAGGCCCCACCATCAGCACTTGTCTGCTCCTCAGATTCTTACTGTGGAGCGCCGGCTGACCTGGATAATGCCACAGTCTCCGCCACCGGTGAGATGTGGCAGGACACGGCCACCTACACATGTGATCCTGGCTACAGCTTCAACCCCAAGGACCTCCTCGATGTTGTCGACTCTGTTGTGTGCTTGAAAAACCAGTCATGGGAGAATATTCCCAGAACTTGTCAAGGTAATGTTTGTTTAAGTTGTCAAAATGAATAAATAGCTAAGTATGGTGTCTATGGTTTTCTTCTGTCTGCCTATTAAACTCCTTTATCTGGTTTTATGAAACACGTAAACTGTAAATTTACCATGTACTGTATTGGTTTGCTTGTTTCAGCCATCCAGTGCGGGCATCCTTACATCGTGGCTCATTCCACTTTCACACCTCCTGGTAAGATCCTATATTAAAAATAGCACATTCAACATGATAAACAGTTTGATAATTCGCTGTCTTAAAATATACTTATTCTTGCTTTAATGAATTGATGGAGTTCATGGATATTAGGAAGTGTCCGAATCGTTAAAAATATGTGCTTTGAATCAAATGAATCAAATGGTATGATGTTTCATTTGCATGCCATTCGAAGGTGTCATCTATATCCTCTATATCCAGATTGGAAGCTGTATGAAGGCAGCGACTGCTTTCTCAATGACCTCGTCTCGTATGCCAACATAACATTCGCAATGTGCAAGCAGCGGTGCCTGGAGAACCCACAGTGTGGGGCCGTTGTGTTTACTCCTGATCGACAGGCCTCAGGTGCTCGATGCTGCTGGCTGAAGAAGACTGGTCTGTGTGAACCTGTGGCCTACAGAGGGCCAATCTCTGGCCGCATTGTAACTGCCATTCAAGGTGTGTATGTGCGTAACTGATGTGTATATGGTGTATAGGTTGTACGAAATATGATAGGGTGCAAATGACAAGCAACTAACACAGTCAATGGGACACATGTGGAATGATACATACAAGAGCTTGTTCATGATTCCCAGTATTTGTGATCACAGCTTCAACAGACTTTCAGACATGACATCACATATAGAGGGAAAATGGTGTATACCATCGTGGGTTTCATGCCTTTCCCACTCACACAGCCTTCAAAGTCCGATGTTCATAGTATAATTTCCAATAAGCAATAATCCCGAATAGATAAGGATTGGTGTACACACGTTTCAACAATGGCAATACGATCAGCCAATCAACATATTCTTTAATCCCCTATAACATTGCATTACCCCCCCCCCTCCCATTTTATGAATTCGTCTTTTTTAACAGTGCAGTAGTGTTTTGATAAATAATGTTGGAGCCTCATTTGAATTATCAAGGCTCACAATTGTTATTAGTGTAATAAGTGTTGGTTGTTATGTTTCAGGTACGACATACCTGGAAGTTACATCCTACACATGTGACGTGGGCTACAGTTTTGATGCCGGTGATGCCGCCCAGACGTCTCGGGACTCTGTGTGCCAGGCTGACGGCACGTGGCAGTCCGTACCCACGTCCTGCCATCGTGAGTCTGATTATGTACTGAAATGTATATAATATCATAGGATTTCGTCTAGTAATATGTACAGAGTCCCATGGAGGTGTCGCACAATGTGGCGTCTTGAAGCCATGCACCCAGCAGAACTTGTTGGAACTTCCCGTGACGTCACATTGTATGATACTTCCATGTGACGTCATTTGTAGGATGGTCTTCAGGTGGCAAGACTGAAAATTTGTAGTAATAAGTTTCAAAGGCAGATCCACCAAAAAAACTTCATTTTCATAAGGTTTTTCATGAAATCCCGTAAGTGTGCCCCCTCTTTTCCTTAAGTGCGCCCACCCCCACCCCCTTTTCCAAAACCCTGGATCTGCCTATGAGTTTAAACACTGGATTTATGTTAAAATTGCTATGTACATATGAAATGTAAACATGATCAACAGGATTAAGCATTTTATCAAATTTCCCGGTAAACATAATATGCTATTGTCATTGCCATGTAAATTGTTGTCTCCACAACATATGACCAGTATAAAAAAATTCTCAATGAAATTCCATAGCGTGTCAGTTTCACTTAGTTTTTCAGGCTATTGTGATGTGTGACAAGCTAACTGCAAGAGTCATGATGAATGTATTCATTTTGTTATTTTATCCAAGTAAAATTCTATCTTATAGCTGCAGACTGTGGCGAACCAGTTGATTTGCCTCGCTCCACAAAAGCTGTGAGCAACGGTACCGTCTACACCAACACGACATTGTACACATGCATCACGGGATACAGCTACACCCCAACTGACCCCACTGACATCTCACGGCAAGCCACCTGTGGAGCTGATGGAAACTGGTCAGATGTAGATCTCTGTCAAGGTAATTAATGATGGAAACTAGACTGTAATGACTTTTTAACATGCTGACATTCTAATCTAATTATCCAAAAGCAGAACAAATGGGAAGTCTGACTGTGAGAACCCACGACGCTGCGAGGCAGACGCTAGCTGGGCCTGCCTCGCTTTTTGATCCCTTGCGGTTGGTCAAAGAGATCAATGCATTCATGGAGTTTGAACTGGTAAAACACCTAATTAAATGTGAGATGGTAAAGAACACTCAAACAACTAATTAACAACTTAAGGTATTAAACAGTGGAGATCTCATAATTACAAGCCGTTGGTGCAATGGTGGCATCTCTTTGAAATTACTTGAGGAAATGTTGCCCCCACAGTCTGTATAACTAAGAGGAAAGTCTTTACTTAATTGTGAAGCGTAACTGCTATGGAGGCAAAGGGTGCTAATTTACGCTACCACACTCCTCCTGGGGTTTTGCCCTATAGAAAAGTAATTAAAGCGATGAAAGCGGCAGCATTCGCCACCCCAGGAGAACGAGCAATCAGCCGTGGAACAAAAATAAGACGGTAGGTTTAACCCCATTTAAAATGTATTAGTGTGGTCAACACAAAGGTTTCATCTAACAAACGAGAGCTGCCATGCAGTGCTGTGGGTTTCGCCCTAATTTATAAGAGAGTATCAAGAATGAACTAAGCCATAGTACCATGGACCTCAGAAAAGAGCAATTTTATTGATGTTTATTTCATAGAAAAAATAGTCTTAGTGAACATATTACATGATGGATGATAATATTAAAGAGCAATTTCGTTTTTTCACCCAATTTCTCACGTTTAATGGTACAACTATGTCCTCTAACACTTTTGGTGCCTCTGTGGTACATGGAGAATATAACCATCCGTTGTCACCCAGCATCTTCATTGACCACCTCTTCAAAAGCTTTTGAAGGCTTTCTCAAAGCCAATAAAAATATTTTGGTTGATAACATTGTGTAGATGTTAAAGATTTACAATAGTTACAATCTAATTATTTTACCCTGTGTAAAGTGGTAGACTGTGGCGAACCAGTTGATTTGCCTCGCTCCACAAAAGCTGTGAGCAACGGTACCGTCTACACCAACACGACATTGTACACATGCATCACGGGATACAGCTACACCCCAACTGACCCCACTGACATCTCACGGCAAGCCACCTGTGGAGCTGATGGAAACTGGTCAGATGTAGATCTCTGTCAAGGTACTGAATATTAGAAACTAGAATATAACGATTTAATATGTTAACTTTATACCTTCTGAATTGATGACTGTTCATATGTGTAGAGTTATATGAGTTATAATATAAACAATAAACTCTGAATGAACAAAAAAGTATTCATGCGTTACTGTATAAACCTTTTTACCTTAAATATTTATTTTTACACGAATCTCCCTTCCAGCTGTTGATAAAGGGGTCAGCAATTAATGTACTGTTCATACAATGTGTCCTATGCTTATCATGTTATTTCACTTCTACAACTTTTCTTTCTACTGATGAGGAACTGTGTTGATATTGTGGATGTATGCATAGGCAGATCCGGGGGGGGGGGTCGCAAGGGGCACATGTGCCGCCTTTTCCTACCAAAATACTTCATTTTCAGAGCGTTTTTTACATGTCCGCCATCGATCGTGCGTACGAAACCCACGAAATCCTTTAAGTGCCCCCCCCCCCCCACCCCCGTTTCTTCAAAATCCTAGATCTGCCATTGGTATGTGGCTGTGTTAAGAAACTGTGTGTGTGCAAACTGTGAGTGGAAACTGTGTTAATATATGTGACAAAATGTGGAGACTCTTGGTATATGTGATTGTGTGGAAAGTGTGTGTATATATGCTTGAAAGTCAATTGATAAAGTTAGTTGGATAGTATTTGAAGTGAGTGTAATCGAGTGAAATTGAATGTTAATCAGTCGAAATAGATATGGGTAAGCTAATGTGTTAATTGGAATGATTGCTTAAGCTTTACAGGTTGATTCAAATGTTGTACAAGAAAATTGTTTATAAGCAAAGACAAAGGACTGATGGTGGCAAGTAAAGTGCAGAAGTCACCCTTCCCCACGCAGGCATATAATAGTAAGTATATAAGGTGTCACTAAATATTACATCACTCTTGTGCATCTTATTTAACAAATCGATTCATATTAAGCCCCCCATCAACACCACAGTTTTCAAGAGCAAAAAAAAATGTGAAATTTTGTTAGCCCCAAGAACCCCAACAAAAACATTTGTTTGTTTGTTTGTTTTCCTAGTGTTTCATTGTTCCTCAGCCGTTTATTCACATCATAGGTTTGCAGTCTTTCTTCGACATTCCCACCCGGTAAAACTAGGGGCACATAATTTAGTTCTGTTAACATTGATAAATCATTGTCACAGTACTGGGCTGAACGTTCCTAGTTGACACAAAGTCAAAAATATGATGAATGATTAAAATACTAATTCTGGTGATGCCATATGAATGAGGCGGGGTATATAGCCTTGATGAAAATCCATTCACCAACATTCTTTTCCTAAATCACCAGTCATCAATACATTTCATTGTCTTTCACCAATCCCCTGGAATTGTAATTGAATAGGTTGCATTACATTTAAATACAGACAATTCACAATTCACGCTCAAGATTCATGGCAAATCACCAATCACAGCCTTTGTAATGAGCAGATCACCAGTCACCAAAAATAGGTTACATCACATTTCACGCATTTAAATATAGGTAGTTCACAATTCACGCTCAAAATTTAGGGCAAATCACCAATCACGTTTATGCTATATGACTCCCTTTATTACATATGCCACATATCTACCACTCATCCATCACACATCATTAACACATCGCTCACACATCGGGCGATTTTTTATGATTAACAGATATCCTTGTGCAAAATGTGGCGATCTGTGGGACAACCCCCGATCCTTGGCCAATATCCGGATGCCCCGCCGATAATCGACGTTTAATGAACGATACACGGATGTGTGCTGCCTTGGTCTGATTTGCCGGCCGATTTTCGGCAGTGACCGTAGGTGGCATGTATTTGTTTTTTGTGAAAGATGCAACTGTTCTCCACCGAAACAACGTCCTTAACTAATCTCTTTGGTGGTTGCAGAGACGTCCACTGATGTCCCAAAGATGTCATAAAATAATTAAACCCACCGATCTCCCACCAGCCTCCACATCGGCCAGCAAATGTGACTATGCTATAACGTGGAGAACTTTGAACCCACACAAATGTAACTAAAGACGTTCTTTCATTTCTTCATAATCAATTATTTCCCTAATTTGCTCGCATGAAATGTACCCAACCATCTATGTTGGTAAACAACTTAATAAACAACCATACCTTAACAGCCTTGATAAATATTTCTTAGCAGCTAATTTTGGCTGTCGACGGGGAGATATGAACGTGACAGTCTATATGGCTGTGCACTTTTTATGGGTGTTGATATTTTATCAAAACACATACTAATGATAAATTTATTATTTTCATCTTTCACAACACTAAAGATTTATTACCGTTTGACAGTTTCGTCTGCTTCTGCAGAGATTTTCAAAAACACTACTGCTACTGTTTTTGAAAATGTCTGCAGAGGCAGACGAAACTGTCAAACGGTAATAAATCATTAGTGTTGTGAAAGATGAAAATAATAAATGCATTTAATTACCAACACGATGAACTCATTTAAGGACATACTAATAATTGTAAAATCAGAAGTTATAAGGAGCAACATTTTAAATGTATCAAAAAAACAAAATTATTAATTCAATCTATCTAAGGAGGCATTTTGCTGTGCACGTCCATTTAAAGAGAGGCGGTATACATCCCAACTATGAGGCGAAACTGTCAATGAATTGTGTAAGTAAAAAAAATGTCATTGAACGTGTTCCTTGTGTTGGTAATGAATAGATAGTCATTTCTTAAGTTCACAGCACATCAAATAGTAGGCTAAACTATGTAGTGTCCTATATAATTACTATATCAGATGTACACTCTCGGATCACAAAGGCTGAATACTGGCACTTGTTTGTTCTTGATGTTTATTTGGATGGACTGATCACCATTTCTACACACAGATCACAGTAAATATTCGGCACTTTTTATCACTCACTATCAATGGCTTAAGTTTTGATTAAGTTTTAAGAATACTTCTGTGGTGGTGACGGGATTACAAGCAGACAACATGGCAATTAAACTGGTGTTTATTATATTATCATGTTTAGCTGCATGCTCGCATGGAGCCAAGGTGAGTAAACTTGAGTAAATCTTTAGTGACTATTTAGTGACTATCAAGTAAGGAGTAAACAGTCAAATAGAATGATAACTCTAACAACTACCGTTGAATTTGCTTACACAAATAGCAAGCGATCACAAACGAGTGAAGGCAGATATATATATTAATGTCTATCATCAACCCACTAAGAATGTGTTTGCAGAAAAAAGCAATCGTCCTTTTACTGCACAATATAGTACAAATAACAATGGTTTTACTGTAAAGCTAGCCATGCTATTTTTCAATATTGATAAAAGTTCAATGACCTCATTTTCACCCAGGTGATGGTGGTCCCCATGAACATGGGGTCGCACATCCTCTACCACAGTCTGGTGGGGGCAGCACTAGCAGAGGAGGGCCATGAGGTACGCGGGATGTGTTTATATCAGTGCAACCATGTGCACACGACAAAACCGTTTACACTATACTATTCAACTAAGACCACCTCCATAAAGATCACTCTTTACGAGGCCAACGCTCGGATAGTTTTAACAGACGTATTCTGACAACAGATCTATTGCTTAGTGTAAATGTAAATGAGGTGGTTTATAGTCGTGATCCAAGTATATTGCTCTCACAAATTTACATTTTACACCAGGTCATTGGCATACTTGTCACACAATATCTTTCTCAACTCCCCGGGGAGCATACTGCATATGTTGCTACCGTAGCGCAGACGTGCTAATCACTAACATTTGCGTTCACTCGCTTGACCTGTACCTATTTAACATTTAGGTACCACGGGGCAGTGTGCAACCTTTTAGAGTTAAGTTTGCTCAACACCTAGCACAGACCCGACAGAATTGAACCCCACGACCTTCTGGTCACGTTCCCAACTCCCTATCCATTCGGCCACTGAAAGTTTTTATTGAGCTTTATCAATTTTTATATTGGGCTTTAGTCCTAAAATTCGAAGTCCAAGAGAATGCACAGTTTACTTTTAAACCTTTCACATAGTATCTCATTTCCAGCTAGTTCTGACGACTTGGGAATAATAAGATTAAGCTCCCTTTTTTAAAAAATATAAACTGGTAAGGCTCCTATAGGTGTGACTAACTGAAGCAAAAATGTTATCCAGTCCCCCGCTGAGGAAATACGTTGTCCTCTCAAGCTCTCAAAGCGTTCGCACAAATTAACTGTAAATCAAAAAATGCATATCATAGTACCGGTAGGTATTAAGTCAGAAAATAGGTCAGTTTTCATGATATAATGTGTGTAGGCAGGGTGTTCTGATAATACCTTAGCCCACTAGTATTGTGATAACCACTATTCATTAAATATTCTATTATGTAGCAAGCCAGTCATAGTCAATGTATTTTTGTGAAAGTAAAAAAAGACCCACCCACCCTAAAGTACACAATAATATGTATCATTTGATTTATTATATAGAAATCTTGTATGTAGTGGTACTGTTTAAATATTATCACATATTATTTTCTATGCATTCATAATTTGATGTACGGTCAAATCTATCAAGAATCACTTGACACGCTGCTTCAATAATTTGCTGTCTAACTTTTAGTTTCATCTGCAAATAGGTTGTGATCTACATACCGTCCAACAACCACGTCCCAAAAGGTCTGTCGCCAAAGCTCAAGTTTGTCCAATACAAGGTATAGTTTTACATATTATGCAAGGGCAGTTATTTTATTTCATTTTGCTTTTTAAACATACACCTTTTTTGTAATTTACTCACATCCTTCTGTTTTTCATCTATTTTCAAACACCGCTCTAGCTGCATATCACACATATGCTTTTGACTAGTGTCACTTCTGTTCTTGACGTCCACCCCTAGCTCTATGGGTTTTTCTCATATGTCAACACCACCATTACAGGATGCCACTTAACAAGTTTGTGCATTATATTTGGCAAGCAATGTGTATATTGGAGCTTTCTATAAATATATTTATACATTTGTACCCAGGTGACTGCCGAAGTGCCATTTGGCAACAGTGAGATGATGGCGGATCTGGAGATCCAGGCGGTTCTTGAGGAGTCCTTGATGGAGTGGATCCACATCCAGGAGAAAATACAGGTGACATTGTATCTTAAGATTTTGATGACAACTTCTTAATTCGATCCTTTATCATTGCACTATGCCATTGGGCCACTCGTCCCTTGCCCTGTCATTTATTTACATTTGTATGTGTAAGTCACTATACGTATAGAGTACGTGCACGCCAAATGTGTTGGTGATTCAAATGGCTTGGGTAAAGGAGATAAAAACATGTTATGGAATTTCAGGTTGAATTTTTTGAAGCCAACAAACAAGAGTGTGATGCCCTGTATGATATTTACCCTGAGATAGAAGCTGAGGGCTTTGATGTGGCCATTATGGATGGAGTGAATTATGTGTGCTTTCTCACCATTCCATACAAATTGGGCATTCCTTATATCACATTGGGAATCCCCTTTGGACTTTGGGCAAATAGGTAAGATAGATACTAAAAGGCAATAGTGATACTATTTAGTTAGAGTGTCACTTAATATGTGTATCATAACATGAGTAATTTTTCAATGTATATTGGATACCACTGGTTTAATTACGAACAGGGACGCTTTCTCCTCCCATAATGTCCCCTATTCAGATGTTTCACTGTAAAAGTATGCTTCGTGTTTCTCAACTTCAAATAGCTATATCTAATGTTGGATGTTCTTGAGGTGGTGTTTGTTACTAAAGATCTAATCATATTAGGTGGGCAAAACCTTTACCTGCAGTAGCACATTGTTTGTTTGTTATATTCTCAGCACGTTGAAGTGCAACTACTAATGCCTAGGTCACACAGGCTCAATTCGGGGGTGGCGTACTGACATCGTATTAAAAAACTGTAAAATATTCAAGATGACAATATGCTCACTACGGCCACTGATCAGCCTCCATACAGCGGAGAGTCCCCTAACATTACGTCGATAGTGCGTCACGCAATGGCATCAGAATGATATCGTATCAATACGATATCATATTGGTGGCATATTGGCAAGGCATGCAAGGGATCGTTCACAAATGACGTCACCCGGCAAGGGAAAGGGGGGGTAGCGAATCTACTAGTTGAAATCATATTGCCATATTTGCTTTATGTCCTAAATACATTTGTAGAGTTAGGTCTAAATTATGAACATTTATCCTAATGTATTTAAAAGAAGCCAATAAGAGGCCACTCAGTCCCCTATGAGCTCCGATTCTGCTTTGTACTCTGCCGATACAATGCCAATAATTTCATATCAATTTTACATTGCGTTCCTACCTGTGCGCCATAGACAGATCCAGGGGCGCAGGGGTGTCACCCTCTCCCCCCTATCCCACCAAAATACTTCATTTTCATAGTTATTTTTGCACGTCCACCATCGATCGCGCGTACGAAACCCCTTCAGTGCGCCCCTCCCCCCTTTTCCAAAAACCTGGATCTGCCTTTGTGTACAAAGGTCAACATTCTCGACAGATTGGCGATGGTAAGAGAGATTTTTAATCTGATGTCAATCAGCTGTCAATCAGTTGGGGGAAGGGTGGCAATCCTGTGTGACACGGGTTTAAAAAGTACATGCAATGCATATCATAGAACAACGAAGAACGTGAGGGAGTTCGCATGTCACAATGCAACCACAATGTTATTAACTGTCCTGTGAATGTGCCGTCGATAATACAAGACTATATTTTACAGAATCCCTCACCTTTCCTCCCAATTCCCACTGTGTGTGACCACCTTCACAGATAAGATGGACTTCTGGCAGCGCCTGAATGCCTTTTCCATGGATGTGATGGACCATATCTTTGTGAATGAAACAGGTATTGCCGTGGCAATATATGGTATACTATCTATGTATTAAAATGTTCTGGTTATCAATATTATTGCGTCGCTTCAGCAGCTGAAGCGAAAGGCGTGTGAGCACTTTGTTTGTATGTCAGTATGTCAGTATGTATGTCAGTATGTATGTCAGTATGTACGATTGTACGTCAGTATGTATGTCAGTATGTATATCAGTATGTACGTCAGTATGTATGTCAGTATGTATGTATGGATGAATGTCAATATGTATGTATGTATGTATGTATGTATGTATGTATGTATGTATGTATGTATGTATGTATGTATGTATGTATGTATGTATGTATGTATGTATGTATGTATGTATGTATGTATGTAATGTACGTACGTACGTACGTACGTACGTGCGTGCGTGCGTGCGTGCGTCCGTGCGTGCGTGCGTGTCTGTATATATGTCTCTGGACAAGCTAGAACTTTTACCGATGAACAGATTTCTCTCAAATATTACAGAAACTCAGCAAAATGAAATTATTTATTTGTCATTTTATTTACAGATGCAAGTAACCACAACAATTAACAATTAACACTTAACAAAGTAAAACCATTGTAATAATCTGGTAAAAATGATAACTATTTACTTATTTTTACAAACAGGTCTGTCAACAGTCGTCACACTTGCCCCACAAGTATACACCATTCTGAGAACTGTTGTATGACAATGATACATAACCTACATTTCAACTACAGATTCAAAGGTCTTTTACACTGAGCATACACAGAGTTCTAAATGCAAAATGTTTCCATTTAACTTGAGGAATGACAGTTTGTATTAACATGAAAATCGATGCATTATAAGAAACATTAGAAGATCACCGGGTATGTACCTTAACAAGTTCAATCGGAATTCTTTGACGCGGTTAAATATTACACCAATTCTGTCAACGGAATATTTAAAATGTAACAATACCTACACGATCACAAATACTTTGATCAGTTTTTTCCCACTGATTACTAGTTTTTATTTCAAAAATCATTTCATATACATTAACGGCATCTCTTATTATATGGAGTATGCAAAATATTATTAAAAAAAAAAACTAAATTCACATTCATACACTTCAAGCAATTCTTGGGGAAAACTGCATAGGCTTACCTACGGTATTAAAACACACACAAAATAGTTATTTTAACCAAAATAAGCAATTGGGACTCCTTAACAAGATGCAGGACATAAAAAATATGTTTCAACATTCTACATTCATTTTAATTCAAAATGTTAAAAACTCATCTTAAGTGGAAATTCAAAAAGCTGTAATTTAGATCCCATTCCAACCAAACTGTTAAAAGAACATCTTGATCTACTGTTATATACAGTGTACAATATCATAAACGGTTCCCTACAATCTGGAGTATTTCCTACATCATTAAAGACTGCTAGTGTCACACCACTTCTCAAGAAACAAACTTTAGATAAAGGAAATAAAAAGAACTTTAGACCAGTGTCAAACCTTCCATATCTTGGTAAACTGATTGAGAAAGCAGCACTGCAGAAGCTGTCTGCATATAAGGAATCGAATGATTTATATCAATGGCTTTAATCTGCATACAGAAAGAACCACAGTACAGAAACAGCACTTTTAAAAATCACGAATGATGTATTGAATGCCATTGATAGAAGAAAATTGTAATGCTCATACTCTTGGACATGAGTGCCTGCTTTTGACACGATTGACCATCAAATTCTACTTCAGCAGTTGAGGACAATTTCAGAGTCTCAGGAACAGCACTAGAATGGATGAGGTCTTACCTGAGTGACAGGTCACAGTATGTCACCATTGAAGGTGCTTGGCTCACACATTCTCAACCTCTTACCGTAGGACTCCCTCAAGGCTCACTCATCGGTCCATCAGAGTATCCAACTTACAGCAGCCCCTTGTTTGACATAGCCAGAAAGCATGACATTGACATACACATGTATGCAGATGATACGCAGCTGTACTGCTCTTTCCAACCTGAAGATTTCAGTGAGGCAGTTCACAAAATGGAGATGTGTCTGGAAGAGATGAGGAACTGGATGGTCAGAAACTGCCTGAAATTAAACGATGAGAAAACAGAATTTCTCGTAATTGGTGCACCACTGTATGTATCAAGAATCCAAGAACCTTGTACCATCAAAAAATTGGGAATACCAACATAACAGCCACTGAAACAGCAAAAAACATTGGTGCCATATTCGATACTCACCTTTTACTCTTATACCACATGTCAACAACATAGCTAAATCCTGCTATGCTCAGTTGCGCATGCTGGGACAAATAAGATATAACCTGACGGAGGATGCTGCAGTAAGTCTTGTGCATGCGTACATCACATCAAGATTAGACAATGGCAATGCCCTGCTCTTTGGACTATCAGAAAAACATGTACATAAACTGCAATTGATCCAGAACACTGCAGCCAGAATTGTGAGTCGTGCATCAAGATACGACAGAATAACACCAATATTGAAGAGACTACACTGGTTACCAATAAAGTTTCGAATTGACTATAAGATCTGTCTACTCATTCAAATGCATTCAGCACCAAGCACCAAAATATCTTCAGGACCTATTGCATCGTCACATACCTTCCAGACATCTACGATCAAGTGATCAAAACCTACTGGAGCGTAAATACCCTAATCTCGAAACTTACGGGGGTCGAGCATTCAGTGTAGTGGCTCCAAGACTATGGAATGGACTCCCAAAGGAATTAAGAACATGTGACGACTTGGAGGAGTTCAAAAAGCTCCTGAAAACCCACATGTTTCTGAAAGCATTTGGAAGCTAAAATACTCATATTCTGATCAGACTTTATTGTTAATACTGTTACTCCTGTATCCTCTTATGATTTTCATATGACTGAATGTATAATTTGTTAGGTCATATGTTTACGCCTTTCCAAGTGCTTTATTTATATTTGAAGATCTTATCTTAGCTACAATCTTATCTTATCAGAAACCACTGTTTTTTAATGTTGTCATCTGACAGCACTTATAATTCACTGTTATGCCTTTTCAGGTGTTATATACATTGTATTAAATTAAATAAGCTTCTGCTTTTTTATCTGAAGTCATTGTTTTAATTAAGCTATTTACAGTACTTAAGAGTTCTGTTCTATTTTATAGCTCTTTTAATGTCTTGTCAACTTTTAAAGCTGTGATGTAATATGTTCCATTTGAACTAATAATGTATTTTTTATTATGTATTTCTATTCACATTGTTAAGTATCAAGAGCGTGAATTTACGAATGTGATACTCTAAAAATAAACTATTATTATTATTATTATTATTAATTGATTAAAGATGAATTAAAATAAACTTGAAAAAAAAACAGCAATGCAGGTTGAAACTTGAGGACATTTCATGAATATTTCAAGAGGAAAAGATTAGCGTCTAAATATATGTTAATTTCACTAACACTTAATAAATACAAAAATAAATCCACACATTTCTAACAAATCATTCTCGCTGGTATATCTGCACAAGTAAGACTAGAAACGATATTCAAAATGACCTGAAATGCACACCGGTATGTTATGCTCGTGTTTCTATTCAAACTATTCATGAGATTTTTCCACACTAAAATTTGCTTTGGTGTTGCCTCCACTCATCTAAAATGTTAAAACATAAACCCCGTGCTGCTGTACCTATTTCAAGCAAATTGTTGGATTTTGAAAACAAACATTAACACTAAAAGGATTTTTATTCTCAGAGGCACCAGCATCATTCTTTATACACTTCTTAAGTTAAGTCTTAATGTCCACAAACACTAATGCTGGTGCCAGATCTTTCCATTTCACGATGATATTATTGAGGATAGAATCAACAATAAATTTGATTAACCTAAGAATTTTACATTTCCATTTTCAGTGTATGCTACTTTAGTAAATGTAAGAAAGTCTGGTACACTAACATTCCCGTGGGTCTGTACTACCCCCAGCAGTACTCTCTGACTCTGCCCGTAACCAGAATAGATATGACGCTATAATTACTCTTCGTTTCTTATTGTTTCCGTAGAGTACTAGTATACTAGTAGCTATGTCCACAAACACTAATGCTGGTGCCAGATCTCATCCACGTTTAGCTAAAACACATCACAGTTTGTTTGTACTATCTTATTGTAGATTTGAAATTAATGCAAAACTTATGTAGAATACTTATTACTTAAGTATAGCAAATTGTTTGTGTGAAGGTTTACAAGTAGATATGTCAACTTCAATTCCATAATTGAGCAAACTTAGAATACAACTGTGGCTCTATAATAGTATATTGGATGATGCTACATTTATCACAACATCCTACATTGTAACAAAACAGAGTTTAACATGAAAAGTGCTTGCATTTTGTCCATTATCATCAATAACAAAAACAGAACGTTCAGTTATGTTAATGAAATGTATCACATGTGAAATTGAAATTGACAAAATGATGTCAACAGCTCAAACATTCATCACAGTAGATGTATTAGGTCTTAATCTAGCATCAGATGAAAACCTTCAGTACGTTCCAGTCACCATGGGCTGTAGCTTAAAGATTAATAACCAACAAGAAAAAAGCATGATAATCTTTGTGTTACAGTGCTACGTGTATGACATTGCTGGGCATTGTGTACATTATGTGCTGCTGCTGTTGCTGTGTTGATTTAGTGCGGTCATATTTAGTATTGGGGTTTTCCTTCCAATTTATCATACTCTAGATGGAACTCTTTTGAACATTTTTTCCATGATTGAGGATCAAAATAATAATAGGTACCGCTTTCGAACGTTTCTGTTTGGACAAGAGGTGGCGTTTCTGTTTTCGTTAGCCAAACTCTCTCCTCTTTATGAAAACGCCCGTTTCTATTATACAACTCGGCTGCCGCTGCTAACTGTAGAACATCATTGCCATTCATGTAGAATAAGTAGAACAGCAAATCATGGTGGTAGTAATCGAACCTGCTAAGCGTCGGCAATTTGTCTCTAATGAGGTGATTGGTGCGGTACTCTGGGGGTATATTGACGTCAATGTCCTGTGGTCGTGCGGGCCATCAGCCCATGGTGATTGGAACGTACCGAGAAGTTTTTCATCTGATGCTAGATTAAGACCTATTGTGGTTAGGTCAATTCCTGGATTCAAAGCGGCAAGGCTTGGGTTTGTTTCTGTTGCACGGATGAATGTTAACCACCCAGCCATACCAAACTGATCTGTGACCATACCTTGAGGGATATTTGTGACGGTACCATCTGGAAATAATTCAATTCCACGTCTTTGATTTAGTCCTGATGATTGCGGACTCTCCCGTAATGCTTGCGCATATGGACCTATATTGTTACCACTTGCTCGAGGCGCACTTTTTCTTCCATTTTCATCTCATGTCCAACTTGGGGGATTTTGAGCACCAGGCAATGGTGCAAAATCTTCTTGTTGAATTTGGAATTCTGGTGCTGGCTCCTGCGGTCTTTAACTGATAACACAATGTTTTCTGTTTTATGCTGTTTAAGAATTTCTACTAGTTTAGTTCTTTCTGCACTAAGGTCCAGTATATCAGAACGGGCATAGAATTCATTAAGGTCATTGGCAAAAACTTCATCATCTTCAACATTCAAAATAAGAAATATACAATTGCAATAGTAACATTACAATGAACTCCAAACTTGATCACAACCAACCTGCAATCCATAGACTCATATTCACAAACCAGCTTGTTGATTAAAAATTGACCTTCATAATACCATGTTAATCTTGATAACCATTATGTATTCTTTGTACTGTATTTGCACTGTTTATATTATATTTCTATTTTAGTTTTTGACAAGGAACCTACATGGTTTGAAAACGTTTATTGAAAAACAAAAACAAAATTAAACAATTGTGAACACAATTAACACAGCATAAAAGAACATTCAAAAACAAAATAAGAAAAAATACTCCAAAGAAAAGATATTGACATATATGTAACAATCTAAAGCAAGCTGTTGCACCGGTGCTCTTCAAAGATATTGGTCAGAACAATGTATTTCTAAGTACAAGCATACTTTAAATAGAGTGCACAAAATGGCCCAAATCAAGTCCATATATATTTTACACATCATTGATGACTATTTGTACTTCCTTCTTCCACACAGATGAGGCGTGTAGAAGATATGTTCCGGAAAAGCCCATAAAGGGAGATGGAACTCTTCTCACAGAAGCTACTATGATCTGGCATCTTTATGACATTTCTGTGGGCTACCCCAAACCACTCATGCCAAACATGCTTGACGTAGGAGACATCATGTCCAGGCCTGCAAACCCACTGACACCGGAATATGAGCTCATTATGAATGAGTCCAGCAAGAAAGTTGTGTACGTGTCACTAGGTAGTCATTTTGATCATATTCCACAGGAATGGCTGGAAAAGTTTTGCAAGGCCTTTAACAATGTGAAATACACTGTGATTTGGAAGCTGAAGGTACAACCTCCATGCAAGTTGGGACAACATGTTCATGCAAAGAAGTGGGTGCCACAAAATGATCTTCTAGCTCATCCTAAGCTAGGACTCTTCATCACCCACTGCGGTATTAATTCCATGTTTGAGAGTGTTTCTCATGGAAAACCCATGATTGGAGTTCCGGTTACTCTTGATCAGCCCTACAATGGTGTTCTGTTACAGGAACGCCGCTATGGCAAACTTCTAAGTCTAAAAACATTTACTGCAGATGAAATGATTGAGGCTATAAATGAAGTGATGGAAAATAATGAATACCAGCTCAATGTTGAAAAAGCATCTAACATAATGAAGAGCAAACCAGAGAGTCCAGCAAAGAGAATGTCATTTTGGGTGGATTATATAGTAAAGTTTGGAGGGGCACACTTGAGGACAAATGCTCATGAGCTGAATGTGTTTGAATTTTTAATGATTGATATTTATTTGTTTATATTAGTAGTATTTTTAGTTATGGTAATTTTTGCTTTGGTATTTTGTTATTGTTGTTTGAAATGTTTTAGAAGAATCTTTTGCAACAAGGAAAAAAAGATGAAAACACAATAAATCTATATTGAAGTCATCGACTATCAAATGTAACAGGGTATCAGCACCATACTGCTTGTTATGATTTGATCAAATATCCATACACCTTTAAATGTTTTGTGATTTTGAATTCAAGAAATATTTACTGTCAAAATTATCTTTACCAATTTATCTACTGTTTTTATAAACGTGGTGAAATGATTAGAAATACTCGTATATTTCATTTTTTTTCATTTTTATCTAATGTTAATGTGTTCAATAGAATTCAAATCCAAACTCTGATATAATCACTGATTATGATTGATAAAAACAAAACAGCGTCCATACTCAGTAAAGTGTGTGCATTCATTCACCTTTATGGTATCCGGTCAATTAGCATTCACGGTCAACTAGCATACAAAATCACAGGTGAATTTGCATACTGACTAGCATACAGCGTAATTCCTGTCTTTCATCTAAATTATTATGTTATTATTGAACATGTCCCAAATGAATATATTTGCATTTCATAAATGCCTCTAATGATGTGGTTTTATTAATTCATTTCATATAGAATGCATGAAGTAACATATATGTTGAAATCTACTAGTGTCCATTTGTGTAATGATAATAAAATAATGTATATTAGTGTGTCTAGTGGACAAATATTATTGCAAACATTAAATGCTTATGTAAAGTAGGTCCAGGATGAACCAAAATCGCAAAATTAAATAGTGACAAAATAATTGATATATGAGAATCGCAAAATTTAATAGCCACGAAATATTCTAGTTTTACAGTAATAAAAAAATGTCTAGCAATTACAAGTACTAGTACTGTCTGGGTATAATGTATATAGATCATGGTATGTAGTTTTATAAGTATTTTGTTGTTGCACAATGTACGTAACATAATTTGTAATACATGTGTGAATATATGAATGCAATACGATTAATTCTAAAATTCAACATTATTCCCTTTTCCATTTGTAAAAAGTAGTTGCAAAACCTCGCAACATTATTCACAGTAAACGTTGCTCTGAAGCTTAAAAAGATTAATACCCAAGAAAAATTCATCTGAAAATCTTTTATTATTGTTAAAAT